>RCTD01000038.1:0-318779 GCA_014898415.1 Stromatinia cepivora | reverse complement strand
GTATTAATATTAGTTTTGATATAAATAGAATAGATCAATCTTTTATAGAAATTTTTATAAATATAATATTAGATATAGAAATATATAAAGTTTAAGGGAGTAAATGTTATATTTATATTAATCTTAAGATTATTCCGAAAAAGTAAAGATATAATAAATTATGGGATATTTCGAAAATCAGTATATTTTTAGGATATTCAAAAGTTATAAATAAATATATCAAAATATATTTTCTAAAATTAAATTATATATTTCGATTAAATAGAATAATTATAGATGAATTTCATCGAAAAGAAGATTTGGATTTTAAATTAAGAAATTATGAATCAGATTTATAAGAAATAAAGAATATAAAATCAAATCGAAAATTTTATAATAAATTAATAATAAATAAAATATCTTCTTTATTTTTAATATCAAATATGATATCTATATTATCTTTGTTTTAAATATTCTTTCTAATAGATATTATATCGAATTCAATGATTATATCAAATATTTCAATTATCAAATTGAAATTAAATAAATTAAATATATCAATATCAATATATAATAAAGATAAAGATAATAATATCCAGAAAACAAATCAAAAATCTTCTTTTAAGGATACTTTAGATATCGAATTCATCATTTCAAAGAATGCAATTCAAGAATCAATTTCTATAAACCCTGAATCTATATTAAAAACAAAATTTAAAACCATCTTAAATTTTATTAATAAATCTATTTTAATAGAATCAAAAAACAAAGTAAATCTATAATTATTTGAGATTGAATAAAAAGATGAAATGAATCTTAAAAATAAATTTTTAAAATATTTAATACAAAAACAGAAAAGAAATATAGAATAAAATTCTGAAGAAAAATGAAAAAGCAAGATTATAAAGGTATTAATTATAATATCTATACAAATCAAAATTCAAAAAAGTATAGAATATATTATAATTACAATTCTAATTATTTACAAAATGAATCTTTATATTAAAAATAAAATCGTTTTAGATTTTATAATTTCGTTAATAAATATAAATAATATAAAAAATATGGTATATTTAATCAAAGAAATTCTGGGAATTAAAATATCAAGAATTTATAAGAAAACAATATTAAATCGAAAACATTTTGAAAAATGAAAGGAAGCTATTCAAAAAAAAATTATATTTTTGATTCAAAATAATATTTGGAAAAAATATATATTTCCTAAAGAAAATAATTTGGTTTCGATGAAATAAATATTTATAATTAAAATTAAGGATAATAAAATAGAACAATTTAAAATAAAATTAATAATTTAAAGATTCAATTAGATATTAGAAAAGGATTATAATAAAATGTTTATATTAATAATAAAGCTAAATATATTCAAATTATTCTTAGTTATTGTTGTAAAGGAAAATTTGGAATATTTATATTTCAATATCAAAAACGCTTTTATTGAATCATATTTGAAGAAAAAGATCTATTTTAAATTATTCTAAGATATTAAAATCAAAAAGGAATATATATTATAAGCTTTATAAAGCTTATATAATTTAAAACAAATTGGAAGGGACTGGAATTTATTATTGAAGAAAAAGCTTTTAGATATAAATTTTATATAAAATTTGGCAGATCTATATTTATATATATCCAAAGATTGTAATATAATATTATTAATATATATCAATGATATCGTTATTATATTATATATATTATTATAAATCATTTGATTCGATAAAAAGTTATTAATTTATTTTAATATTAAGAATCTAAAGGAGATTAATAAGATCCTAAATATTAAAATTATTCGCGATAGAAAAATATATATATTAATTATAAATCAAAAAGAATATTTCAATATTATATTAATTAAATATAATATTATATATAAACAATATCAAATTAAAAAACTATTAATAATAGATTATATTTATTTTCAATTAATAATCAATAACAATGAATTAACAAATATAAACGAATATCAATAACAAATAAAAAATATAATTTATCTAATAATATATATTCGATTAAATATAACATTCTCAATTAGAAGATTTTCATAATTTATAACAAAACCAATAAAACATTATACTATAATTTTAAAGAATCTAATACAATATTTATAATTAATAATCAAATAGAAATTATAATTCAGATTAAAAGAAATACAATCTGATATTTATAAAGAATATAATATATTTAATAATATAATAAAGGTATATACAAATACAAATTGAATTAATAATAAATATAACCAGAAAAATGTTTTAAAGGAAATTATAATATTCTATAAAAACCTTATATTATAGATTAATAAGAAACAAATATCTATGATTACCTCTAATATAGAATCAGAATATATTGTGATAATAATATTCATTAAATAAAAGAAATAGATTATATAAATACTCAAAGATCTATTCAAATCAAGTTATATTGAAAAGAACAGAGATACAATTCAAATACTTAATAACAATTAAAGCATTTTAGCTTTAATCAAAAACCTATATTTGTATAAATAATCTAAATATATAAATATCAATTATCATTTCATCAAAAATTTGATAGAAAAAAAGAAAATCATTATTAATTATATCAATATATATAATATAATTGCTAACAAAATAACAAAGTTTTATACAAAGATTGCTTTCGAAAAATTCAAGAAAATATTAGGATTAGTAATCTAAAAGGATCGAATAGGATATCCTCAATAAAGGAATATTGGAAATAAAACCATTATAGAATTAGAATTGAAATTATAAGACTACAATGATATACAAATCATATTTAGGGATAACCTCAATTCTACTTCTACTAGAATTATAAATCCTTAGTTCAACCTACATAATCAACAATACTATTACTTCCTGCACCAAAAGTTAATAGATTATGAATTTATATAAAAAGAAGTTTATAATATAAAGCTCTAATGTTTTTATTATTTATGGAAAAGGAAATATAATTGATTTAAATTATATATTGTATTATAATTGTAATATAGTATTTGATAATATAATAAGGAATATAATATTATAATACAAATTTAAATTAATAGTAATTTTATTTATAATTTTTTGTTGGTAATATTATATTCAATAAGATAATTATTGTAATATTATATTTAGTAATATAATCAAATATAATATTATTTATATAAATATATAGATATAGGGTATTGGATTTTCATTCTTTTATTAAACGTTAAATATTTTTTTTGGAATTTGAAGATTTATTATTTAAAAGAATCGAATTAGGAAAACAAATCAATTAATTATATAAAATCTTTTAGGATTAACTTTGGATGATTATAATTCCATCCACAATTTTTCTTTGGATATATTATATAATATAATATTAATTATAAGTATTTAAATATAAGTTATTATATTTTCGTTATTTTAATAATCGTTAAATATCTATTATAAATAATAAAATATTAAAAGATGAAATAATTATAATTGGGAAAAACAATAAACTATTAATAATATCAAAACTTTTTAGAATTAATTTGAATCAATTATAATTCTATCAATAATTTTTTATTGATTATAAAATTAATATTGATATTATATTTGAGTATCTATATATAAATGATTGAATTTTTATTATTTTATTAGAAATCAAAAATATTATTTGATAATAGAATATTGATATTCGAAATAATCCTAATTAGAAAGTATAGATTGATTTATTAATAGAATCGAATATCTTGGGGTTAATTTAAATGAATTACAATTCTATCCAGGATTTTTTCTTGATTATATTATAGAATATAATATTAATTATAAATATCTAAATATAAATTATTAAGTTTTTATATTTTTATCAAATATAGAATATTGATTTTGGATAATAGGATATTGATATTAGAAATAATCCTAATCGAAAAAAAGGGTCAATTGATTTTTGCTATTTTTTAAGATTAATTTAAATCAATTACAATTTCATCTATAATTATTTTCTAATTATATAATTAAATACAATATTAATTATAATTAGATATATATAAATTATCATATTTCTATTATTTTATCAAATATCAAATAGATATTTTGAATAATAGAATATTAATGAACAAAATAATCCTAATCAGAAAAAGCAATAATTAATCAGCAATATTTGATCAATAGTTGTTCAATGTATTTGTACTGAAAATCTTATATTCTTAGAATATAAACTATTTTCTATTTATTCGAATACTCTTTTATTTATTCCTATAAACAACCCTTTTATAATATATTCAATAATAAATAGAAAAATAAATAAAGTATTTTATTATTTCCGTGATCCATCTTTTTCAAAAGAAGATATAAATGAAATATAATATAAATGTTTTGGGTATTTGAATAAGGAAACTTTTAAATATTTAATATTTGTAGTATAAAATGTCAAAATAAAAGGTATCATTCATTTTAATTATGTTGATTGTATTTGTATTTATATAAAGCAAATCATTTTTTATGTTTTAAATAATCATTAATTATCTTAGCTCTTTTACAAAATTCAATAGGATCTTTTTGATTTCGATAAAAAGTATAATAATATATTATAATTCTTATTGATCAAGGAAATATATTATAATAAGATTTTTATATATCCAATTTACTATAAAATATATAATAAAATATTTATAATTATTCAAAACTTTATAGTCTGGATTTATTATAAATATGATTTAATAATTATAATAATTAAATAAAATAATAATATATTTACCATTAGAATTATAAAAATAACATTATTTGAAAAATAAATTAAACAAAAGAATATCAAATTTAATTTATTTCTATTTTATATGTATAAATCTAATAAAGGATTAAAATATATAGAATAAGAAATAATTACAAAATAAATAAAAATATAGATTATATTAGATTTATTGAATAAATTATAAATGAAAATGATATAAATTATTATTTATTTATATAATATAAATTTTTTAAAGATCAAATCCTTTAAATTGTTTAATAAAATATTCAATATATAATTTTATAATTATCTTTGTAGAAATAATTCTTTATTTGTAGAGAAAATATCTGATGATTTTTATTTTAATTAAAATAGAATCTATAAATATAGATACTAAATTTATTTTTTGGATAAAAATAAAGAAATTGGAATTAATAGGAAATGGTATAAAACCAATCTTCGAATATATATTAGATATTTAATGGATTATATCTTAAATATACTAATCTATTATATATAAATATTCAAATTCGATAGAATTATTATTATTTGAAATATAATATTCAAGAAAGAATTCATTTATTATATGGATTCTATCAATCTAATAATCGATATTCATATTACAGAAGAGTTTAAATAATTCATTAGAACTTTTGATTTATAAGATTATATCGAAATTAATGGGACAATTATTCAAAACAAAGATAATTATAAAGATTTCATTTATTTACCTATTTTTATAAATTGAAAAGTTCTTAATTTATTTATTAAATATATTTTAAATTTATTATTTATAAATAAATTGGTTTTGGGGGTAGATATAGATTTGAGGGATGATAATAGAAATAAAAAAATCGATTTAGGATTATTTAATTTATTTAATTCTTCAGATAATAAGGATAAAGTATATAATAAAGATATACAAATATTAATCGATTTTTTTATTAAAGAAACTAAAAAAGCTGATTTTTTTATTAAAAAGCAATTATATCTTATGGGTAAAGATATTGATATTATTTAAAAAGATGTTTATAATAATAATACAGATCTTGATTTTATCGAATATATTGATATAAGGAATATAGAGTATGAATTTATTGATCATATTATTGATATTCTTTATAGTATATATGAAAATGATTTAGAGATTATTTTAATTGATCAATTTCAATATTTCAAAAGGAAATATATATATTGAAATAATCAATTAGAATATTTTGTAAAAGAAATCTAATTATTATAAAGATTATTGTATCTTATATATTCATTTGATCGATTTATAAAGAATTTATAGATTTATAATCTCGAATAGATATTTAAAAGAGTTTGTATTATAAGGATTGAAATATTTAGGATTCAAATTAATCTATTTGAATTTCAATTATATAATTATTATTTAAAGTTATCTTTTTTCTAAGAGTTATTTGATTCTTATATTCCAGAATAATTAGTATATATATAAAAACAATTATATATATAATAATATTATTAAGAGAACAATTTTAATACTGAATCCTATATAGGAATTATTATATCTCAAAGAATAAATTTAATGGGATTATTTTGTTTAAATAACTTTCATTTTATATTCTAACCTGATTAATAAAGAATAAATAATATAAAAAAGTGTTTTTAATTTATAATAATTTATAATATAATCATTATTAAAATTAAAGTAAAATCATTATTATCTTTTATTTGATTTATAATTAATAAATTATAAATAATATTATTTTTTTGAATTTATATATTTGTAATTTTAAAATTATTTTGTTTTTATTATTAATTAGAAAATCATCAAATAAAATATTGATTCAAATAAAATTGCGATTTTGAAGTTAATAATTTTAAGATTAAGAAAATTTAGTACAAAATCAATTTTGGATTGGAAATTATAAAATTGATTTTTTTTTAATAAATATTTATATATAAATATAATAATTAAGATTTAATTATTTATTATCACTTATATTTAATAATATAAGAAGATTTTTAGGCTAAAAATATTATTGAGATTATTTATATTGTTATATTAATAAATTGATTATTCTGAATTATAATAGTAATTGTTATTAAATATAATTTCGAAATCAAATAATATAATATAATTAATACTTTTGTTAATATTTTATATAATCTTTTTGATATTCTAATTGTATATTATCTATTTGATAAATATAAAATCCCAAATAAAAATGTTATAATTGATCGAACTTTATATAATTTATAAAATTCTTTAATTATATAGTTTAGGGATTTCATTTGGATATTCGAAAAATTAGGATTGATATAATACAAGGAGAAATTGTATTTATATATTAATCCAGAGTATATTATTATAATTCTTTTTTTTGTAGATAATATTTAGATTATTTATTATAAAAAAAACAAATCAGTTATTATAAAGATTATTAAAAGAATGAAAATTGTATATGAATTATAAGATCTAGAAAATATTAAATAATTTCTAGATATATATATATTCCGTGATTGATTTAATAAAAAGCTGTAATTAATTTATAATATATATATTAAAAAGATTACTAAGAAATTCAAAGTAATAAATGGGATAGCAAATATTTCATTCCCAATAATAGTATTTCGGAAAAATCAGGATCAAGTTTCTGTATATATTATAAAAATATATCAAAAGAAAATGGGATTAGTATTATATACTACAATTATTATAAAAGCAGATATATTATTCGCTATTTCGCAACTAAACTATTATTTGATCAATCCATCAAGCGATTATATAAAAGCTGTCGATCATTATTTATAATATTTATAGAATACAAGATATCTCGTGATCCAATATAATAGTGATTAAATATCACAACTTTTTATTTTCTTAAACATTTCTTTTATAGATGATTCAGATATTTATTGATCATTCCAAGGGTATATTATATTCCTTTTCGGTGATTTAATTGTATAGAAAATATCTAAACAAAATATTATGATCATTTTGATTATTGAAGTAAAGCTTTTCGAAATTGAATATATATCAAAAGAAATTATAGCAATTCTATATTTCTTAAAAAAAATGTTACGAACCTCAACTACGAAACTAAGGCTAGCCGAAAGCGGGCCGAATTGTACGCTAGTTTGAAGAGTTTTCATCTATATAGAGGGGAATTCTTCAATACCATTTAGAGAAAGTAATGAAAAGTCTTGATTCAAAATCTGAACCTGTTGTTATTCGAATATTAATCGATTCTTTGCTGTGATTCTTATAATTCTTTTTATTCACTTTTGAAAACAACTTGTTGGTTAATTTTGGGAATAACCTTATTTTTTTGATTCATTCGAATCTTCGAAAAACCTTCGAAATTTATCTCCAAAATACATACGAATTTGACCTCAAAATGAACCTTCAAAAACCCTTCGAAATTTACCCTCAAAACACATACGAATTTGGCTTCGAAACGAGCCTTCGAAAACCCTTCGGAATATTATCGAAAACCTACCAAAAATACTACGAAAAACCTTCGAATCAAGAAAATCAAGAAAAACAAGAAGAAGGAATTGAAAAGATTTATTTGAAAAATATGAATATGATATATAAACCGAACCCTACTTTATTTTATGAAATTCGAAAGCGAATCCTTAAATTATATAAATCATTTAAACAAAAGGACGAAAAAACGAAAGTATATAGAAAAACCTTCGAAATTTCATCGGAAAAGTGAAGAATTTGAATATAAAAGTTGTTGGAAAAATTGAAGATATTGAAATTGAAGATATTGAAGTTGAAGATATTGAAGTTGAAGATATTGAAATTGAAGATATTGAAATTGAAGATATTGAAATTGAAATGATAATAATGAAGCCTTTGATACTATTTTTGAGGAGTACAATAAATGGATTTATAATAATAATGATAAAGCTTTTGATACTATCATTAAGAAATATAATAGTATTATCTTTAAAGAATATAATAAATGAATTCATATATGATACTAATTGTATTTCTGTTTTCAAAAACAGAATTCTGGTGGAATACTTGAAGTTTCTTCCCTTTGATGGAATGCTAGGCCTTTTTCAAAAGGAAGGGTGAAGTTAGTTTTTGTGTGATTTTAGAGGATCATTGGTGAAAACTGGTTACAAATAGTTGGATTTATATTGGAAAGCTAGTATATTAGTTGAAGACGAAACAGTATTTATATTGAAGTCATCATTTTCTTGATGCAAATTTAATAGTATTAAAGGATATAATATATTTATGTTTCAGATTTCAAAAGAAAAAGCAAGTTGAAAATCTTCCCTCTTTTATTATTTACCGAACCTATAGGATCATTAAAATCGACAAAAACGTCGATCCAAAAAGGGAGGCATCAATATCCTTTATTCATTATATTAGAAAGTATACCGAATTCGAATCAAAAGTATATTGAATCTAAATCAAAAGTATACTAAATTGAAAGCATATCGAATCCGAATCGAAAGCATACTAAATCCAAACTAAAAGTATACCGAATCCAAATCGAAAGTATATTGAATCCGAATCAAAAGTATATCGAACTCAAATCAAAAGTATATTAAATCGAAAGTATACCGAATCCGAATCGAAAGTATATCTATCGAAATCGTATCGAAATCGTATCGAAATCGAATTGAAAGTGGATCGAAAATGAATATATATACAGGGGTTTTTAAATGATATTGAAGAGTTTTCAAAGAAGTGAAAATGCTGAATTTTATAAAATGAAGATATAAGTATTATAATTTCATTATTAAAGGAATTATTATGGATTTAATCGTTGTATAGAATTCTCCATTGGAGTTTCAGCTCGGCCGATTATTATAGAATTAGGAATGGAGGAATTAGAAGAATTGAAAGGATTTCGATGGATCTACGATGATTTTACGAAAAGGTATACAACACAATATAATGGTTTTACGAAAAGGCATACAACATAATACAATGGTTTTACGAAAAGGCATACAATACAATATCAATGGTTTCACGAAAAAGCATATAATACAACATCGAATAATATTAGTTTTGATTGGATATTTCAACTTAAATGGTTTCATTTTATAGGTTTTCGAGGACGAAAGCCTTGGAAAGGAGGGCTTTGTTACGAACCTCAATTACGAAACTAAGGCTAGCCGAAAGCGGGCCGAATTGTACGCTAGTTTGAAGAGTTTTCATCTATATAAAAGGGAATTCTTCAATACCATTTAGAGAAAGTAATGAAAAGTCTTGATTCAAAATCCGAATCTGTTGTTATTCGAATATTAACCGATTCTTTACTG
This sequence comes from Stromatinia cepivora, assembly GCA_014898415.1. NCBI lineage: Eukaryota > Fungi > Ascomycota > Leotiomycetes > Helotiales > Sclerotiniaceae > Stromatinia > Stromatinia cepivora. The sequence continues at coordinate 308,846 of RCTD01000038.1, read as the reverse complement.
TGATTCTCACAAAAAATCGATTTAGTAATGAAAGAATCTATAATGATTTTCTATAATAACCAATAAGTGATTAGATTAATAATCGGTGAGAACAAATGAATCATTATGAAATTATATTATATTGATATTCAAAATATATGATTATATTAAGAATATTCAAAAAGAAATCCTTATATAATTTATCTATCGATTATTAATATAACTATTAATAAATTCATCAAGAATTTTACAAAATAAAAATTTGAATATTTCCGCTCTCTTTTCAATTTATAAAATATAAATAATAGGATTATAAAACTTAAATAACAATAATCTGGATTATAAAATTTGAATAATAATAATTTGGAATTTGTAATTCCTTCTTTTAGTATAAATAGAATGAGTTTTATTTGGTATTTTAAATTATTATATTTTTCTATAATATACTTCAACTCGTATACTCTATATTCATTTGGAAATAAAGAATAATCAAGGTTAATCATTCTTTTACTCTTCACCTTCCTGTTCTTAAAAAAGAATAAATTTCTTTTTAAATTCAATAATTTAAAGTTCAAGTAAAAAAGCTTTAGGATTATCTATAATAATTAATAAATAAGGAATAATTAAAGCAATCAGAATTATTAATGTCATCGATACTATAGGAACTAAAGGATTATTCATTTTTTTCTTTTTCTTCGGATATACTATCCATTCCTTTTTTCTCTTTTTCTTTATCACTCTTTCTCTCTCATTCTTATTATTGCTTTCCGAAATCATAATGTATTTCTTCCATTTAGTCTTTTGAGGACTTCAATAAGTAATACAACAAAGAAAAGAGGAATAATAATACAAAGGCGAAAGAATAATTTCTTTTTTCTCTTCAATCTCCAATATTATTTTTATTACAATTCTGTATTCTTATTTGGATTATATAATTAATAATCAATATATTATAAAGATAAAGGATAAACAAAGAATTTATTTTCGAATTTTGTCCATAAGTAGTAATATAGTAATCTATTAAAGAATAAAAGAAAATTAGTAAAGGAATATACAAATAAGTATTATAATTTCAATACCGATGATTATTCAGTTTAGAAAAATCAACAAAGTATTTATTATAGAAATTATATTTTCCAGCAATTAATGATTTTATATATCGAATATATAAATAATCGTTTTTTTCTTTACAATTTCCTTTATCTTTTGTTTTAACTAAAAAATCAGCAATTTTCGACAACTTTTTTTCTTTCTCTTCTTTATCTAATTTATTATCCGAAAAACCTAATATTAAAGGATCAAATGGATTATTATTATTAAATAAAAAAACCCTCCCTTTTTTCTTTTCTTTATCGAATAATCTTTGTTTTGATAATTACAAATATAGGATTAATAAAATCTTTCAATTATATAATAAAATTCAAAAACAAAACCTACCTTTAAATTATTATTTGAATTTATAATAAACAATTAATTATAACGAATAACAATTCTTTTGATAAAGGGGAACAGTTTTTGAAATAAATGATTATATATTATTTTAAGAGTAGATTTGGTTAAATTATATTCCCGGAGATTGATATTTTGATTTGTTATTTGTATTGGATTCATTAATTCTTTTTATTCGATTTATTAATCCTTCGAAAGAGTATTAAAATCTTCTTTTGTATTCGATTCTTTTAAAACTTTCTTCTTAATTATTCTTTGTTTAATACAATTAAAATTCGCTTATTTAGTTTTTTTAGATCCCGAAATCTTAGATATAATAATAATTAATAAGAATTTGATTAAAATCAAAACGAAAATGCAAAAAGGGGATCTATATATTTTTAAAAATTCATTTATTTTATTTCGTTATTATGATCAATATATTATAACCTAGTAATTATATATATTTTCAATTATTATATTATAGAATCGATTATTTTCCTATATTCTCCTGATAGAAAACTTTCTTTTTATTATTCAAAATCTTGATTTCGAAGAATATTATATATAATAAATCGAAGATTAAAAGAAATTTGTGATTTATATATAATCAAATTCTTTTTTATTTCAAGAGTATCAAAATTATTTCAAATTTATATATTATATTTTTTCTTTATTAATATTTGTTTATAATTGTTTTATATATTTATTTATAAATTATATAAATTATTATTTTCTATATTTTTTCATTTATTTTAAATCGTTCTTCGATTTAGGGGGTATATTATAGAAAACCTTGTAATCCTTTATATTCTATAAAGAATCAAAGTATATACTTTTTAATCAAAATAAGAGATTTTTTAATTTTTATTAATCTATCGATTAATAAAATAATTCTGATATATTAATAAACAAAGATTTAATTTAATTAAGATATATATCAGCTAAATAATTATTTATTTGTTTTATATATACAGTTTTTGATTTATATAATCAAGGGTAAGTTATTCAATTCTTTTACTTTATCAATCATGTATACCATCTATTCCCCGATCCCTGAAAGTGCTCTGTAGTCATACTATCCCGTGATAATATATTCATCGATTCTTTATTTATAGATTTCTTATATACAATTGATTCCATCGAAAAAATAAATTCCGATAAATTATTTTATATATGAAATCATTATTGATATCATTTTATTATATAAAAAATTTATATAATAAAATCATCGAATATAAAATGAAGTATATAATTATAAACCTATAATAGAGCCTGAAAAATATCACTGAGAATAATATAAAGACTATAGGGCATATAATTAGATCTGTATAAAAAGTCACTAATAATAATATAAAAACTATAGAGCTTATAATTAGATTATTAATAAAAGATCATTAATAGTAATATAAAAACTATAAAGTATATAATTAGATTTATATAAAAAGTCACTAATAATAAAATAAAAACTATAAAATATATAATTTAATCTATATAAAAGCTTATCGAGAGCTAATTGAAAATAATATAAAAAGTATAGAATTTATAATTCGATTAATATAAAATATCAATATGAAATATCAATATGAAATATTAATATAAAATAGAAAATAATATTTCAATTATTATAATATTATTCAAAAAATGAATATTATTATATAAATAATGAAAATAATATAATTCTAATTTGATATTCGAATTTTTCAATTAATTATATTAATAATTCATTTTTTAAATTTCAAAACATCTCTAATATTAATAAATCACAGAATAATGATTATATTATATAGTTTTATATAATCACCCCTCTTATAAATTTACTCTATATAAAAAATAATCCTAATTTCCCTTTCAATTTTGATTATAATATCTTTTAAAAAATAAATACTATTATATAAATAATAAGAATAATTTAATTCTAATTTGACATTCGAATTCTTTAATTAATTCTTTCAATAATTAAATTTTTAAATTTTAAAATATCATCAATATTGATGAATTTCGGAATGATGACCATATTGTATTTTTTTGTATAGTCACCACCCCCCTGTAAAAAATGATCAGCACCGATACTGACCATCTAACTATTATTGAAAATAATTAGAGTCATATACTTTCTGAATCTTATTTTTTATATCTTATATTTTCAAAATATATTCATAAATATTTTAAACTTTAAAATCTATAATACAGTAACCGTGCACTTATATTACTCTAAAACCTTAAAAACGCGTAAATTTCGTGAATTGAATTTCAACTCTCTTTATTATTTATTCATCAATAATATCACAATGTATTCCCAGAATCTTGAATATTGAAAGGAAGTTAACTTTTAAGTATCTTACTCTATATTTATATGGCAAAATTATTGGCAAAGTTTTTAATGATTCTAGTTCTTATCGTATTGCAATTGATTTCAATTTCGAAGCGCGAATTGTTCGCTATACTCTACAGCAAGATGCATTACGTAATGAAGGAATGAATCTACTTTGTATTCCTTGAATTAGATTTTATACAAAAAGAGAAAAATGTATATTAGTTCGATATATTCGATTACATTCAAAATCAATCTATATATAAATAAAAACAATTATAGGTCTTAAATATAGTACCTCTATTATTAAAAAGATTTTGAAGGTTTATAAAATCATCAATTGGAAATATAAAAAGCGGCCGGAACTTACCCAGGTATATACGTTCAAGTGGCTTGTATGATGCTTAGCATATAGGGGGTTGATAATGAAGGAATGGGGATTAATTGTATAAAGCGATAAATGCTCTGTAGAGTGGGGGCAGGGTAAAAGAGGAGAATGGTGTTTCTGTATTCCCGTTCAGAAATGGGAATCTAGAATGGTTCAAATATATAATATGAATAAGAATATAAAGGTTATAGTCTGGGGAGGCTTTTAGGATCTTGGAAGGAATAATTTATATATAATGGATAGAGATTTTGAGAGTAAGAAATATAGGTATAATGCTAATTTATATCTCGAGGTCCTTGATGTAATGCTTTTATTCATTATACTTATAAAATACGGGATTGGTTTTAAAAGAAAGGGATCCCAATATTGAAGGATTGGCCTCCTTATTCTCTTGATCTCAATTCTATTGAATATATTTGATGGGCTTTAAAAGTGAGGTTATATGAGATATTTCTTGATATTGCAATTGACAAAAGTGAATCGGAATATATTAGATAAAGATTAAAGAGTTATTTACAAATAGTTTGGGATACATTAGATCAAGAATTATTCGATAAATTAGGAGCGAATATGCTTGATAGAATTGAGGTTTGTATTATAGTAGAAGATTGGTATACAAAATATTGATTAATTATAGAGCGATAAGGATTTGAATTTTTTTTGAGGAATAGTATAGATATAGAACTTCAATATATTCAAATTTTAGATTATAATAATTAATAATTGATTTTATAATTAAATTGAAAAGTAAATGTTGAATATATAAAAAAACTGAAATTAGGTTGTGGGGTAATATAAGTTGACTAGTACTGTAATCTATAAAAAAAAACAGATTTTGAAAAAAAAAATTTAAAAGTATTTTTTTAATATCCATCATTTTTAATCCATATTCTATTTTTTCTATACAAATTTCATTATTTGATAAATTAAAAAACAAATAATTTAATATATTTCTAAACCCTATAAAATAATCTGTTGAATTATGAAATATTATACAAAATCCATTTTTTTACTATCAAATATATTTTACAAAAAAGAAAGGATTATTCAACAGATTGTGATTGCCGAAACAGCTCTCAAAGTCTCTCATTCATTTCTGCAAGCCGGGGAATTTTCAGGTTGCTAGTTTATAATATTGAGTAGAGCACCTGACGCCGAGCGATTCCGTGCAGAGTTTTTACAGACAAATATACTTGTTAGTTTAAGCGAGGATATATTTCGAGGACTACAAATGCATAGGGTAGCAATACATGGGGGGATCTTAACATGTAATATCAAGATTTTCGGATCGCTGTCAGCATTGGATAGATTCACCAACATCAGGAAGGCATACTCAAATGATCAATGGATCCCATTCATCCGCGACTGAAATCCGTCTCACCGTTCGTGAATTCATCTTGAGCAAACTTATCCGTCCGATCTAAAGTCAGAAAAACTCCCAGAGCTCAAAAGGCTTAAGAACAAAAATGATTCGACCAATAGGGCTAATCTCATTTTTTCCGCGTCCGATCTATCGGTACCTAGGTAGTATTGTTGAGACATTTCGTTGAGGGAAAATTGAACGATGCGAAATTATTTACAAATCTTCCGGATAAATACAAAAGGAGAAAGACGGGAGTGAGGATTATGAGTGGAATCTCGAGGCGGTTTGGGCATCGATGTTCAGACAGGGTATGAAGGAAGGGGTAGTAAGTCAACCACCCTAGTTTCCGGCCACCCCTACTTTCCGGCCATCATTCACACCAAAAATCATAATTTTTGCATTTTTAATTTTCTTATTTATCAATATAATTAAATGAAATTTTGATTAAAAGTTTATTATCTAAATTCAAATCAATTCTGTAAATTTCAGATTTTTCGCAATTTTTTTCGTCAAGATATTAAAGGTTGAATTTTCGAATTTTGATTTGTATGTGATTTATATACAAATTAAAAAAACATCAAAATCTTGAATAATTTTTCAATAAAAATAATTAAAAATAAATTATAAATTTTAATGAAATCCTGAAATTATATTATATAAAATGAATCTAATTTCGAAAAACCTTTATTCATAAATAATGTTTTATTACTAATTGAAAAATTACCTATATAAAATTTTGTATGAAATAAAATATAAATATCAATAAAAGATTATTTATAAATTATTATATATAATAATTCGATTCATTTTATAAAATATAATTCAAAGATTTCAAAAAAAAATCAATAGTTTATTTTTAATTATTTTTGTTGAAAAGTTATTCAAGATTTTGATATTTTTTTAATTTATATGTAAATCATATACAAATCAAAAATCAAAAATTCAATCTTTAATATTTCTATCAAAAAAAAACCTAAAATTATAAAATTTTAAGAATAATTCAATATTTATATAAAGAATCTATATTCGAAATTTCAATCAATTATGTTTATTATTTAAAAAGTTATTCATAGGTAAAAATCGTAGTTTTTGGTGGCCGGAAAGTAGGGGTGGCCGGAAACTAGGGTGGTTGACTTACCTACAACCTGGTGGGTATTATATGACATTTTTCGATCAGTCTGTAATTCTTGCGGAAAGACGAATGGATCGATAACAAACATATTTTTGATAGAAAATCACAGCGCATCGATTACTGAGGGAGGTGCCTGGACAACGAGAAGTGGTTGCCTGTGTGGTGGGTGAGCTCTGCGGTAGGAGCTCAACTGAATATCAAATCAATCTTTTTGTAATCAGCTTGGGATGAGGAGACATGGAGATCAAGAAGGCTCTCCAAGCAGCGTTTAGTTTAAGATTGCTAAACCTTATCAACGCCGTGTATTTACACATCATCAATGTGGTAGTACCGGCAGTACCGCGAGGGAGGTGGGAATGAGACGGCTCCAACTCTGGGTAGCATCAATAAATCCCAAAGCGAGGTGGTGAGTTATTCGTTTTCCTTGTAAGACATACAAATTTTGATGTATTATACTTATGCTATTATAGCTTCAATGGGTAGGCTGCGCAACGGTTACCCGCGGAGCGGATAATGACTCTGATAGATAATCCGTAAATAATCTACTAATGAAACAGATAATTGAAGAATCTGAATGAATATCTATAAATAATTAATAGCTTATCCATAAATATTTATAAATATTCATCAATTTATAGATTGATAAATAATCTATCATTAATTTATGGATTAATAAATATTCGTTTATTTTTGAAGCCATTTTTATATTATTATACTAATTTTTATATTAATCTTTATAAATTATTTGCAAATAATTCATTAGTCTATAGATAAATAAATAATTTATAAATAATCTATATAAAACAGATTATTTTAAAATCTCAATGGATAATCTATAGGGCAAGTAGTACTTTCAATGGATGACCTACAAGGCGGATTATCCGCGGGTACCTGTGGGTTGCGGGTTATTTCTGCGCAGTCTATCAATGGGTATGGAGAAGGCTCTCAATCATCTCAGAAATTTCTGCTATTGCGCCGGGATTGGCAAGTGGCCAATAGCCCAAAGTGTGAAGTCTCGACGAATGGTCTGACCATTGAAAGAAGCTTTACCTGGGTGAATAATTGGATAGGCCGCAAGGGGTAGTCATTTTCAGCGAGTTTGGTGAATTGAGGTGAGGGGAGGGAGGAGATTGTCGTGAGTGGAGAAGAAGACATCATTTCTTTACTAAAAGTAGGCATGGACAAGTGATCCGAAAGAATCTGGTACCAAACACTTAGTGGTTATTAGAGTCTCATGGAATCAGGGAATGGGAAGGGGGGAGGTTGTCATTGGGATAAATGGTCTGGGTTGTCGAAGATATCACCTCTTTACTAAAGCTGTGAACACAAGCGATCCGAAAGGATCTGGTACCAAACTCACAATTGATGACGAGTTGCGATTAACTACGTTGTAATATTCCTCGCATTTTGTAAGATTACATGACGCATGCCCCAGCGCGAGGATTTTCTCATTGTGACCCTCTTGAGGTCCATATTTTCACTAAGTTTCGTAGAAAAAAAATAGGTATGTTTAATAGTAAAGTGCTTTCTGCCACCATTCACATTGTCCCCTCAATGCCAAAGGATCAACAGAGACAGTTCCCAAGAAGGATGAGTTAATACTCAAAACGTTTGATTCACTACCATATAGTGGAAAGTCGGGAACTCTTCTGCCATTTGGTGTACCTGTGGTGACAAAATTCACAATGTAATCTTGTAGAGAGAGTGCAGCACCTCCAAAAACAGGAGTTGCATCCCAGGTAAGACTTCCGGGACCATTATAGAATGTATAGCCAACATCTTCTGCATGTAGTGCTAGAGGCACATCAAATAAATAGACGTAGATTTATTTCCGACTTTGGCATTCAAGTACCTCGTGTTGCAAGTAAAACATGATTCAGCACTGGTGACAGCTGCTCGCATCACTTCAGTAGTGTAACCATATTTCCCATCAAGTTGATCGGGATACAAGGAGAGAATGTCGTAAATCGTGTTCTGTGGAGCGGATGGAAAGAACCACCTAAGGTTGTAGATGTAATCTTCTTCGCTCGAAATGTATGGTGAAGTGAATAAAATGCCTTCCTGGTTATTCCTTCCTATCATTAATTTCAAAGATGTATGGAAGTTCTTATCCGCTAATATCTGACCTGGAAGTGCATGTACAAAATGGCCATCTACAGTTGGACCAAATGTGGAAAGGCCATAAGGAGAATTTGCAACGATAAAATCATTAACTTTGGCCAAAGTCCGAGAATCGACTGTACGTAGATCACCAATAGTTGTGATGGTCCTATTTGAGAAAATACTTGCGTCGTTCAAGACATAATATAAGATTCTTTCCTATTGAATCCTTCCAGGATTTGGCTGAAAGCCTGGACTTTGCAAGATAGCTTGTTGAAATGGCGGCGGTCCTCGCATACCACCATATGCTGTGGTATGATGTAGTATAGAACCACCTCCGGCTGATTCACCCATAACTGTTATTCGATTTTTGTCGCCTCCAAATAGATGGATGAATTCTTGAACCCATTCTAGAGCTAGTCGTTGATCAAGTAGACCTGCATTTGCATCTCCATCGGGCCTCAAAGTTGGTCCACCAAGAAAACCCTGATATCATTAGTATCTTTCACCTGAGAATAATTATGAAGATTCTCACATAAAGGCTAAGTCGGTAGTTTATTGAAACATACACAAACTCCTCTCCTAGCACTATTGAATTTTCAATTAGTCCCGCAGGATTAGTTTTATGTTTGTATCCATCGGTAAAACCACCTCCGTCAATCCATACTAGAACAGGTGACCCGGGATCTTCGTCGCATGGCTCAATGTACGAAGCTTTGTCATAGATTGTTGTGGGTACCATCACATCCAGAAATAAGCAATCTTCGGATTGACTAGCATCATGCTCGGGTGGATTGTTGATATCGAACCATTCTAGCTTGATTTCATCCAAAAAGACACCATGAATATATTGCCATGCCGTCGATAACCAAAGTGGATGTGCCTGATAGCATGTTCTTGCTTCTTGGCCGGTATTGATAGTTCGATTGCTAGTTTGCGGTGGAATAGGTTTGGAAAATCGTAGTGGGCCAACAGGAGCTTCTCCATACCGAATATTTGAGAAGTTGTAATATCCTCCACTTCTAGTGGTCGTTGTGATGTTAGCTTTAAGAAAGTACTGTGGAAACATTTGTGACATACTTCAATAGTAGCTTGGTTTACAGAATATCCTAGATCGACTACTGGCAATGGTTGCTGTGTTGCTGTAGCGAAAGATGACCAGATGGCAAAGATGATAACCAACGTAGCCATCTCGGCCTAGAAGTGGTTGTGAATTTGGTAGAAGGTAATCAATTGACCGACATAAAATAGATTACAAGACAGTAATTACTTTAGCACATGGTTTAGGTTTAAACGCGTTGGAATGAAAATATACAGTTCTCGGGATAGGAAGTGGTTGAAGGATGCTGTTTGGCATGGAAAAACAACAACAAAAAGAATTGTCTAGGAAAAATCTAGACATCACCGCAACTATGCATGGCGTGGCTTATGCACGAAACTTTCCGAAAAGCTTGTCTATAATTGCAGACCAAGTTGATATTGATTTATCATCATACCTGGGTTTAACCCAAGAAGCCCTTCGATTGCCGAATCTAACTTTGGAAACGAAGGGTGTCATGAAATATCCTGTTCTAAAGACTCACTGATTCCCCAAAACGCCCTTTCCCAATGCCCTCAAACTATTTTCATATCTACCCGGACTATGATCCAACAGCATACTACCACCAAACCTCACTTCACCGAACCTCTTCTCAACATCTCTCACGTACTTCAACACGCTTCTAGTTGCTGGTTTGCCTAGTCCACCTTCCTCTCTATTACTTCGCCCATCGCTCATGTCACTCTTCCTTGTAAAAGCATCTCGTTTCAAGACAGCCATGCTCTCAACCACGAAAACCTCTCCAGGTGGCACCAGCTTACTACTCAACATACAAGCTCTGAGCGCTTTGAGTGCAGCATATGCCCATTTATCCTCCTCTTCTTCATCGTTCCCATGACCAGATCGTCCATACCATCTTTCCGAAAATGAATTACTCATCCCTGCCCAGACTCTTCTCTTTACCTCACATTTCGCACCAGAATTGTCACTCTTGAATGCGAGTGCTACAGCTTGAAGGTCGTGAAGCAGACCAAGGGAGAGACGAGGGACAAGATCATTACCATTGACTACTGTTGTAACGAGACCTCTAGTTGCAGATCGAAGGGACGGAGAAAGGGTGGCGGGGGGACCGTAGGCATAGACATGAATTGGTCGACCTGGTGGGAGGTGCAGCATATGAAAATAATTGTTTGTAGCGTTGCCGGAGGTAAATGAATGTTCGGGGTTGTAAGAGGTAACAAAAGATGTGCCATACCTAGCAGGTTCGGAAACCATGATAGCCAACAAAGTACTTACGCCACCACCCAAAGAATGCCCACACATAACCAATCCGTAATCTGGGAATTCTTCAAGTGCTGCTTTAATTGTAGACATAACACGACCTCCACCACCCTGAAGAAGTCTACGAGCAGAGGCATGAATTCCCTTGTGGACTTTGTATCCTTTACCGTGCCAGACAAGTTCATCGTAATCACAGGTCATATCAGCGAGAACATCTTCAAAGCCGAGGGTACCACGACATGTGAGGACTACAGCCTGTGATTGATGATCGAGCGATACATAATGAACCATAGGGACACCAGTATTTGTCAATCCACTGGAATCAGTTCCACCCTGAGGATCAACAAATGAAGAGAGGAGAATAGTGTCGGCGGGTAGTTGTGTATGGGAGGAGAATGATTGATGTTCAAGATGATGTATTGCATCAAGCTCTTTCCTTGCATCAGGATCCGAGATTCCCATTACTCGAAGAAAGTTAGAACCGTAAGAAGCTGATGCGAACCTGACAAAACGAGTTATATTTTGTACGATATGCCGTTTTGGAAAAGTGCCGTCGATTGTACCAGTACGCATCAGAGAATCAAGTGCTTCTCTACCTTCAAAGGTTCCTTTCTCGGTTCCAGAATTTGGTATGAGACAAATCTCCGAATTATTTGTATGCAACGTAAATATACTCTCCTCATTTGAATGTGTGCGGCGGTGGCTTTTGGGTGCTGAAAATGACTGTTCGAGGGTCAAACTTCTCTCTGATCTCAACTTCATAGCATTATTTTGTCCCATGACTCGATTTCTGGACGTGGTTGGAGAATGAGAACGGGCTTGATCAAAAGAGTGGCTTGAATAGGTATCAGTCTGAGAAACCATAGAGCCTTTTCGTTGCTCGTGAATCGTATAACAACTAGTTCTAGAAGGAGTGCGAGGTAAATCAGGCTGGATCTTGTCAAGATTTTCCGATGTCAAGGGGATCTGATTTCCACGTAAAATTATTGGAGAACCGATAACATTTCTCGATGGTTTCTGAGGGACCGATAGATGGGATGAGGTAGACCTAACTTTCGAGGCATGAGTAGGATCGCCCCATGTTGGGCGAGGCCGAGGTGGAAGTCTGGGTTTGCTGTCTTCCTTACTCCCATCTTTATTGAATAAACTTGATAATTTAGTACTAGATCGTCGCTTTAAGGCCTGGCGGAAAGAAGATTTTTTATCTTGTTCTTCGGTAGTTGGTTCCTCGATTTTCGATTTCTTGGACATTCGGTTGTTCGATGTCGGCTTGAGGAAAGCTGGTTTAGGAGTATCATCCGGGGAAATTGGGCTGATAGGCTTCCTTGATCTCTTCTGATTTGCTAAGTTGTCTGAAACTGATTGCAATATTTCCATATTCCCTTCAAACTTCTCGTCCGGAGTGCTAGGTAAGGAGAGCCTGGGTATTTTGGATTTTCCACTGGACGTTTTTCGGCGAATAATGATGGGAAGATTTTCGTCTTGTATAGGCAAATGATTGTCTACAAGAGTCGCTGTGGGTGTCTTCGACAGACTTGCGTTGTTGAGAGCTTCGTCGTCGTGATCATCACCGGAATCATTATCAATATCCGTATCCTCGGCCATATTCTGGTGTAAATCTTCTTCTGTAACGCTCGTACTTCGTAACCTATTTCCCACCATGCCATATACAACTCTATACCTCGGTACCGACGGCATTTCTAGTTGTTTACCCTCAGCATTCGAGTCTGCTTCGACATGAAAAGCATGCTCTTCCAATATTTCCACTCCGGGAGGTGGCAAAAAAACAGGAGGTTCAAATCCCGAAACTTCCACGGTAATTGTCTTTGTAGTAGTTGTTATTGTAGAGGTTGTGATAGAAACGGAAGCATCAGAAGGTAAGGATTGAATTAACCTCTGCCTCAATATACTCTCTGCCTTGTCCTCCCCTGGGTCCGTCTGGCTTGGCTCCTCTCTTTCAATCGTCTCTAACAGTTCATCGCCTCTTGTATTCATGAAAGATAATCTTCTATGGTCTTCCTGATTATTGTATGAATCGCCTTTGATCATACCAACCACATCCGCTCGTCGGCCATCTTCAAGGACAACCACATCCCAAAGAACCTCCTCATATTTGTTTTCTCGACACTCAAGATCAGTCAATCTGCGACACCATCTTTGCAATAATGCTAACCCACAAATACCCAACAAGAGGTCACCTACACTGACTCTCTCTCCTTCCACTCCCGTGGCAGGGTTCTGAAATTCTCGTCGAATTAAAGTAATGATGCTTGCTATGGCCCTCGAAGAATCGGTTGAACCAAGGATTGAATCTAGGGTACCAAGTAACTGTTGTGAAATGTCCGTAGCTGAAGACAAAGCAACAGAAGAGAAGTGAAACCCAGTAGAAGCAGCAAATGATATTCCTGTAATCGTAGCGTGTAGACTTGCAATACTTCGTTCTAATAATCCTTCTGCTTCCAACTTTCCCAATTCCCCGGTACTACGATTTGCCACATCTTTCCCGGCACGATGTATTATCCCCTCGATGATAGCTCGACTGACTTCTAACCCGGTGAGTGTCGTTACTCGTGCACCGTCTATAGCAAGACCTCCTATGAATGTGCCAAGCCGAATATACAGAGAGGAGGACCTCGTTACCAAGCTGACAGCATTGGCAATTGGCGCTGGGAGAAGCGTTGATTCTCGAGTAATCTGTGGCAGATGTTCGGGGTGTGTTACTGCATTTTCCCTTGTGACCTCGGCTTGATACTGTTCCTCTTCGCCCAGGGCCTCCAGAGCTCGAGGTTCTAACTCCTGCAAATTCATCGTATTGTGCTTTGTGATGAGGGGTTTCGATCAGGATTCAGGAACTAAAGCTCTCTCGACAACGGACTTACAGAATTCATGATCGAAGTGGGTAAGATGAAGTGTCGAATCTGGTAGGCCTGAGATATTTGTTGTTTACTCCTCCCATGATGCGGTATGATGTTTTCTGAATGGTGGCGGGCGTTGACAATGGACTTGGAGATCATTTGACATGTGATAATGTGCTGGCCATGGAATGTGCTATGGTAGTAACAAAACATGACGGCCAAGAATGTGAAGATTTTGAGAAATTGCACCTACCTATGAATGAGCACTCACTGTCGCAAGATAAAGTCAATTGCCATGGTAACGGTATTTTTTGGATTGGAATGTGGTGCAAAGAAATTTCTTTTCAATGGCCCGCCCTGCATTCAAGACAAGTCTCTTGGTTATTTGAGAATATGAGTCTGAAAAGTTTTCCATTTCTTCTCCATTCAGAGGGGGTTTAGATACCGCACTCCCACATAGTTTTTGCTCATATTGTATATATAGGTATTTGAAGTCAAAGTCAAACTCGTGCTGGAATTGAGTGGGCAAGGAAAGAAATCGCCAAGAAAGCCACCAATGTGCCAAAGTTACCCCGCCACATTTAATTTCAGCCACATTTTCAGCCTTGCCACTGCAGCCTTCCCACCTCAACCACTAAGATCGCTATCTTTTAGCGGCTTGCATCATTTGCTGGATCCAGCTACTCAAATCAAAAGTCCTAGAATTATTTGGTACCGTCAATACTCTTCACATACTCTCCCCAACACATAACAGACAGCATTCTCTCATACATGCGACAGGATGTCTGAAAGGGGTCAACACAGAGGTGGCGGTCGTGGAGGTGGTAGAGGTCATGGTGAACACAGAGGTGGCAGGGGAGGTGGTAGAGGAGGTCATGGTGGGGAGAGGGGTGGACATGGCGGGGGAAATTTCGAGAAGCCAAAGAAGGAAAATATCTTGGATTTGGGAAAGTACATGGATAAACAGGTCACAGTTAAGTTCAATGGTGGCAGACATGGTATGTTACTGGTTTTTGTGGTAAAACTAGAGAGACTACTAACATGAATCCTCATAGTGAAAGGCACTTTGAAGGGTTATGATGCCTTGATGAATTTGGTTTTGGATGATGTGGAGGAAAAGCTGACTGGTAAATTCTTTTTGTATTTTACAAATCCCATACTGATCTGAATTCTTTCGCAGATGATGAAGGAAATGAAGCATGGAGAGCATTGGGTTTAGTGGTCGCAAGAGGAACCTTACTCATTGGAATAAGCCCAGTCGATGGCAGCGAAGAAATAGCGAATCCTTTCGTACAACAAGAAGAATGAGAAACGGAATAAGAGGACAGGAGTTGATCCCTGGGGAAGGGGAATAAAATCTATGGCCATCTCGATGCGCTCAGTGGGAAAATCGGACACGCCCCCAACACCAAACCCAATAGTTTACAACGCGCCGCTTAAATGGATGCAGACATGATATCAGAAGGCGCTGAAGTGAAAGTACTTCAGCGAAGAATACAACTGAAATGAATATATCATGATGTTGAATATTTGGACTTTTACAAATCAGTTGATGTGAATTCGAGGGCTGGGCAAGGAGCAAAGACCCTACGGTACATGTCCAAGGAACTAGCGATCCTTCGATCTTCAGAGATATTTGATGCAAGTGCAGTCAAGCCCAGCGGCTGTTCCGAGGTTCATTCCCTTTTGTCATATGCAGGAAGAAACCTCGTGGGAAATGCACTCTGTGTATGAGGCGGCGTCGCAGCCAAAAAAATCGGTTTCATTGATCTTCTGACTGTATGGATGAATTTCCGAAGCTGTGCTTGAAGCTTCTCACTATTCTTGTAAAGTTTCCTCACTGCCAGGAAGAGAGTAATGTATAATAAATATTTCAATATTCGTTACACGATTGAATCCGTTTCCATGTCCAGGAGTTTTTCAGTAGTCGAAATTGTTGTCAGACTATCAAAGATTTTTCTTTGATTCTTCAAAGATTCAGATTATTTCAATCAAAAATTTACAACTTTTCAAAGACTGAATAACCACATCCACATGCCCATTCGGACTATCGGACACCTTAATCGAGTCCAACCCCACTCACACGAAACGAGAACAGACAAATTCATTCCTTGTCCCAGATTCATTATGAATTAAGACACCACAGCCTCAGTATACATATACAAAAGGCAAGACATTCTTCGATTTTTTTCAGCTCTAGGTTCAATGCGTTTACAACCTGCATGATGTAACGTGCGTGAACTGGTCATAATTGGCCAATCTCTTTCTCCTTTCTTATACGATCCCTGGTTGATAATTTGTCCAATCCCTTGATAAACACAGGTGGACGCAATTCTTTGCATGATTTATGTATCTTAAATTTTAATACCATCATGCCATTCCTGATTGATGATGTAGGAGGCCCGCAAACATTTCCGGTGGCATGAAGAAGATTTCCAGGCCAACGGCATTTTCAATATGATATTATTCCCCGTCTTGGAATGTGGGAATTATTATTTTTAGTTCCGATTCTTTACAATTCATATACTCATGGAACCCCTATCAAAGATTCCGTAGTCCGAGAGAAAATAAAATCCTTCGTTGATAATTGAATCCCTGACCTATTCGTCAATTGCCCTTCTGTTGAAGCCCCCTCAATCCGTTTCCAAACAGAATCTAGAAACCACATATCCTCACCACCGTTCAGACATCAATTTACGACGATACCAAATGCCAAAGCATACAGTTCAGCGTAACAATGGCGTGGTAAATGCAAAAAGACATCCAAATGTCATAACGCAAGTCCAGATGATTTCTACAAGCGAATCCGAAATGTTACCCCCGTTCCAGCTTCTCCCGCAAACTCTCCAGACGCCTATCCCAAGTCATCGAACTACCGCTCACAAGCTCGCATCTTTGCTCCAAGAGGTCGCTTCTATAATGGAAACAATTACCGGGGAGAAAATGATGTGTGGCGAGGAGCTAGATGGTTTGGAGGGGGATGTACTTGGTGGGTTGACAGAAATGGTATTGATCATGGAAGAGGAAGTTGAGGAGATGATTGAGTTGGCTGATGTAGTGGAAGAATATGTGGAAGAATTGAACATGGCACAGGTGGATGGGTGGGTTGCTGATTTGCCGCTCTCGAGGTATAATGACGGTACTAAAGCAGGAGACACTCATTTGGAGTCTCAAATCAACGCAGTGAATGGATGGAAAGGAAACTTGAGTAGCGCAGTGTTTTTGGGTGGCAAAGGAAGTATTAAGATTGGATTGGACGATAATGTCGAGAGATGTATAAGTTTGGGTGGACTACTGGAAGAAGTCGAGGAGGACGTTTTGAGATGGAGAGTGAGGGGAATGTCCGTAAACTCCGACAATTATGGGTCTGACGAATCGTCGGAGGTGGTTATTGGGGCAGGAATTTCTGTGCCCATCACAAACTACAGGAAGGAACTGATCAAACAAACCATTATTTCACTGCCTCCGAGGAAGAATGATCTGGATACAAGATTTAGAGACTCTGGTCTGGGACTCATGAGCCCTCCCGGCGTTACCAGAAGGCCGATCAAGAAGGAACCTAAAATTGTTATGAAGTCAAGTCCAATCGGATTGAGAACTGGCTTTGGCTCTATCAGAAGAAAGAAAACGATTAGGAAACCGCAGTGGGTTTGAAGCATTGAAGTATAATGAATTTTGAACAGATAGATGATGAGCAAAATTACAATAATCTAACATACATTGTTTCGAATTTTCAGGAAGTATTTGGTCTATTCTTGACCAAAACCAAACCTGCATATGGTGCCCTTTTAACCTTCCATCTATGACGCTCGCTCTATGTTTAATCCCAAATCCCAACCTGACCAGTGCGAGGATGTACCTGTATATCCAATCCTATAATCTCGATGCTTGTTTTCAATGCTCATAGTAATGCGCCATTTCCAATCCCGCCCTTCTGAAGCCACACTTGACATAAAATCCCTCGTTGGCCTCACTACAGTCCAATATACTTTTATAACAACCAATCTTCTCTGCGATAAAATCAAGAGCTTGGATCATCTTCAATCCGAGTTTCTTTCCTTGTTGATCTTTCGCAACAGCAATGTCTTCGATGTGACCCACGAGACCGAGGTTGTGAATGCTATCAAATACGTCAGTATTCATCGCTCCATTAGTAGAACCTTAGTACGTCTGGATGTACTTACAACTTTCTTTCCACAATCAAAGCACCGGTAGCAACAATCTGCCCCTGATCTTCAATAATCAAGAGATAATAACCACCCTTTCCTTGGTTGTTATACCAATCGTACCGCTCATTCCATTGCTCTTCGGTGATATCCCCAACGACAGTCAAAACCCGTAAAACATCTAAGAAGCCGCGGGCATAATCAGACTTTTGTAATGCGCGAAGAGTATATGATTCGGGAAGGGATTTGGCAACTTCAGGGGAGACAAGCTCAGGTCCAAAGAGACCTTTTGTAACTCCATTCGTGAAAGCCATTTTTTTTTCTTTTTGTGGGAGCGAGAAGTAGACGACAGATGGAAGCGATGAGTAAATTGGTGGTAGTGAAGGTAGTGAAAGTAGTTAGTTGCAAAGTCGATTGAGGTTGTTGATCTATTATAGAGAAGAAGAATGAGGCGCGCGGCTACCCCTTTTCGTAGTAATGAGATCTACAAGAATCCCTCGTATTTGTTAGTGGCAGTGCAGAAAAAAAATGTTATTATACTTAGGTATGGAAGCTCACGTTAAGTATAGTGTTGAATCAATAGTAAAGAAGTATTCTAGCTGTTTTTGATGCAGCTGAAGTTTAATATATGTAAATATTTATTGTTTCCAATGACAGGGCTTTGAAAACTTCAGCCTCGCTGATACAGATACCGATAACATGATCGCCATTTTCCTTTATCCATGATAAAACTCTCCAAAGATTCGCGGTCTTGGCGTTCGGTTTAGCAGCATTTCGTGGCTCAAATGTGGCTAACCAGAGATCTCTAGCCACAATAATCTAGCCAATCAATGAGACTACGGAGACGGTCTGATATTCATCCGATGGGAAAAAAAGTCCGCATGCCAAGACCGCGAATCTCTCGAAATTATACGGTAAGTTGATTCTTTGATAAATAAACAATAGAATTATTATTTATTGAACTCTAATAATAGCAGAAATGATGAGTCAATACTGCGTTTTACTACTTGTACAAACATAACCAATCAATCCCAAGGTGGCTTTGAAAATTAACACTACGGATTACAAATATTTAATAATTTCTTTAACAAAAATATAGAAATACCAAGAGATAATTACTTCTTATGTTTAATTGTATCGAATAACGAAATGGTAATACAGATCAGATCATATCATGTATCGGTAAATCACTTGTGGACAGTGCAGCGCTTCTTTCTCCAATTCTCCAGTGGAGACGGGGCGGAATGTCGGAGGCATTATACATCCATCATGAGAAAGAAGGAAAACATTGAAGGGCATATACATATTTATTTAATTGAGGCTATAAAAAAAAGTCTAGTCTAGTGTTAAATGAAGAAAGCATAAGCAAGTCTACCTTTTGAAAAGATTTTATGTTTTGAGGCTGGAAGAAAATTTGAATGTTCAATTCCATCCATTCCAATCAATAAATGACATGATGAATATAGGAAAGGCTATCATCACGTGCGTTATTCTTGTGAATTTTAAACCGAGGAAAGCGAAAGCGAAAGCGAAAGTGAAAGCGCGACCAGCGGAGGTCCATCTTCCGCTTTGTGCGAAGAGTTCCTTCACAAATCCGCATTGTCCCCATCGCCCCCCATCACACCCCTCATCAAAACTTTTTGTTTACCAATAACCGCACCTCATCCTGTTTTGGTCCCGTGTGGATTTTAAATGCCACAAGCACAATTGTCTTGAACCCATTAAAAGTAACCCTCTGCTCATCCCTTCCTTTGTTCTCGACAACTTATTATTGTCAGCTCTCCGCCTCTCCCACTTCTCCACCTTTCTCCTCCGCTCATCTTCTTCCTTCACGTACACATAATATATCTTCCAATTGAGGTCCACCATCTCAATCAATTAACTTGAAGCCATAGTCATGGAACTTACAATGGAAACTCAAGGCGAAAAGCGAAAACGTAGTCCGGAAAGTTCTGGAAGTCAGGGCCATGGACGGATAACACAAACTCCTCGACTGAGCGAAAATGCAACTCCAACATCTGCTGCGCAAATCAACTATTTGGTAAAAGCTAGGAGCGACAGACTCAAACTGGTCGAAGGAGATTCCGAAACTTTCGGGGATGTTTTGGGCATGTTGGACGAATACGAAGGTGTGTATATATATCACGTGAATTGATTCCCGCTCGGTGGGGAGTAAGGGAGGGAGTTCTACTTGTCTGTGAGCATTCAGGGAATACCGTATCTGACATACGTAGGTGTCCTTCAACGTCGTGAAAGTCTAGCATCCAATCTCGGCGCCAAACTAGTTGGTCCTCTACTTTTGAAGTCATTCGAAAAGCTTTTTGACGGCCCAATCAAAGTCATTCAAAGCTCCTATGCTCTCGAACAAACGCCGATCACCTGGTTAGAGATTGTTTCTTTCGCCCGGAGTAATCCAGCAGACTTTATTCTCAGCGAATCATTGCATGGCGTGAAAGTTTGTCGATTCTGGATCAATGGAGGGCAAATCGAAATATCTGAAGACGATTATCGTTTGATCATGTCAGGTGCTCCGGAAAGAATGATTCCAAGTCAACCTATACCCGAGGATGAGATATCTGAGCTCGGCACCCTACTCATTCTTGAGAATCGTCTTACTATGTTAATCAAAAAGGCTGATGCCGTCGCTAGTAGAGCAAGACAACTCAACTACCATTTGAAAGGAAGAAAGAATGCTATCATGGCGAAAAAGTCTCCCGAACAACCTTCTGAATCTCCCCTCCCATTTGTATCCCAACCATTTTCTGCGATTAATAGAAGCCGATCACCTGTTGCCCTTAATGGTGAGACTGCTAAGTTGCAGCAAGATCTATTAGAGCAATTTCACAGCCCAAATCGTCGTCAATCCCTACCATCTCAGCCAAGATCAAAACAACCTCGACTTCACACTTCTGAACATGCAAACTTTCATTCTTTCAATGGCGCACCTCAAAGTTCTGATCACCAGCGAGTATCGCAGCCACCATCTAATTCTGATGACGGTATTGAAGGGCAATATCGGGTTTTGATGGCTGCCAGGATCGAGAAACTACACAAAGGGGATCCAATTACGCCACCATGCGACCGATGCAGACGATTACGATTCACATGCACCAAACATATGACTGCTTGTGCTGCATGCACAAAGAAGCATGCTAAATGTTCTTGGAAGGATGTCAAAGATGGAGAACTTGAAGCCACAGCATCTGCTCTAACACAGCGAAACTCTCCAGCTGCATCAGAAGATGGATTGTTAATTGTTGATAAGAAACATACGCCAGAGCGACCAAATTTAGCAAGTACTAGTGGTGGTGTTACTACTATTGGAGCATGTGGAGCAAGTGGATCGAGTAGACAGGTTCCAGTAAGCTTTTCGCATCCATCGATGGTCAACTTGTTTTTATTATACTATTCATTTGACAATCAGCTGCTAATTCTCTAATGTCGCAGGTTCATACACAGCACATGTCGATGCTTTCTGGTCTGGAAGCTGACTTACGTCCTCAAAACACAATCAACACTAACAATCAGTCTCCCACTGTCGCCGCCACCTTGCAAGTCAAATCACCGCAATCAAAACCAGAGCAAGAAAGAAGAGTATCTGCTGAACATACCTTGTTGGCACAGATGGCTTCGGCTGCTGCTGCGGCTAGCAATATATAAACATAGGATGTCATAGAAATAGCACAAAGATCGGATGACTGGTTGAACTGTTATCTCGTCTTAGCATCCACATTCATCTTGAATCTCGTCTAATTCCCTGCCGTTGCCGAGTCTGATGAATTTTGAGTACTTTGAAGAATTAAATGGATCATTCTTTTGATAAAATATCCCTAGGTTTTTATTGTTGGCTGGTTATGAGGGGGATTTGGGGTCATAGTATGAGAATGGAAGGAAGAGAGCCATCTTTTAAGGCCCATTGATGAAATATTGAAGAGTTGAAAGCTTGGTCGATTACTACGGATGTTTCGAGATCTCATCGGGGTGTTTAGTATACCAGTTTTGCTTCCTGGATCCTTTTATAAGAGGCTCAACCCAATTATTTAATGTTTGTGTTATGTCTTGCTGATCTACTAGTTGATAACGGTTATCACTTTCTCGGTTCTCGGTCAAATAAAGCTTGCTTGTTTTTCATCTACTGCGTGGCTTCTCTATTCTGCAAGTGATTTTTATTTATTTCCGTGAATATCTCTATTCATCAGCCCCGGTCTACATCCACTATTGATATGCATTCTTTTCTTGTTGGGAATCTATGAGTCTTAACTCATGGTTTGGAATTCTATCGTCCAGCCTTATTAGTCGCCTCAATGTCTATCCTATTTTACACGGCACCTTTTCGTATCTGCCCACTTTAAAGATGCATCATAACACCCGAATTAATTGACAGGTTGATAGTTGCGTCATCGACATTCACAGCCTGGGTGAGCATTTCCTTAGTCCGGTGACTCGTTGAATTATATCGATTTTGTAACAATGCTCGTGTCGGAATTGGGTATCTCGATTAAGTTACTGTCTAATATGAGAAATGTGATTACTTTATTTGGTAGAAAATTCCTTTAACGGCACACATGAATTGATATGCTACGCTACCGAACCGATTCGTCTGCTGAACAATTTCTAGATTCATTTTGATATCAGCTAAAATTGTATTATACCCGCTCTCACCTGAAACAACTACTGAGAAGTGATACCAAAGTTGCTCAAAGCTATGAGGGGTAAGTACGTACAGTCAAAATTAATGCCAAGCTCGTGATGAATGTTTGAGCATGAGTTGTGGGGCGAGCTATAGTCTTTCCTTCCGGTTTCTCCCACTTAAGCCCATTTCATCTGATGTTAACACTGCCAATCTTCTTGTCACATCACAGGAACCCAGTGTTTCCTCTTTAACGCAGCACTCTTATGTGATCCGCTCCACGATGGAACTTTTCCGTGGAATGATAGGTTCTTAAAGGGCTAGAACACCTGGGTATGAAGTCGCTGGAGGTGGGGCGGAGTGAAAGGATATATGAATATGGGCTCGATAGAATCTAAAATAGGATAGGAATTCGTGATACGTTGAATAGATAATTCACAATCTAAAACCCTTTATATTTTCGGCCGAATACAACGAATGATCTAAAGAGCTGAGTTGTTCTCAAAAGGTTAGACATTAAAATGCTCAATGAGACGAAAGTATTCTGGTAAAACATTGGAAACGGGATCAACAATTTGATCAGTGCTTAATTGATAAATTAAGCATTATCCATGTCACATATACATCATATCATAGATTAAAATCTCCTAAATCGCATAACCAGCACTATTAAGTTGTCTGGGCTCACCAGCCGCCTCAAACGTTCCATTTCCTAATCGTCTCAGCGATTGCGCAGTGGAAGTTCCCACAGCCATAAATGTTACATTCGTTCCAATTTCTCTGAAGAACGCCGTGGTTTCATTACTATATCCTTGGACTCCGAAAGTTTCATCTCCATATTCAAAAGCCGCGGTGTTTGGAGATAATTGATCATGGAATCTTGGTTGACGCATACTTTCGGCGGAAGTCATGTTTTGGTCGAGGCT
The DNA here is from genome assembly GCA_014898415.1 of Stromatinia cepivora. Lineage (NCBI taxonomy): Eukaryota > Fungi > Ascomycota > Leotiomycetes > Helotiales > Sclerotiniaceae > Stromatinia > Stromatinia cepivora. The sequence continues at coordinate 285,245 of RCTD01000038.1, read as the reverse complement.
GTGCCAGAGGTGCTGGATTACTTCTGTAATAATGCGGGAACCACCGGCGGAGGCATGGGCTATGTAGACGGTGCCGTTGGGGTGTTCGACGATGGTGGGGGAGATGGAGGAGAGGGGTCTCTTAAATGGTCGGATGAAGTTGGCTGGGGAGGGGGAGTAGCCGAATGCGTTGACTGCGCCAGGGATGGAGAAATCTAAGGAATTATTAATATGACCCGCGGATTTCGGGGTGAGGTGAAAGTCTTACCATTCATCTCATTGTTCATTATGACACCGGTTTCCGGAACCATGACTCTGCTTCCAAATATAGTATTAATTGTAGATGTCAAGGCGATCGTAAGACCGCTCTTGTCAGCAGAAACACTGGCAGATGTTCCACTATCGGAAAGAATGCTGTAATCTGCAGGATCGTAAGCAGATACATTCAAAGTGTGATATTGCTCAATCTTCGATCGAATTTCAGCAGCTATGGATTTTGATACCATTTCATCTTGGTAACTTGTTAGGTTTGCGAGGAATTTTGGATCTCCTAACAAGGTTCTTTGTCCGTAGGCGAAGCGCATTGCCTCGTCCAAGTAATGCGTCGAGAAGTTCAGCTGACTTGGAGTCGACATATCATAGCCCTCGATAATGTTCATTGCACTGCAAACTACAGCACCGCTAGATGGCGCAGTTCCACTGTAAATTTTGAAGCCCCGATAAGTGGTATTTGAAGTAACTCTAGACTCGATGGTGTAGTTTTTTAAATCCGAAAGAGTCATTGTCCCATTTGATTTCTGGAGCGCAGTGATTGTGGCATTCGCAATGGCGCCTGTGTAGAATGCATCCGGACCATATTCGGCAATGGATTCAAGCGTATCGGCATATCGTTTTCTGGTAATCAGGTCACCCAACTTGACTCTAGTTCCATTTGGCGCAAAGTCGATTGCCCATGTTTCGTCATACGTCAAGAAATCATAGGGAGATGTGGAGGAGGCCATGTAGCGAACTAAGTCGGCGGTAACATTGAATCCAAAGCGGGCGAGTTGAACAGAGGGTAGCACTAGCTGTTTCCAAGGCAATACTCCGTATTTTTTGTGAATGTACTCAAGGCCACGTAGCTCCCCTGGTACACCGCTTGCCAACCCACCGTAGAGGGAGGCATCTGTGTTGGAAGAGTACATAGTTTCGAAAGCAGCGGCGGGAGCCATCTCGCGGAAATCAACAAACTCATAAGTTCCATTGGCTGATCGCACAGTCGCAAAACCACCGCCTGCTATACCAGAATGATACATTGCAACTACTCCCACGCAAAGTTGTGTTGCGACAATCTAGTGGAGGTGTTAAAATAACGAAACAAGAACTTCAGACTTTTGAATTAGTGGGCTCACAGCATCAGCGGCATTTCCTCCAGCTTTCATAATATCAATGCCGATACTTGAGCAAATAGAACTTTCACTAGCAACAGCTCCATTCTTTGCATCGTGAGCTGGGTTCGAATACGATGGTATTGAGATAGCTTTCGTAGAAGGCAAAAGTGCCAAGGCTAAGCAAGCAGCTTGAGGGAGATAAAGGGATAGCATCATGAGATTTCAACCCAGAAAATTGAGATAGAAGTTGATGAATAACGCAAGGAAGAGAGAGAGGTGAGCTACTTATAAAAAATCATGTCAACTGATGAACATCGGAATTGGTTGTCAATTAGCTTTTGTCAACCCTGGTACCTGCAGGAAGACATGACACTGCATTCAAGAAATACCTCAAAAGAAACCAATCAAAAGAATGGTGATACTATCATAAAAACCATAATGTTCACTCATAAGCCGCGTATGTTACCCATCTAACTTGCTTGAAGATGTTATTAAGACGAGGGGTTTTCCCGAAAAGGCGGGGGGCGTTAGGAAGTAACCGGATAGGGAAGCTCCAAGCTATTAGCTGTTTTATTGGCAGGGCGTCTGACAGGCGTTCTTGTGGATTGATAAGAAGCTTGTCCAATCTTTAGTAATATATGTATGTACCTGCATAATAAGAATCTCAAATTCGGGGCTGTCTGATAAGGCGTTCTTGTGGATTGGTAAGAAGCTTGCCCAATTTTCCCTTATAGTAATATATGTACCTGCATAACAAATTCGGGGCTGTGGATAACAGTAGAACTTCATTATACTGCATCTAGAACTCCGATTAATCCAATCTGATATAAAAGGTTTCTGTTTAAAGTGTGTAATGGAATATATACGGAGCAACTCAATAAAACTGGAGCAGAATTGAGGCAAAATTTGAAGTGAGGTGGCTCATTCAGAGAGTTACATTAGGGTTATTAGTGACAATAATGTAAGTCTCACCTCACTCAGTTCGCCGTGTTTTGATACGAGGTAGTATGGATGAAGCCTCACTCAGTTTACCGAGTTTTGATACGAGGTAGTATGGATGAAGCCTCACTCAGTTTACCGAGTTTTGATACGAGGTAGTACGGAGGTTGATGAAGGAAGTATTGTAAAACATATCAAAAAATGGCAATACTTATCCTACAAACAGAAGCCTTAATCAATCATATGTTTACATTGATTGAAAATTTATATAATGAAAATCAACCAATTAAAGCAAAGTATTGTAAATTTTTGATTTTCTAATAAAAATCATTCAAATTCTTCAAAATCTTTAATTTTTTATTTAAAAATCTATTTATAAGTTATTCAAAATCTATTAAAAGTTTCAAAATCTTCAAAATTATAAGATTATTAATCAAAATCTTGAAATTTCATCAAAATTTGGGGGGAAACTGTTCAATATCTATTCGGATTCTTTAAAGCAGCACCACTTACCCTTTCAACCTCTTATAAATGAGGGGTTTTTTTCTTGGTGTGGTTTGATTGATGGATTGATGGATTGATGGATTGATGAATGATAGATAAGTCTTGAATTCGAGTGACAGCACACTCCACTTTAAATAGACCCGCTATAAACTTTGAAATAAGGTTATCTATTATTTCCTGTTTCCCATTTCCGATTGGAAGAATCAAGTCCCATTGTATTCCACAAATAGGGCGAATTACCGTCCGTATAACCTCGATGAACCAAGATACGTCATCACTAATTAAGAAATCACTTATCTATAGAACAGAATATCTGATTGGAAGAAACACTTGGAATAAACCATTCTCTAAGCCGTCTCAGTTCACCGAGTTTATGCAGCAGTGACAATACAATCTCGAAGTCTTCAACCACAACATACCGCCAAGTATCTTAGCCAGAATCAGATTGGTTTATGCGGGTGTTCTAGAGACGTCTGAGGTACCATCGTTCGCCCTGGATGCAAATAAGTTCCAGCCTTCGGAAAATGTATTTCCGCGGTGGGAGGTGGAATAACAATGTTTACCATGGGAACTTTCAAGACGTGGGAGTCGGACTGATGTAGTGCATTTACTGGTTTCTCATCATTCCCTCCCACGAGTCCATTGTTCCAAGGTGCGAAAGAAAACAGTATCGAATTAATGTAACATCGATCTTAAATTGACAACTACCATTTATTACAAACTTCTCTCGATAAATCTTACAACCCCAAGGTATCAAAAATGCCGCTTCGCTCTCAACCCGGGAAATTGCTCCAGTATGCATCCATCAAATTGTAAATGTCTCACTCAGCCGAGTTCATCCCGAAACTTTCATGTCTTTCTAGCTTTATGTTATATTCTCACAAGCCTCCTAGTATCTATAGACGGGCTGTTTGCCAACAGGGACAGAGTACCTCGGCTCGTCGTCGTCGTCAACCTCATCCCTCTCAGGAACAGCAGCATGCATTGTGACATTACCTATACTACTATCCTGTCTTCCCACGTAGCTTTTCGTTTCTTTGAAACCAGGGTGATATGGTTCGACACCATGGGTATCATTGAATTGGCCAGTTGCTCTTGGTGGCGCATCAGAGGGAAACGGCGGTCTCCTCGATGAGCTTGGTTCTGGGTCACTGAAAGGGTTTCGTTCATCCTCTTCATCATCCATAGGCGCTATATCTCCCGGTGGCGGAATTGGCGGCGCAGGTCTCTTACTACTACTCGCGGTAGGTTTGGAAATTTGGTTCGGGGGTGGACCGGGTGGTGGTGTAAATCCCGGGCTTGTTCTAGCCGGAGGAGTAGTATTTTCACCATTCCCAAGCCCCATCAGTTTCCGCGCATGTAGTACGGCCCTTTGATGTTGATTCATAGCTTTGCTCAACTGTTCATTGGTTTCGATCAAAGTCTCCATAGTATCATTGTCAGGGCTTGGATTTTCCGCAATCATATACGCTTGCACACTTCTGCTTGCAGACTGACAACGATCAGCAAATTCGCGGATGAGTTCATTGGCGAGGATTTCGGAAGGGGGTGTGGATTGTACAACTTGGGAGAGAAGTTTTGCGGAAGTGCGGGCCTCTTCGATGCGGGAGGAGAGTTCATGGGGAGGAGGAAGACGATGTGTATGGTGGTTACGTCCAAAGTAGTTTTGCGCATTGGGATCAAAGGGCGGAGCGATGAGGGTTCGTGGACCTGCAGGACCCTGGGATGCATTAGAAGGGGAAATCCACCGATGGTAATGCTTGGGGAAACTTGCTGCTAATTTGACCATCTTCTCTTGCTCTTTCTTCCACATCTCAATTAAAGGAGCCAGGGTTTCATCATCTGCCTTGTCTCTCGTAAATGTTATCAAAGTTTCCATCAATATTTGCTTGACACTTGGATCCCTTCCAGTTCTTAAAAGCTCCTTCACAGTTTGGATAAATTTCGCGTCCATGTTCCTCGTAAAGGTCTTCCCAGGGTTGTCCGTCAAAATTCGGATCACCATTATTGCATTGTACTGTACGTAGGGCTTGCTAAAGTTGTCCTTGGAAAGGAACTTTCGAATATGGTAGGCGCATTCTTTCGCGGCCCCTGGGGAAGATTCTGCTGCTTCGACAATCGCAGGAAGGTAAAGGACTTCTTCGCCCTAGGAAATGTTAGATATATCATACTTGTAACCACGACAATCCAAGGAATTATACATACTGAGCCATTTGGACCTCCAGATTCGCAAAATGAACGCTGTATTTATGATCAGTACCAGGCTTTTGGTCGTCTCGGCCGTCTGCGATAAGAACATACAATATTTCTTGCTGCATTTACTTCCGGGGTATCGAGCTGAGGATCTCCAGTTTCCTCGTTAGAATCTTTGGCTGTAACGTAGAACGTCCATGGTCAGTAAAATACAAATCAACCTCCTTACTTCACGACCCATTAGGAAGAGGAATGGATCTCTTTTGAATATCTACCTACAGCGCTTCAGTGAACCTAGCATGCGATTCATGCCCATATTCTTCATTGCCTTCATGACTGTGATAACCAATAACCGTTCCTTAATAACCTGCAATATGTTTTACTTCCTCGTAAGCCACTGTCTTATGGGAAAACGCGATAACGAGGGTCTTGTGAACTGCGATAACGAAAGCCGTTTTATCCTTCGTGACTGTACGAGGAGTGGGTGAGACTTTTATGTTCGAGGTTCGAGGTTCGAGGTTCGATGTTCTGCATGAAGTTTCAACTGATATATCTTTCTGGTACACAGTTTGTTTCGTTTTTTGTTCTGGGCGGTTATTTCTGGAAAGGCGGTTGTTTGATAAGAAAGAGGAGAAGGCTGATGGAAAATGAAATGCGGCGTAGTTTGATAAAAGACCAATCAATTTTCCAGGTGAGGACCCTCTGAGCATCCACCAGGTTAATGATTATGGATTCTGGTGATAGTGATAGTGATAGTGATGATTTGTGTTGTGCTGTGCTGTGTGTGCTGTGTGCTGTGTGCTGCGTGCTGCGTACTTGCACTAGTACCTTATCGTCAATTGATTTCTCGTCGACAGGACTTTGATATCTCTGAATCAAATATTTTCAATACCTACCAGCCTATACATTCAAACTCATCATATGGCAACGTCATCTCGTCGTAACCCTCACAACCTAGTTCACATATCATCACTATCGCCAAGCAACACAGCCTTATCTCCAAGATGGATGTTACGGAAGTACCTTTTTAGTATTAAGTTATCGATGAAACGAATGCACCTTGTTCTTATCAATGTCGACTAAGTCAATCTTGAGTTGCTACATAGTACTCGGTATCTATTATCAAGACCCTGAAGACTCCAAGTGGGAAGAGGAGAGCTCAAGGATAAGATTTAGTGTTGAAGTTAAATGACACGTCAAGAACACGTACTTCTGATCGAGGGAGCAACACATCAATGCAGTTAAGATGACATATTCGAGTGTCGTAGAATAGGCTGAATAGCCATTGATTCTGTACAGATTTCCATGATCCCATTTTTAAATAGATGTTGCTACTTCAACATTTGAAACCATATTCGTACTCTGACTGTGGGTGGTTCCTATGATGAGATATCCGACTTTCCGAGTGAACAACAGGAAGCCCTGTAAGCACATTTTCTACGGTTTACACCATCGTTAAGCATCCACCCGGAGCTCGCGGGATTAATAAGAAACTGCCCTTCCTTCGTGTGGGAAGCTATATTGTTTTATGGTCGAAACCCATGTTCTAACATGGTGTCGGAAGCATCTAGTGAGGAGCTTCCTGATATCACAAAGGGGAATGGCATGCACACAATATCTCAGTACGAGGTCGCGATACAAGCAGTATCTTGTATTCATGGTCAATTAGACTCTAGTGTTAGCAATCTTACCATCATCATTACTATGTCTTACCCATGACTATTTTCATGTTGGCCCGTTTGATACCAACTGGCCACAATTCTCGTCACCATATCCGTTAATCAGAACTCCGAAAGCGACCTATTGGCAACGGCTGCTGTAAATTTTCCACCACTTGCTCCCCATACCTCAGAGTTTAGCATAACAACGTCCAGTCCTGCCTTTGCAGCTGCATATCAAGTATGCAATGCTCCCCAATCACTTCCGACGAATCCTTCAGACCCTAATTCTGTCTTCAAAAGTCCGTTTTGTGCTTTACTACTTTAGCAGACATCCGAATTATTGAGTCGATTCTATGAACACATGATACAACCAGCTCCGGTGAAGTGTAGTAAGGATTCTACCACGGGAACGATTCAAACATGTTCCGGCATAATTGTTCTAAGCTCGATTTCATAGGTTTTCTTTTCTAGAGTGAGTACTACAAATGCTCATGCCTTGTTTGGAAGCTGCGCTGTGCCCGCGAACAAGTGGCCTTCTTTCCTTTGCCGCCTCTTCCTCCTGAAGTGGCAGGTAGATTGTCTCACACAACAAATATTTCTTTCGGCTTTTCCATTCAACCTTCCAATCCAACATCAATATCAAATTCCGATAAACAGTCGCCACTATGTTGCAAGCTCAAGAAAACCCGGTGCCAGACCAATCTACCTTACTTGTATCAAAATCACCGGGGCCCAGTTGACACGCCATTTCCATTACAACCTCTGCGGAAAATGTTCTTGGATTAAATCTGAGTTTAATTCCAAACTTCATCCAAACTTCTTTCAAATCCAAAGCAGGAAGATATTTATGTTTTTAACACGTTTGGCACCATGGTGAAACTATGAAGTTCGGAAAGGGGATGAACCTTACCGCCGCTTAGAGATTGTCCAAGGATGAAGCGGTAGGGGAAAAGTAATTGAAGTACCTGGTAGGATTACGCAGCGAACATATAGATTACTCGGTGGATTCATGGATAAACAATTACTCAGACACTGAAGATGATGCTGAAAAATTGGATGACAGTGGGGTAGATTGTGGAACCCCACCTCATACATTTTCAATGCTATTTTCAAAATAACCTACTCAAGTATATGAGATTGATCACCAGTATACAAATAAAGTCACCATCGCCATCACCATGACCAAACTAATAGTAATCGTCGGAGTCACCGGTAACCAAGGACATTCGGTCGCACAAAGATTCCTCCAAGACTCCAACTACAAAGTTCGCGGCCTAACTCGAAACCCCTCTTCCGTTGCCTCACAATCACTCCCCGCGCAAGGTGTCGAGATCGTTAAAGCGGATTTAGACGACGTAACATCATTAATCTCCGCTTTCCAAGGCGCAAACCTCATATTCAGCGTCACAAACTACTGGGAACCTTTTTTCCGAGCCGACTGTCGTCAACAAGCCAAAGAGCGTGGAATCTCATATCGAAAATATGCTTATGAAGTTGAGTATCGACAAGGAAAGAATATTGCCGATGCGGCTGCTCATCCGAGTGTGATTTCTGGACTTGATGCAAATGGGTTTATTGCGAGTACGTTGAGTCATGCGGGGAAATGCAGTAATGGGAAATTCAAGGAGGTGTATCATCATGATGCGAAGGCTGATGTATTTCCTTATTATGTAAGGGGAGAATATGGAGAGGAAGGAGGATTGGCGGGGAAGATGAGTTGTGTTATGACGGGGTATTTTACTAGTAGTTATAAATTGGCTATGAAGAGTTATCTGGAGAAGGTTTGTTTCTTTTTCGTTCGCTCATTAGATTATTATGGGACATTCAAGGCTACTTCGTTTTGATATTTTAGTCGTCTATATCAGGTAACACGGAGAGGAAGAAGCACCTGCTAATGTGAATGATATGAAGCAACCGGACGGAAGCTTTCAAATGAGTTTCCCCACGACCCCGGATAAATCAGTTCCTCATCTTTCCGTAAACACCGATCTCGGTTCCTTCATCTATGCCGTCTCTCAGCTTCCACCTGGTAAGAGCTACATGGCATGCGGTAGCAATTGTTCCTGGAGCGAATATATCCGTTTATGGAGCGAAATTACCGGAAAACCTGCTACATATAAACAGTGTACGGAAGAATATTTTGTTGGTAGAGAGGAAGATAGGGCTTTCGGAGAGGAATTGTATGCTATGTTTGCTTATTCAAGTGATCCGGGTTATGATGGAGGTGATAAAAGTTTGTGGATGAAGGAGGATATTGAAAAGGTATGTTGAACCTTTTGTGTTGGTGAACATAGGATGATGTAGCTGAATGAAATTCTATAGGCTGGAGTTGAATGTCCCATGGCGAGTTTGGAGGAGTGGATGAAGAAAGAGGATTGGACTGCTGTGTTTGAGCAGTAAAGAGTTCCGGAGCGCATTTGGTCACTGCCAGTAAATGGAGACTGGATAGAAATTTAATGCCACTTGCCTGAGATAGGGGCGCAGGGCATGAAAGCAAATGAAAGCGGAAATGGGAGAGGGAATGTGTCATTCTTTGAAAATAAACCATCGAAGGTACCACAGAAGCTACCTCATACAGACGAAGCATTTTTGTATAACTTAAGTGAGTCAACAATTCCGCATATATGTTTACCACATTCAATCAAGCCAAAAGAATATTCTTCACACCAGTCATAACTTAACCCCGCAATACACACCACCCATCAGTACAATCCCAGCTATTACTAATTAACCACTAGCAACATGTACCTCAACGGTACCCGTTCCAGTGTTTTGATATTTAATATAAGTAAGATCGAGCTTGCCATCAGCATTGAAGTCAATCAATTGCCAAAATCCGTTTTGTTCTTGAGCGAAAGTAGAACCAACATCCAACAGTCTAGTTTTGTAACCTGATGCTCTTGATGCAACGTGGACCTCGGTCGTCCCGGTACCGGTGTTGACGTCCTTGATATAGATCAAATCTCCATTGGCGCTATAAGGTCCAAGCTGCCAGAATCCGTTATTTTCCACCGTGAAGGTAGTCCCAGTGCTGATGAGTCTTGTTTGATAATTGGAAGCAGCAGATGCGACGAATACTTCGGTTGTCCCTGTACCGGTATTGCTAGTCTTGATGAAGACCAAGTCTGGCTTTCCATCACCATCATAATCATACACGTTCCATTGACCATCTTGCTCATTCCCGAATGAGGTAACAACTTCAACAGTACGTGTTTTGTAAGTTGATGCTCCGCTAGCAATGTGGACCTCTACGTTTCCTGACGGGGTATTTCGTGTCTTGATGTATACCAAATTAGGGAGAACAGAGTTGGATGATTTGAATAGACGCCATGTTCCGTTATCTTCCTGAACGAATGTGGTGGCGACTTCAAGGATTCGAGTTTGGAAATTGGAGGATGAAGAGGCAATATGAACTTCGACATATCCAGTCCCTGTGTTCTTATTCTTGACGTAAGCTAAATCTGGTCTGCCATCTCCATTGGCACTGTGTTTCAGTCAGTAAGGCTAATCAAGAAGTCGCTTTGGGGGTATGAGAACAGAGAGAGAATCCTTTGGTTTGTATGATAAAGGAATGAGAAGTAGGAGAGATTGTAAATGGGGAACAGCTTACTCAATCAATTGCCACCATCCATTATTCTCTTGTACAAAGGTGGTTCCAGTATCCAAAATTCGTTTTTGGTATGGAGCGCGTTTCTCAAGGGGATTTGGGATGGCAGAGCCCAGAGCAAGTGATGAAAACAGTGCAAGTGATTTGAACAACATGATGAAGGATGGATCGTTTTATGCGAGACTGGCAAATATAAAGATGAAGAGTGGGGATGAAGTGAGAGATCAAATCAACGATAATTTGAAGCCTTTTATATTTATCAGCCTCCTCATTACTCCGCATGTATCTTACAGGTGTCACCACATTTTAACGACGGATGAAATCATACGACGTATACGACCCCATGACAAGGGGTTTGAAAGTATCGAGCTGAAGACTAACAACTATTCACATCCAAAAGACGATGAAATGAATACTACTAACTGCTCTTTTAGCATCGTCAAAAGTGGAGGGACGATGGCTTGCCAAATCAACGTTGCACAGATGGATGTATGTACATATGGTTTGACTTTGTTCTATTTTCCTACGATACAATAAAGGCTTATTACGCCATGGTAGACTAAGGGGATATGTGTACCAAGGAGAATGTGATTGAAGTGGACCATGCCGATAGTAAAGTTCTGATGGGGACAAGAAATTGTAGTCAAATTATGGTTATTCTACCCCGCCCACTTACTTTGGACCACCGTCAAACCGTAGCTGATGTGTGCAGAAACACAACTTTGCCCTGCATGCATCTTGAATTTACAAAGTAAGTATGGCTAACATTTGGGAGCCTACTACAAATAATGAAACAATTTGGATAAATGAAAATGCTTCCTCATTGCGGGGAAAGTATTGACTACACTCAATCCCGGCGCAGTCTTACTAAACGTGCAGCATCCCAGATCGGAGTGTGTTACTACTAAGGTTGATGGGGTAAGTATTGTAAGACACACCAAAAAATGATCATGCTTGGTTCCACAGACAGAGGTTCTGATCAATAATATCATTACACTAACTGAAAATTTGTATAATGAAATCTAAATGATTAAAATATTGTAAATTCTCAATTATCTATTTAAAATCATTCAAAACCATTCAAAATCATTCAAAATCATTCCAAATCATTCCAAATCATTCCAAATCATTCCAAATCATTCCAAATCATTCCAAATCATTAATTTTTTATTCAAAAATCTATTTTAAAGTTATTAAAAAAGGTTATACAGGTTTTAAAAACTTCAAAATCATCAAATTGTTGAGATTTTATTGAAATCTTCGAAATACAATCAAAATTTTCAAAATTCAAAATTTGAAGGGAGAATAGTTCAATATCTATTCAAGTTGTTTAAAGCAATATCAAAAGATAGGAAAAACAATGATATATAGGTAAAAAAATGTCTTGTAATACTTACTCCATCAACCTCCGTATACTTTCTGGCCGCACGAGTACAGCTTCAAACTATTTCCAAATGATCAACAGCCACTTCAAGGTCAATGTTGAAAAGTTTTTTGTTCTCTGGATACAGCTGAATAGCGTTGCACTCGGAAGAGAGCTATCACTAAGGGAACAGTAACATGAACATGAGGTGCTTACAACATCGTGATGAACAGCAAAAGTAATACGAGGTTCAGCTTTAGGCGCTTTCTTTCGTCAGAAACCCACGTGGAAAGCTGGAGACAAATCAAATATTGGTAGTGACAACTCGTGCCTCTTCATAGGAATGCGAGGGATTAAGATGTGCGTCCGTAGCCACAGCCATTCTCAAAGGTCTCAATAATGGCTCGAACAATGATAACCCTTCTAGATTCACAACAAAACAGAAGGAGCCAAGAACTCTCGTATGAGTAAACGCCAGCAGGGCGATATATGCGGGCCGAAGCGCTGGACCCGCAGAAGCTTAAACCCACTTGGGGTTGGAGAAATGTCCGATGAGATGTGCAGGTGGAATGGGGAAACGAAAGATTGTGATACGATAGGGCCGTTAAAGAATTTCATTTCCAGCTCACTAATGACACGGCATTAGTCGGGTAAATAATTTAGTGCATGCTTTGACTCTAACTTCATGAATTTGTCGATGTGCAGCAAACGTTAAATTCACTAAGAATGAGGTATTTAGATGATATGACCTCGCCGTGAACTGCTATATTAGGTGTGTGCTCGTAGATTGGCGAATGGGAAAACGAATCTCATCATGGGTCAGTCTGGTAATCGAATATGGGACTAGGCACCTTGGCAAACGTACGTTTTTGTGATACTGAATTGCTTTGTATCCTTTCTTGAGACCACATCCATAAAGTATGAATACAGCCGCTGCACGATACTAAGTAATACCATTCACGAGTTATGATACAGCATGACGTGAAAGTATTGACGTCGCACCATGGAATATATGTCCCTGGGAAGAGAACAAACCATGATCAAAGTATCAATTCGATTTAGTCGATCAAACAACGCAATAGTAGACTACATATTCGTCAGCGGAGTATTATCATAACTCACAACACAGATATTGAGCTAGACTATGAGCAACGAGTACGACTAGCCAGAAAATTATGAAACTGTGACATCGCTCCGGCTGCACTTTCCATCATAACTCTCAAGTACATGCAGCCAAAAGACGTTGGAGAGTACAAATGAAGAGCAAATAAAAGTGATTCTGTATTGATCTAAGTGCGTTGCAGGACACAGTGCGGTGTAGACTGTGGTGAGTCCTTTGAGAGCTTGCGTTGAAGTTTGTGCACGTGAAGTACTCTCGTTCTACAAAGTTATTGATCGAGGCATTATGATCATGTGATCTCGTGCGGGATAGAACTAATTGATGATTTTGGTGAGGAGACCTCATCCACAAGAATCCATACGAGGCACTCATAGCCGATACAGCTCCTGTGCAGCATAAATATTAATTACTACCAATTAAGACGCCTCATATTTCTATCTCCAAGTCACCATAATTGTATGATGTCTTCCACCAGGGGTGCTCTCCATTTTCCCGCGACTAGACGCTCCCAATTGGATGATTACCTACCAACCAAGACTTCCATTGCAGCCGCACACTTGAAGTCACTTCCCTATACAACACTCACATATGCTACTTCTATGGACTCTCAAATTACTATTCTCCCCGGAATTGGCTCACCGATATCCGGACCGGACTCAAAGGCCATGACGCATTATCTGAGATCTAGACATGATGCTATATTAATTGGTGTTAATACTGCAATTGCAGATAATCCGAGTTTGAACTGCAGGCTGGAAGGAGTCGGAGGCTATGGAGGAGGAGACACTTTGAAAGGGCAGCCGAGGCCAGTCATAATTGATCCAAAAAGCAGATGGGAATTCGGAAAGGAGAGTAAGATTTTTGGATTGGTGGAAGACGGCAAAGGCAAAGCCCCTTGGATTATTACCGCGCAGCAAGAAAATAAGATTTCATCTCAGAAAAGAAAATTCCTGGACGCAGCAGGTGGGAAGTTCATATTCTTGCCATCGGACGAAATGGGAAAATTCTCTTGGGGTGATATTCTACGAGGGCTCTGCGACGAAGGTATCGAAAGCCTGATGATTGAAGGAGGTGCCGGGATCATTAACGATATGCTGGCTGGAAGTCAGAATCTAATAAGTGCCATCTTAGTGACTATAGCACCAGTATGGCTTGGAAACGGGGGAGTTGTCGTTACTCCCGAGAGAGAGAACCGGGAGAAGGAGGCATTTAGATTGAAAGAGGTGAAGTGGATTCCACTGGGAGAGGACGTTGTTTGTTGCGGGAGGGTTTCTTCTCCTCAATGAGAGATCTAGGTCGCGTCATATCGGCCGGCTCCTAACCTTGTTTCCCACAACGGGTATTCATGGTATTGAGTTGCACCTGTTTCAGAGCATGATACTGATCCCACACGTAACTGCCATTTTTCACTCTGACCCAATTGAGTTGGATATTGTATGTCCGGATGATGCGTCTCCCTATCTCCAAGGACCACGCTCCCACCACCACTTCCCATGTTCACGTCAATGGGCCACTAGGATCTATACTTTGTGCTTCTTGCTTGATTTGTACCTCATTTTATTTGAATGGACGAGCTATGGCTAATTGGTCTTGAAAGGTGTGGAAATTTTGAATTTAACTTAGATACTTTGGAAACGGCGGTGAAATCTCGAATTTGTTTTACATGAAGCATGTATTTACGCCTGTGAAGCTATCATATAGGAGTGGTAGAAATTGGGCAATAAATTCTCGAAGTGTGTGGATGGCAATCTTCCCGTCAATGCTCTTATCACACTTCGGGTGCCGAGGCCATGCCAGACTACCAATGTGGTAGGTACCCTTTTATAGCGCAAGATTTCAAGGGAAAATTGAGATTCCAAGAGAACGAGATTTGGACACCGGTGGTGACAGATTCTACGCATTTAACCATGAGCCAAGAGAAGGTAGTTGTAGGGCGGGAGTTATTGTAAATGTTCCTAGGAAGACGAAGGATAAAACCCGAATTCTTGCCTTGCGTATCTTACGACTGAGCAGAAAGTGGTACATTCTCCAGAAACTCCGAGCTCAAAGGATTGTGGAATAAATTGTACGAGCTCCGTGGTTTAGCGTAATACTATGAAAAGAAACAAATGTGAGAGACTGCGTTGGTAATATAGAACATCGATCAATCCAGACTAAGGCGTGCCGGGAACTTGCAAATCAGATGTTTGGCATGGGCAGGTGTATATTATTGAGTATGAGTGTTCACGAGTAGTAATTTACTATCCAGTAAAGCAATCCTATGGACAGTTATAAAAAAAGGACCCATCAGCAGTGCCCACTATGTTCTGTATGACTCCGGATCCCCTTATTTTTCATGATGCAATAGATGCTATATATTACAAAGTTTTACAATGTTCATAGTTCATAAAGCTGAAAATTTCCTCAGATCATGATCATTCTCTACCTTGAAAATGGCGAGATTCCCGTGCCGTATTCGGCAACACGACCCATTGATCACCGTCCTCCTTCGTTGGTGTCTTATCGAATCTAGATCTTTTCTCTTCGTCCTCTTCATAATGTCTTTTCACTTCCAAAAAATCACTCGGCCTCTTGGGCACGTATTTGAAATCATCAGGCCCTAAGACTGGCTCTTTCCGTTCTGCGAATACTTCTCTCATCTGCCCATAAACGCTTGTAATATTCTTCATATCCATCAATTGTACCATCTTCAACGCCGTCTTCATAGTGTGGTTGACTTCATCCTGATTCGGCATCGATCGAGATGTAAGGCTCAGTTCCAGATGTGAACCACCAGCTTTTCCAGCCTCAACACTCGTGCAGCGTATTTCGTGATTGTCAAAATTGTAAGTTGCTGTCTTTCTGTATTCGAGCTTGGCGAACAAGTATTCAATATTCACACCCAGTTGCGGTTTGCCTCCCATGCGATTCCAACTCTTTTCAGTGCATAGATGTCTAGCGAGAGGAAGAACTAGTTTTGGTGGGGTTTCCAATTGCTGGTCACTTGTTAGGTCTAGCTGAGAATTCTTAATGAAATCCGTTACAGCGGTTGCAGCCGAGTTTAACTCATCCTGCCCACCATCTGGTTTAGAGTCTTCAAATAACATCCTTGAACGAATTTTCCTCTCAAATTGAAGGTCTGCTTTGAATTCAGGGAGCATTAGATCTGCAATCTCAGTAGAAACAATAGCATGAAGTTCCCGAAACTTTACTTCATAGGATTCTCGATTGAGACTGAAAGACATCTCTATTGGAGGGAAGTCATCGAAAGCGGAGGGTCCAAGTGGCTCGCCATTTGGACACAGAGCCCATGGATTAGGTTTGAATTGCATGACAATTTCTTGGTCAGCCTGTTCAGCCAGGCCTTTTGCGATATGACCCGATTGAAAAAGTCCCGAGAGATTCGGGGCTTGAGTTGAAAATATTCGGAGTGATCCACTATCCATTTCGGTTTTTAGGCTGTTCATGTTCAATGTTGTGTCGGAAGATATTGTGGGCTGACCCCGTGAAGGCTTTGCGTCATCCTCAATATACTTGCCAATTCGGTGACTAGTTATATTGTGTAGAATCGTTCCGGCTTTAATCGAGGTGGTGGCTGAATACTCATGAGACCATAAAAATTCAGCTCCTCGAGGGTCGGGGTCTGGCTGCCGTTCCCCAGATAGTTTTACGCCAACAGTTGGAAAAGGAAATGTGTACTGGTCCTTTTCAGGTAGATGGATCTCTTCTGTAGACTTAGGAGTGGCCGAAGTCCATCGACTCCATGTACGTAGCTTTTCGTGCCAAGAAAGCTCGCGCGACCCTGGAAATCGAACAAAACCTCCAGGTAGGTTAACTTGGTGAGAAGACTCTTCAAAGTCTCGCAATCCAATTTTCCTTGCATGCTGATTGTTTTTATCGAACCGGGCTAGATTCAGTAATAAGCGTCTCACCACATCGGCCCGTCTTGACAAATTAGATTTTCGGTCGGTGACCGTGGATGAAATTAAAAGCTGCAGATCATCAGTAAGAGACGATAAGGGGCAAAGTGAAGAGCACTAACAATAGGCTCTCGGAGTGGCAGCCTTCTGATATCCGTTTTCGTCAATTCACCAAGTTTAGTCAACACTTCCGGAGTGAGAGTCCTGGCCTCCCAGCCCCTGAGTAAATGAGGGGGGCATAATTCCTTCAACCGAAATTCCTCGCGACTAATACTTCGAACTCCATCCTGAATCTCGGCGATGATAAGGGCAGATTTTTCTCGGCTCGAGGTGATACGTAGAACTTGACGAGGTCGATATATTTGGATTTTTTCAGGCTCGTTCAGATAGTATCGTTTGATCAAAGATTCTAGGTATCCTTGAGCTAAAATCACACTACATCAGCTCAATCGCAGAAAGAAACAAAGACTTTCTTTACGCACTTGTTAGAAAGTCCAGGTCCTTTATTTGAACCTGGATTTCGACTTCACCAATCCCTTCAACAAGTTCTGGAACCTCCAATTGCCAGCATTCCCTCAAAATTCTGACTGCAAGGTTTTGTTTTTCATTGTAGGATGACGCAGAATATCCCCGCATAGGGCTATCATCAATTGACTGGCTGATTGGAGAGATTTCTGGTACCCAGGGAGTGGCTCGCGAAATTGCGTTCTCGTCGTATAGAATTCCAACTCCAAGAGACGGAACTTTCTTCATCCTTTCACCTGCTGGGTATGACTTGATGTACTTTCTCAATTGAGTAATTGTAAAACTGTTTTGCAAAGATTGCACTAGGTCGTTGAAATCACTCCATGTCTGTATTTTCTCCTTGTCGGGTCTAAACTCATTAATGTTCGTTATGATATCTTGCAGAGAGATAATCCCTCTTTCGCTTTGAATTCTGGCCAAGATATCAATACTCTCGGGTGTTGGACTCTCATTAATAAAACCCTTCACTCTCTTTTTGGGAAACTTGAACTTCGAATCTCGCAAGACAAGGACTTGGGCACTCTTCCCTAACGCATTCACCCCCGATAATGTCACCTTATCTCCAACTTGTTTGGTTCCAGTATGACCATAGAACTTGGGTTTAGGTCCGCTGAAATGTTTGGTGCCGTGATTCGACTTTGAAAGCTTGCCAACATAGGGTCTTCTGACCAGAATATCGTCATGTCGTTCTGGTGGCCGTTCTATGGGCCTCGCTACCTCCACGCCCCTTCCGTTGAAGGGTAATTCTGTGTCTCCGCCGCCCCCTTGGCTTTCATTGTGCTGTGATTGACCGTTTGACGTTCCTCGCCCATTCTCTTCGTGATCTTCTGCCAATTCGGTGGAGTACGCTCTCCGAGCCGAGAATGGCAGAGATCTCTGACCCAATCGTATTTGGCATCTCAAGCATATATGCGCCGCAGAGATGTGTCGGCGAATCATGTATGCGATTGTAAATTCGTCGAGGAAAGATTATAACTGCCTTCCATATTGTTTGTGGAAATCTTCATAATTTTTGAGGATCGGGGAAGTCGGCCGACTTTTGCCGGTCAGTTTTTCCGACAATCAGTTTTTCCGCGTCTACCCAAAATCATTTCATCTTCTCCAGCTTCAATATTGTAACATCATACACAGGCATTGATAATTTTGGCTCTACAGAGATTTATGCGTAGAACTTCTAATATGCCTTCCAGTTCCCGAAGAGTTGGACGCCAAGTGGTAAGTTTTCATTCTACCCTCCTCCCTTCCCTGATAACTCCGCTCCTTGAAGCTAATTATCCCAGCAAATTAGAGAAGATGAAGAGTCCGAAGAAGAAAGACCTCGAAACACCCAGCGGCGGCGGCATATAACACCAGATTCCGAAGAAGAAGAGGACGATGATGAAGATGATACAAGAGGCGAAGGTATTGGTCTGGATAGAGAGGAGTCTTTGGATCAAGTTGTGAAGAAGCTGGTTAGATACGCTTTGGCGTGCGAATTTCAACGATTGCCTATTACTAGGACCGGTATCAAAGAGAAAGTTCTCGGTGCACAAACAAGAACCTTTAAATCTATATTTGAACCAGCACAAAATTCGTTAAGAAGAGTATTTGGCATGGAAATGGTGGAACTACCCGTGAAAGAAAATGTAACTGTCAAGGGGCGATTGAGTCAGTTGATCTCGAACTCATTTGCTTTCCTAACTAACCAAGCTGTCTTTCAGAGGAGGCCAGCAGAAAATCGAAAACCACGACGGCTTCCTCCTATATACTGACAAGCGTTCTTCCTATCGAATACCGATCGCCCTCAATCATACAACCTTCGAAAGTGGTTAGCCAGTGGGATGAAGCTACATATATTGGATTTTACACGACAGTTGTCTCCGTAATAATGCTGAGTCCTGACTCTACGATGACTGACAGCAAACTTATGTCCGTACTAAGAAAGTTAAATGCGGAAACAAATATGCCAATGGATAAGACCACTCTAATCTTGAAGAAAATGATGCAACAAAACTACATAACTAGAACCGTCGAGAAAAATGACGGAGATGAGATAATCGAATGGAGAGTAGGACCTCGTGGAAAAATGGAGATCGGTACGAAAGGTGTGCAAGGGCTTGTCAAGGAAGTGTATGGTGAAAATGCTCCCGAAGATCTCGAAAAGCGGTTGGAGCGTAGTTTAGGACTAGGGAAGAGGAAGACAACCCATGGAGAGAGTGGAGGCGTGGCAGAGGCGCCGGAAGAAAACGGGGGATCAAGCTCTAGGAGGGTTTCTAAAAGAGGAAGGCCAAGAAGGGAAGCGGGTGTCGAAGATGATGAGGATGATGATGATGAATAATCAGTCAATGCATTTGGTATAATGGAATTTGTGATTGTGAGGCGTTAGTTTGCGGATATCACTTATGGATTTATGGACATGGGAGGGCCGCGAAATGTAGTGCACATCTCGGAATGGGAGTTGTTGTATACTAGGGTAGAGCAATCTGGTTCATTTATTGATTTTGTCAAATATCCTCCTGGACGTTGAATGATGAGGAGACAAAACGTTTATTTGATTAGCGCATATGAAAATCTCAAAAAACAAACATTGTAGAAAGTTGCGTCTGCATCATAGTCACAATTGACCTCGCGCAAGGGAAAGATTGTGCGGTATCCATGCTAAACCAATCTCTCTGAATTCAAGCCCATGCAGTTGGACCCAAGCCTGGCAGAAGAGTTCGATACGCGATTCATGTTGAATGAAATTGACCTACAGGGAATTGTGATCGGCCTGCCACCAGTTGAAATACGAATTCGGAAAAAGAAGTATGGGAGAAATGCGGTTCTGCGAATGCGATGTTGTGTCCGATGTGGTATTTCTTCAACTGCAAGTGACGTCTCATGAAACTTGTTTCCCCTGACAATGCTAACTGATATCAATCAATCTCGATTCCCATTATATGTTTGTGCCATGAACACCATATTATGACGCCTAGTGCACATAATTTCCACCACCCCCAGCCTATCCTGATTCGTTGTGCGTGTCCTTCATTGACACCTTCCTTTCATTGATACTTTGATCCAGCCTATTTGTTTTGAAGCAAAGGTCGTCCTATATAAAAGTTTAAAACCAGTTCCAAGTGACAAAGTATTGCAGAAATCGCAAACATACCTTTCCCTAATCTCCATACACAGATCCCATCTCAAGGAGTTCACCTAATCTTGCACCTCGGGCGGCTTTCCAACCGGTTGGATCATTTTCTGTTCAACATTAGTCTCCTCTCCATTTCCACCTCCATATGCCCAAGCAAGCACACGAGTTCAAAAAGGAATACACACCTCAATCATATTTTTCCTAACAATCTCCCTTGGACTTCCCAATCCAATCGCCATATAACTCAACAATGGCGGATGTCCCACATACGACGCATACGAATCTCTCTGGATGTTACTCGTCCATTCGAATCTTGTTGTATCAGCATGGCCTGTTCCAACATAGCGCTGCTGAAGCTGCTCGAGCTGTTGCTGGGCGCGAAGTTTGTCGGCCTACACATAAGAACGTGTTAGCGGCTTTGTTGTTTACTTTGGCTCTGTTGCTCAGGTGAAATGAGGAATTTGATCTTGATTTTGTGATCGCGAACCTACCGCGATCAAACCAAAAAAAGGTAAATTATAGAAAAGCTTACCATTGTGTCTTGATTAATAGGTTGTCCAGTGAAGAAGAATCGCAGCTCGCACCCAAGAGAGAAGGGTTACTGGATATTGACCGGTCCGTCTTTCATCCGGCGGCCGCTAGCTTTAAACGGACACTATTCCCAGCTATGATTGCAATCACATTTGAGCAGCCAACAAAGTAATTCTTTCATATTTCGCAAACTGAATTCTCAACGTATTGATACAAATTATCTTCCTGGATGGACTGGCTGTTTTCTAGTCCCTAGTTGACTTGAATTTCGAGGAGGAGCGGAGATAAGTGGTCATGGAGTAAGTCGATAATTCACGTGACAACGCGTTTCCTGACCTATATCACAGTAACACTCCATTTGAGCTGAGACCGCAAGGCCAGACATATCCTCTCACATTGGGTGAGCGCCTTGCCCATTCAGACAACTATCGTATCGACCATGAAGCTTTCGAAAAGACCCTTGAAAGTATTAGGAAGTTTTACGAGAGCCCCTTTGCATCACCACACACCAGTGACCACCAGGATTGCGAGAGCTGTATTGGAAAGGATCGTCAAATCCGCAAAGCCTATCAGGATTGGTATCTGTCAGATGATCTGGATCGCTGGTACTCTAAATTATTCGACTATAAAACTGAATTACAGTCAATGTTTGAACAACCTAAAGTTTACAGTCTTGACGATATCCACAAAAGAGTAGACCGGGAATTTCGGGCACATTTGAAGAGGGATCTTTGTGCACACAAATCAGACGATACCGAAGATGTTATGGATTTTAAGGGCCGTATTTCTATGGAACTGGATGAAGGGGTGGATGTCTCAAAAGTCCTAAATGCTTACCTAATTGAGTACATCAAGACATGCCCAGATCCGAATCAGGTAGACTTCATCCTTCACCTTCACAACACTACTATCAATAAACAACGAATCCCACTTTACATCACATATTACTGCAGCCCTCTAGAATCGGACTCCGCCAGCGTACGAAACTTCAAAAATAAATATGCGCGTATGTTTGAAAATAAGATTCCACACGATGAGGTTGTTGCCGCCATGAAGAAAGAGAATGCTCGTACGAAAGAATCCGAAATAGCGCAGCTCCAACACCGTCTGAATGAACTTATTCTCGCCCAATCTGCTCAACTCAAGGCGAAAGCAAAGAAAGCTGAGAAAGATTCCCTTAAATACCAACACCATCAGCAGGTGGCAAAAGAGAGCAAGACCCTTTGCTCATACGATGGCTGCGATGAGGATGTGGACTTAACCATACCAGAAGGTGCAATACAATGTGTTTTATGCGATTGGATTGCGTCAAAGGTACCAGAAGATAGGGATCATAAAAGATCCTATTATTGTTGTCCCGCTCATGCGCTTCTGGATCACGAAGTTCACGATAAAGCTGATCATTACTGCCTGAGTGCCCATTGGAAAGATTGTTGTCTTTCGGAACTCGGTGCGGATGGGGATGAAACTTATGATGGAATGGGTTTGTGCAAAGTCTGCCTGGCCAGTGGACACAAGGCTTTTTTCTGCTCGGAGGAATGCTACGAAAAGAACTATAATCAGCATGCTGCAGAGTGGCATACGGATGAGAATGCACAAAATTCGTTGGAAGTTTTCACGATGCCGGACGATTTCATAATTGAGGATGTTATCGATGATCCTGGGATAGAAATTGGTGAAATTGTGGATACGGAGATGAGGGGTGTTTGAGATGCGGGTCATACCGACCTTGATGTATTATTATATGGTGTTGAATTGGCTAAAATAAATCATATCTTAATCTTTGAGCGGGGTCCGGACATTTAGTCAACATCATCTTAGCTTGTTTCGCGACGCAACTCTGTATTATCCAAAGGGTTCGCAGTATCTGGTGACTGCCGCTCAAAATGTTCGGCTCAGAGTTTTGTGTTTTTGAGCCACTAGGTATGTGGAGAGTACTGTCTCAGCTTTTGTTATAACAATTTCTATACTATTTTAACATCTGGGACATTGACAATGGTTTGAGGCTTGTTCTTCCCTTCCCCGAGGTCTTTAGCTGACAGTTCTCATTCCGCATATGATCAAGAAGTAGTCTTTGAGACCCAGGAGCGACATGAAGTGCGGGCGGATAAATTTAGTTTGAAGTTGTTCATGTCTATTCTTTTCTAACCTCATTCTCAAGACACCCCTAAATACGACGATCACCTGCAAGTACTATTGTAACTACGTTAAGTCACAATTATTTATTCGAGAGAAGCTTGACAAAACGGTACATCCACTTATCGAGGGTAACGAAGAACGAAAGACAAGTGTGAGATTCCTTTTTTTTCTCCACAAAGTTCGCGCGAAAGCTATGAGTGACAATATGACATGAGCAACGAGTGTAATTGGTAACAAGAAGGCAACTCTCGCAAAAAGAGATATCGATCAATATGATCTAGCTGCGACTTTGTCACCATGTTTGCACGGTCAGGACATGGTGCAGAAATATCACCAATGATCCACCGCTGGAATTGTGTTACATAAACTAAATGCCTGATCATCAATTAAAGTAGTATAACCTTCTCATCGAGATGAGGATATAACAGATTTCTATCGTATTATATTAAGTTTATGTTTCATTGTTTAAAGTGAATTTTGATTTGCATTTCATTATTACCATCCATCATCTTCCACCATACTTCATAACTTCTCGCTTTTAGACATCATTCTTCAACAAATAGTCTCGGCATATGTACAGGCCAGCCCTTGAATAATTCACCTAGAACGTCACATGATTATCTGATTCCGTAGTTCGTGATTAAGTAAAGACTTTAGGACCTTAGATTTGACAATTAATAATATAATAGAACTAAATAGTTTAATTAGAAAAGGTTATATGAAATTTATTAGGTTTTATTAGGCCTTTTATAAAGAGGATTGGTAAAATTGTTAGGATATTTGATATGAATATCTATATAATCAAAAATGATTTCCTTATTATGAAGTTTTGTATTCAAGATTATATTTATTAGTATTTTATATTATTAATTATTATATAATACGATATTGTTATATTAATTTTATTAAATCCTTATTTAATCCTTAATAGAAACCATTATAGCCTTTCTATTAGTCCTTAGATCATTTTCATGTGATCTGAGATTGTAGCGGCGTAATATACAGCTTCCCTAATTATTTTCGGCATAAATTTACAAAATCCAGATTTCATACAATTCGCCCCAGCTCACAGTCTGAGTCCCAATCACTCAACACTCTCTAGCATCATTCCCTAAATCCTGGAAAGTTCATGGCATTCTACTGAATTAAGAAAATGCCCTCAATCCCCCCCACTTTCCAGTCTATATCCTGATCAAATTCTCAACTATGCTTTTCTGGCTTGGGGTGAATAGAGACACATTTGACTATCCGACTGCCACCTTTTGGCGTGAACCCCTGGAGACATTCAATAATTGCATCGGAGTCGAATGAACGTTTTGACAAATGCGATTCCTGGAACGGGGAATGATTATTAGTAGTCTTTTGAGGAATTAGTGGCGGGAATTCTAATGATACTCACAATTTGGGCATTTTCGCTGTACGTAATATTGTTACCACTGGATGTTGGAGGTCTCTTGGACAGGTTAGCAATTTGCTCGAGTGCATTGTAAATAGCTTTCATCAAACACTATATCATCTAATGGAAATGAGATTAGAAGCAAAATTCTTACCGAAACAGGTATGGCAAAAACAACCCCAATAGCCGTTGAGACTAGAATGAGGATATAAAGTGGGTACATTCTGAAGCTTAGATGTAGGTCGTTGGTTGATTCATCAAGTCTCGATCCAAAGCGCTTTGCCAATGACGGTTGTTTCTATGTGCAGTAAACAAAAATGACAAGAAGTAATGGAGGGAATTAAAACCCAAGTGCGGGATCAAAGTCAGTCTATAACATTGCCTCAGAGCATCTAGTACCAAGATGTGGTAACTAGGCAAAGGAACGTTGCTTCCATTTATCTTTTCAAAAACCATACAGCCGACTTTGA
This sequence comes from Stromatinia cepivora, assembly GCA_014898415.1. Lineage (NCBI taxonomy): Eukaryota > Fungi > Ascomycota > Leotiomycetes > Helotiales > Sclerotiniaceae > Stromatinia > Stromatinia cepivora. The sequence continues at coordinate 260,437 of RCTD01000038.1, read as the reverse complement.
CATCGGGAATGCCAATATTAAGTAACGTGGGCCAGCGCTTGATTTTTGTGTCTTGTATCACCAAATGAGACATCAGACGAAAATGCCCCACTAGTTGTGTGACTTTATGACCGTGAATGCCATGTTAATGCACAGGGACCATGACACTGAAGTCTAAGTAAATAGATTAGACATATCCGAGGTTACAAATTTAATAGATTCAATGGACAGAGTACAAGATTAGTAATTCATTGGGTGCTATCACTCGGTTACTGTCCCCTCAATGTTGTCATCCTGTGTCATAGTTGGGGCAGCACCGAAGCACAACATCTTTCATGTCCCCATTAGATGAACTCGGGTATAAAGGAGAACAATCAATATCTCATATCAGACAAACAACACAAAGACCCCAATCAGCTAATCCAGGAATTACTTCCTAGCCATAAAGATCCGTTTGGCTGAGATTCTAGGTCCTCCGAAGCATAGAACAATTTCAGCAAGTAGAAGCCTTTAGGGCTGTATCGGCAATCACAATCTATTGAATAATTCTCTCTTTTCTTTCGAATAATCTTCCCTTTTTTATAAAATATATTCAGCAGTAAAAGAACAGATTTTGTATAATATTTTGTAATTCAATAAATTAATTTATAAAATATACTAAATTATTTGTTATTTCAATTTATCAAATAATAAAATTTGTATAGAAAAAATAAAATATAAATTAAAAATAATAGATATCAAAAAGATATTTTCATTTTTTTTAAAAAAAATTTGTTCTTTTTATAAACTATCATAAATTTTAAAATCTAAAATATTAATAGATATATTTTGAAATTATAAAATATAAAAGAATAAAATTCAAAAATAAAATTCAAAAATAAAATTCAAAAATAAAATTCAAAAATAAAATTCAAAAATAAAATTCAAAAATAAAATTCAAAAATAAAATTCAAAAATAAAATTCAAAAATAAAATTCAAAAATAAAATTCAAAAATAAAATTCAAAAATAAAATCCAAAAAGCACACAACTATAATTTGAAGCTATTCTTATTTTCGTTTAAATCTAATTATTCAGATTGCGATAATAAAACTTCAAAAAGTTAAAATTTCATTTTCTAATCTGTATACTATTTATATATTCTATTTCCTTTTCAAAATCAACAAATTCGATAGATTTTGTTACGAATCGTGAACCACAGGAGGCAAATCACATGATACCTCTTATCTCTCATATCAATTAATGAGCTGATCGTTCATACACATGTATTACGATTTATACAATTTAGTATAATAAAATAGTAACCCTAATAATGTATACACACTGTTACGAACCTCAACTACGAAACTAAGGCTAGCCGAAAGCGGGCCGAATTATACGCTAATTTGAAGAGTTTTTATTTATATAAAAGGGAATTCTTCAATACCATTTAAAGAAAATAATAAAAAGTTTTGATTCTAAATCCAAATCTATTATTATTCGAATATTAACCGATTCTTTGTTATAATTCTTATAATTCTTTTTATTCATTTTTGAGAGCAATTCGTCGGTTAATTTTGGGAATAACTTTATTTTTTTCGATTCATAAAAGCCTTCGAACCTTATCGAAAACCCTTCAGAATATTATCGAAAAACCTTCGAAAACCCTTCAGAATTCACCTTCGAAAATTACCCTCAAAATATATACGAATTTAGCTTCGAAACAAACCTTCGAAAACTCTTCGGAATATTATCGAAAAACCTTCGAAAACTCTTCGGAATTTACCTTCAAAAATTACCCTCAAAATATATACGAATTTGACCTCGAAACGAACCTTCGAAAACCCTTCAGAATATTATCGAAAATCTATCAAAAATATTACGAAAAACCTTCGAAGCAAAAAAACAAGAAAAGGAATTGAAAGAATTTATTCGAAAAATATAAATATAATGTATGAATCGAACCCTACCCTATTTTACGAAATTTGAAAGCGAATCCTTAAATCATATAAATCATTTAAACAAAAAAACGAAAAAACGAAAGTATATAGAAAACCTTCGAAACTCTATTGGAAAAGTGAAGAATTTGAATATAAAAGTTGTTGGAAAAGTTGAAGATATTGAAGTTGAAGATATTGAAATTGAAGATATTGAAGTTGAAGATATTGAAGTTGAAATGATGATAATAAAGCCTTTGGTATTATCTTTGAGGAGTACAATAAGCGGATTTATAATGATGATGATGAAGTCTTTGGTACTACCCTTGAGAAATATAATGAGCGGATTTATAATGATGATGATGAAGCCTTTAGTACTATCCTTAAGGAGTACAATGGTATTATCCTTGAGGAGTACAATGAGCGAATTCATATGCGATACTAGCTGCATTTCTGTTTCAAATAGAACTCTGGCGGAATGCTTGAAGTCTCTTCTTTTTGACGGAATACTAGGCCTCTTCCAAAAGGAGGGGTGAAATTAATCCTTGTATGATTTTAGAGAATCATTAATGAAAATTGATTGCAAATAGTCGTATCTATACCAGAAAGCTAGTATATTAGCTGAAAACGAAATAGTATTTATACTGGAGTCATTATTTTCTTGATGCAAATTTAATGATATTGAAGGATATAATGTATTTTGTGTTTCAAGTTTCAAAAGAAAAAGTAAGTTAAAACCCTCTCCCTTTTATTATTTACCGAACCTATAGGATCATTGAAATCGACGAGGATGTTGATCCAAAAAGGGAGGCATCAATATCCCCTATTCATTATATTAGAAAGTATACCGAACCCAAACCGAAAGCATACCGAACCCAAACCAAAAGCATACCGAATTTGAATCGAAGCATACCAAATCGAAAGCATACCGAATCGAAAGCATGTCTATCGAAATCATACCGAAATCGAATTGAAAGTGGATCGAAAATGAATATATATACAGGGGTTTTTAAATGACATTGAAGAGTTTTCAAAGAAATGAGAATATTGAACTTTATAAAATGAAGATGTAGGCATTATAATTTCATTATTGAAGGAATTATTATGGATTTAGTCGTTGTATAAAGTTCTCCATTGGAGTTTCAGTTCGGCCGATTATTATAGAGTTAGGAATGAAGGAATTGAAGAGTGGAAAGGGTTTCGATGGATCTACGATGATTCTACGAAAAGGCATACAACATAATATCGATGGTTCTACGAAAAGGCATACAACACAATACGATGATTCTACGAAAAGGCATACAACACAATACGATGGTTTTACGAAAAAGCATACAACACAATATCGATGGTTCTACGAAAAGGCATACAACATAATATCGATGGTTCTACGAAAGGGCATACAATACAATATCGATGGATCTACGATGGTTTCACGAAAAGGCATATAATACAATATCGAATGATATTGGTTTCGATTGGATATTTCAATTTAAATGGTTTCATTTCAAAAGTTTTCGAGGACGAAAGTTTTGGAAGGGAAGATTCTATTACGAATCTCAATTACGAAACTAAGGCTAACCGAAAGCAGACCGAATTGTACGCTAATTTGAAGAGTTTTCATCTATATAGAGGGGAATTCTTCAATACCATTTAGAGAAAGTAATGAAAAGTCTTGATTCTAAATCCAAACCTATTGTTATTCGAATATTAACCGATTCTTTGCTGTGATTCTCACATACACAGCCTCACAATTTATAAATAAATATTTATATTTATATATGTAATCACTCTTTACAAATTATAATTCTTTAATTATAAATTCTAAAGAATATAATAAACCCTATTTAATTAATTCTATTACAGTTTTTATACATCATATTATCTACAATTCATTTACAAACATTTAACCATTTAATAACCTCCCAAATAATACCTCATTTTAATAATATCTTTTTAAATAAACTTTTACAAATATTACATTTAAAAGAAAAAGATCTATTCCAATTTAATCAATAAAAATATAAACTTTTTTAGAAATATATTATCACTTTTATAATATAACGAACTCCTTTTCCTATATATCCCGAACCTTCGAAAACCTATTTTGAAAAGTCTTCCTTTTTTTTTCAATTATTCTAATAATTTTTTGAAGAAAATATAAATACAGAATTGAATAATGTTATTATTGAAAAAAAGAAAATTAATAAAGAAAAGATTCTAATATATAAAATCGATATTTTTAATAATTCAATTATTTTTTTTAAATTACTATTACAATTATAAAATCTCTATATAATAATTATGAATTTGAAAAAGAAGAATCGATAATTGAAAATTATAATAATAACAAATTTTACAATAATACAATCTTCTTTTGAATTTTAAATAATATATTGGAAATGAGGCCATCATAGGATTAGAATTGAGGTTACATGATCATAATGGTACACAGACCATATTTGGGGATAACCTCAATTCTATTCTTATTAGAATTATAGATTCTTAATTTAATTTATATAGTTAATAATATTATTATTTTTTATATCAAAAATTAATAGATTATAAAATCTGATTGTATAATAATGATTAGAAAATAAAGTAAATCGAAAAAGAATTAGTATAATTAGTAAAGATAAAATAAAATGAAAATCAAAGTTTTTATATAATATTATTGAAATAGAATTGAAATATAATAATATAGTTTATAATTTATAATATTATAGATTAAAATGGAAAATAATCTGTATAATGTTGATATAGAATTATAATAGAAATGAAAAATAAATTTGTATAATTACAAGAAAATATATTACAATATGATTTTATGAATTTTCTTATTATTTTATTTTTATATTTCTTTATTATCCCGAATCTATTTACTATATATTTTTTAAAATTGTTTTAAAAACCTAAAGATTATCTTCGATATTTATCAAATAGTAAAAAACCTTTATAATATCGGAATCAAATAATCCTTCGAAGTTTGATTAAAACAATTATAAGTAATGGTTCAAATAAATGAAGATATAATTGAAAAGAAAAAAATAATTTTACATAATTGATCAAATATTAAATAAATATATATAGATTATAGAATTCAATATAATATTTGTTTATAAGATCAATGATTATATATATTATAATATCGAATTGAAATCGGAATATTTAAAGGACAAAGCGAATATATTATTGTATATTTGTATAATATTTAATAATAATAATAAAATTCTTATTAATAAATATTCAATAATATATATACTTTAAAGATATTTTAAATCAAAATATATTAAAGTTAATATAGTTATAATTAATATATATATAACAATAATCCAGAACTTCAAATTTCAATTCAATATCCATTCCGATATAATCATTATCGAAATCTAAAACAAATTGAAAGAATATAAAAAGAAATTAAGGATTGTAAACGAAAGTTATTGATTAGTATATTAAAATATTGTTTTGTTTTTGGTTTTAATATATAGTTTTTTAATCAATTATCAAAAAATAATAGATATATTAAATATCCAAATTAATTTTAATATCGATAATAAAATTAAACATTTATAAATTAAGGAATTTTGTTTTAAGGATAAATCAGAACAAATATAAATTATGAAAAAATCTAGATATATTTCTCGATATTAAGAATTAGATTTCGAAATCCCAAATAATATTTGTAATTTGTATCAAAAGAAAAATCATTATATATAAGATTATCTATATTTAGTATAAATTAGTAAATTCCTTTATAATTATTTTTATTATCAAAAGAGAAAGAGATTATTAAATCCGAAAAAAATCTATTTTAATAAAAAAGATTAAGTATATTCTATTAACAATATCTTTAAATCAAATTCTGATATTGAGGATATAATAAAGGAAAATTGTAATTTGATAAAAAAAACCATTAGTAAAACTTCCCTTAACAAATGATATATCGATACAAATATTTCTTTATATATATCTAATCAATTTTTATTATTCAAATCAATAAACTTTATTATCAAACAAAGGATAAAAGTTGATGGGGAAATAATATATTATTATTATTAGGATTTAATAGATATAATATATAAAAATAATTCTAAAATACTATTTTCAAATATATTATATATATTAAAACTAAAAATAAACTTATTGTCAAGAAAAAGAATTTATAAAATAAAATTGCAAAAAGAATTCAACTTTTATTATATATATTTCAAGAAAGATAATAAGAAAGTTATTTATATTAGAATACAAAATAGAATATATATAGTTTTATATATAATTAAAGAATACAAGGATATAATTCTTTATTCAAGTATATATCAAAATATTTAGGAAAAAGACTTTTCTTTAAAAATAATCGATAATATCAAAAGTATTAATAATAAATTAATATTTAAAGAGAAAAAGAAATATTTATTATAATATCAAAGATTCAATTATTTAAATCCAAATAAGATCAAGAATTTATATAAGATATTTAATATAATTAAATCAATAAAGATTTTAATTGAATTAAATATCTACAAAATATATATATTTATTAAGATAATCAATTATATTCCAAAACAATTAAATTTATACAAATCAAAAAAACTCGAATTTATATATTTCAATATTATAGAATTATTCCTAAAATCGATTCAAAGGAATCATTATTTTATATTGATTATTGATAATTATATAAAAATAAATTGGATTATATTATTTAAACAAAAAAACGATACAATTCAAATATTGAAAATTTGGAAAAAGGAAATGAAATTGATTATTATAATCAGGATTGATAATATATCAGAACTTTTATAAATTATTTATAAATAATCATTAGGTATATAATCCGAAATTATAACAATTGCTTTTTTATATCAAAACAGATTTATAGAATAGAATATAAAGATTATAGAAATAGATATAAAAATAATATTAAAAGATATTAAATTATTATTAAAGTTTTGGAATAAAATTGTAAAATATAATATTTATATTAGGAATTATATTAATATTAGTTTTGATATGAATAGAATAGATCGATTTTCTATAGAAGTTTTTATAAATATAATATCAAATATAAAGATATATAAAGTCTAAAAGAATAAATATTATATTTATATCAATCCCAAGATTATTCTAAAAGGATAAAGATATAATAAATTATAGAATATTTCGAAAATCGATGTATTCCTAGGATATTCAAAAGTTATGAACAAATATATCAAAGTATATTCTTCAAAATTAAATTATATATTTCGATCAAACAAAATAATTATAAATGAATCTTATCGAAAAAGAGATTTGGATTTTAAATTAAGAAATTATGAATTAGGTCTACAAGGAACAAAGAATATAAAATTAGATCGAAGATTTTATAATAAATCGATAACAAATAAGGTATTTTCTTTATTTTCAATATCAAATACAATATTTGTATTATCTTTGTTTCAAATATTCTCTTCAATAGATATTATACCGAGTTTAATAATTATATCAAATATTTTAATTATCGAATTAAAACTAGATAAATTAGATATATTAATATTAATATATAATGAAAATAAAAATGATAATATTCAGAAAATAAATCAAGAATCTTCTTTTAAGGATATTTCAGATATCGAATCCATTATTTCAGAAGTTCCAATCCAAAAGTCAATTTCTGCAGATTCTGAATCTGTACTAAAAGCAAAATTTAAGATTATCTTAAATTTTATTGATAAATTTATTTCAATAAAATCAAAAAGCAAAATAAATCTATAATCATTTGAAACCGAACAAAAGGATATAATAAATCTTGAAAACGAATTTCCAAAATATCTAATACGAAAATGGAAAAGAAATATAAAATAAGATTCTGAAAAAGAATGGGAAAGTAAAATTATAAAAACATTAATTATAATATCCATATAAATCAAAATTTAAAAAAGTATAGAATATATTATAATTACAATTCCAATTATTTATAAAATAGATCCTTATATCAAAAATAAAATCGTTTCAGATTTTATAATTTCGTTGATAAATATAAATAATACAAAAGATATAATATATCTGGCTAAAGAAATTCTGGGAATTAAAATATTAAGAATTTATAAGGAAACAATATCAAATCGAAAATATTTTAAAAAATAAAAGGAAATTATCCAAAAAGAAATTATATCTTTAATTCAAAATGATATTTAAGAAGAATATATATTCCCTAAAGAAAATAATTTGATTTCGATAAAATGGATATTTATAATTAAGATTAAGAATAACAAAATAGAATGATTTAAAGTAAAATTAATAGTTTGAAAATTCAATTAGATATTAGGAAAAGATTATAACGAAATATTTGTATTAATAATAAGATTAAATATATTCAGATTATTCTTAGTTATTGTTGTAAAGGAAAATTTGGAATATTTATATTTCGATATCAAAAATATTTTTATTGAATTATATTTGAAAGAAAAGATCTATTTCGAATTATTTTAAAGTATTAAAATCGAAAAAGAATATATACTACAAATTCTATAAAATCTATATAATTTAAAATAAATTAAAAAGGATTGGAGTTTATTATTGAAGAAAAAGCTTTTAGATATAAACTTTATATAAAATTTAATAGATCCATATTTATATACATTCAAAGATTATAATATAATATTATTAATATATATCAACAATATCATTATTGTATCATATATATTATTACAAATCATTTGATTCGATAAAAAGCTATCAATCTATTTTAATATTAAGAATCTAGGAAAGATTAATAAGATCCTAAATATTAAGATCATTTATAATAGAAAAGTATATATATTAATTATAAATCAAAAAGAATATCTTGATATTATATTAACCAAATATAATATTATATATGAATAATATCAAATCAAGAAATTATTAATAATGGATTATATTTATTTCCGGCTAACAATCGATAATAATGAATTGGCAAATATGAACAAATATCAATAACAAATAAAAAGTATGATTCATTCAATAATATATATTCAATCAAATATAATATTCTTAATTAAAAGACTTTCACAATTTATAACAAAATTAGCAAAATATTATATTATAGTTTTGAAGAATTTGATATAATATCTATAATCAATAATCAAACAAAAACTATGATTCGGGTTAAAGAAAGTATAATTTGATATTTACAAAGAATACAATATATTTGATAATATAATAAAAGTATATACAAATATAGATTGGATTAATAACAAATATAATCGGAAAAATATTTCAAAGAGAATTGTGATATTCTATAAAAATTTTATATTATAGATTAATAAAAAACAAATATTTATGATTATTTTTAATATAGAATCAGAATATATTGTAATAATAATATTCATCAAATAAAAGAGATGGATTATACAAATACTTAAAGATTTATTCAAATCAAATTATATTAAAAAGAACAGAGATATAATTCAAATACTTAATAATAATCAAGATATTTTAGTTTTAATTAAAAATCTATATTTGTATAAACGATTCAAATATATAAATATCAATTATTATTTCATTAAGGATTTGATAGAAAAAGAGAAAATCGTTATTAATTATATTAATATATATAATATAATTATCAATAGAATAACAAAATCTTGTATAAAAATTGCTTTCGAAAGGTTCAAGAAAATGTTAGGATTAGTAGTCTAGAAGGATCGAATAGGATATTCTCAATAAAGAAGTGTTAGAAATGAAGTTATTATAGGATTAGAATTAAGATTATATAATCATAATGATATACAGATTATATTTGAGGATAACCTCAATTCTACTCCTATTAGAATTATAGATCCTTAATTTAACCTATATAATTAACAATACTATTACTTCCTGCACCAAAAGTTAACATAATATTTATATAAACATTCAGATTGTTAACTTTTAGTACAGGAAGTAGTAGTATTATTAACTATATAGGTTGAACTAAGGATCTATTATTCTAGTAGGAGTAGAATTGAGGTTATTCCCAAATATGGTCTGTACACCATTATGATCACGTGACCTCAATTCTAATCCTATGATGGCCTCATTTCCAACACAGATTAATAATAATATTTAGAATTCTTTTTATTCTTTCAATCGAAAATCAAAAACCTTCATTTAAACAAATTCGAAGATCCTGAAATCAAAAGAAGAAAATTTTGATCAAACGATTTGATCATTTAAAATCCTTCAATAATTCTCCTTTCCTTTCAGAAAACAACAATTTATATAATAATCAAGAATCCTTTTACTCAAAAAACCGATCTAATCAATCAAAATCGCATTCCTATATCAATCACAATTTATATCGAAACATATATATACCAAAACTCATAAATCTTATTATTAAACTTAACAATAATATTAAATCTAAAATTAATTTGTAATAATTATTGATTTTAAAATAATTCGAACTATATACTATATCACTTAAAAATGAAATACAATATCATATATATATAATCGATCAAATCGAATCAAAAATACAAATACATTATTATACTCTTTATATATAAATATTCCGATTTACAATATTCGAATTAATCGAATAATTTATAACAATCTATCGGAACCTAATTGAAATCGATAATATTTACTTTCAATACAAAATATAAATCATATTTAATATAATTCGATATAATAACTTCCTAGAATAATATAAAAAATTCAGATTATTTATTATCTAAATAGAAATTATTAATGATAAAATCCTATTTAAAGATTTCAAATAAAAGATTTCCGATTTTCTTTTACGAATAATAACAATACCCATTAAGAATTATAAAATTACAAAAAAACTCACAAATATACTTATTAAAATAAATCAAAATGAAATTTTATTACAAAAACAAAACCAATATTATATTAAACAGAAAATCCTTACAATTACTTACAAACCAATAATTATTATAAACCTTTTACAATCTTTTCAGAATTCTAACAATTCCAATTTTGAAACCTTTATATTCCTGAAACTATTTTCATTTTAAAATACTCCTTCTAAATATATAAACTTTATTATATCCAATAACTATTCGAACTTCAAATATTCATTATCCTTTCCTTTTCCTAAAACAATATATACATCAATACTTCATACTGATAACCTCAATAAGATCAAAATAATACCAAAAAAGCAAAAGAATTCAAAGAATATCGAAATATCAAAGAAAACTTCAATTCAGAAATTATAATCGAAATTATATAGAATACCTATTTAAAAGAAGAAAAACATTTAAAACCAAATATTTAAATTCCGTTTTTATTCTAAGCATTATATAGAATATAAAATTTCTTAATTTAATAAAACTTATAAAAAAAAACATTTACCCTTCCCTATAATTTTTCAAAGAATAATTATATTTATTAATCAAAAATATTTATTAATTCTAAAACAAACAAATTCGCTTTTATTAATATTATATTCCTTATTTATTTATTTCTTATATTTAAATTAAGAATTATATTATTTAAAATTTTAATTGAAATTAAAGAATATAATAATATACAAAACTATATTATTATCCATTTCATATTCCTTAATTTAACGATTGATAATTATGAACAATCTTTTATCCCTTTCCTTATTATTAAATTAAAGAATTATAATATTATTTTAAATAGACTTTGATTATTAAAAATTCGAGCAAAACTTAATTACTTCAATTAATATCTCAAATAATCTAAAAAAAAATCTTATACCATTTTTTATTCAAATAATCTTTTTATTACTTAATCATTCTTTTATAAATAGAAAATCAATCGATTAATTCAACAAAATACTAATCAACAAAATAATCAATTCAAAGAATATTGAAATCGAAAAGATTTACAATTAAATAGATCAATTATAATTGATAATATACAACAAAAACTTTCAAATATAAATATAATACAAATTCTTATTGAAAAGAAAAAAATCTCAATTCCCTTCAAATTCAATTTACCTTCTTTTCAATCAATTATATCATTATTATAAATCTACAAATGCCTCTTTTATATATCACCCGAAATCCTCGATCTATATATATTCAAACCCAATAAATTCCAATTAGAATACAAAAGAAATGAACAAATTAAACTCTTTATCATTATTTTAAAAGAATTCGATAATATAATAAACTTCCAACAAAACAAATAATATACAAAAAAGGAAGTATTAATTATCTTAATCAAATTCAAGAATACAAAAGTTCGAAAGAAACTCGATCAAATATTAATCGAAATCAATTCAGAATTTAAAATACTATTTAAATATTAATAATATCATCGAATTTTTTCCAAATATAAATCAAACATTTTATTTTTTAATCAATTTTATAATAATAAAATCATATTAAAAGATAAAGAAGAAAAAGTTTTATATTATAATTCATTTTATAAAATATCCCTAAAACAATTGGAAATCATTAAAAAGTATATTATAAATAATCTCAATAAAGATTTTATTGAATTTAATCAAGCTTTTTATATTATATTCATTCTATCCATCAAGAAATCCAATAGTAATTTGAAATTCTATATAAACTTTAAATTATTAAATTCCTTAATACGAAAAAATCAATATTCCCTCCCTTTAATCGATGAAATGTTTTTTTGGTTTTTCGATATTAAGATTTTTATTAAATTCGATATTCATCAAACTTTTTATTGTATAAAAATGAATTCTATTTCGAAAGAGTATATTATCTCTCGAATTCAATATAAATTATATAAATATAAGGTTGTATTATTCGGATTAATGAATAATTCTATAATCTATCAATATTATATGAATGATATTCTATTCAATTATTTAAACATCTTTTGTATAATATTCTAATTTATTTCAAAAACAAAGAAAAACATTAGATTTATATTAAGCTAATTCTTAAATAATTAAAAACTATTGATTTACAAATAAATCTTAAAAAATATGAATTCAATATTATATATATTAAGTATTTAGGCTTTATTATTTTTACTAAAGGAATAAAAATGAATTCTGAAAAGATTAAAGTAATTGAGAATTGAATCTTTTTGATAATAATAAAAGAAATTCAATCATTCTTTAGTTTTTATAATTTTTATTGATGATTTATTAAAGATTATAATATAATAACAAAATCTCTTAATGAATTTATCAAAACAAATATTAAATTTATATTCAATGAAATATACCAAAACGCATTCAATATCTTGAAGAAAAAGCTCATCTCCGCTTCATTCCTACAATATTATAATTATTGATTCTTTTATATATTCGAAATAGATATATTCAATAAAATAATTATTAATATATTATTATAATATGTTGGAAATGAGGCCATCATAGGATTAGAATTGAGGTCACATGATCACAATGGTGCACAGACCATATTTGGGGATAACTTCAATTCTATTTTTATTAGAATTATAAATCCTTAATTCAATCTATATAATTAATAATACTACTATTTCTTATATCAAAAGTTAATAGATTATAAAATCCAATTATACAATAATGATTAAAAAGTAAAGCAAATCGAGAAAGGATTAATATAATTAGTAAAAATAAAACAGAATGAAAATCAAAGTTTTTATATAATATCATCAAAACAGAGTTGAAATATAATAATATAGTTTATGATTCATAATATTATAGATCAAAGTAGAGAACAATTTATATAATATTGATACAGAATTATAACAAAAGCGAAGAGCAGATTTGTATAATTATAAGAAAATATATTATAATATGATTTTACGAATTTTCTTATTGTTTTATTTTTATATTTCTTTATTATTCTGAATTTATTTATTATATATTTTTTAAAATTATTTTAAAAATTTAAAAACTATCTTCGATATTTATTAAATAATAAAAAATCTTTATAATATCAGAATCAAACAATTTTTCGAAATTCGATCAAAATAATTATAAACGATAATTCAGACAAACGAAGATATAATTGAAAGAAAAAGAATGATTTTATATAATTAATTAAATATTAAACAAATATATATTGATTATAGAATTTAATATAATATCTATTTATAAAATCAATGATCATATATATTATAATATCGAATTGAAATCGGAATATTTAAAGAATAAAGCGAATATATTATCATATATTTATATAATATTTAATAATAATAATAAAGCTTTTATCAATAAATATTCAACAATATATATACTTTAAAAATACTTTGATTCAAAATATACCAGAATCAATATAATCATAATCAATATATATATATAATGATAATTCAGAATTTCAAATTTCAATCCGATATCTATCCCGATATAATTATTATTGAAATCTAAAACAAATTGAAAAAATATAAAAAGAAATTAAGGGTTATAAACAAAAACTATTGATCAATATATCAAAATATTATTTTATTTTTGATTTTAATATATAATTTTCTAATCGATTATCAAAGAATAATAAATATATTGGATATTCAAATTAGTTTTAATATCAATAATAAAATCAAGTATTTACAAATTAAGGAACTTTATTTTAAGGATAAATCAAAATGAATATAAATTGCAAAAGGATTTAGATATACTTTTCGATATCAAAAATCAGATTTCGAAATCCCAAATAATATTTATGATTTATATCAAAAGGAAAGTTATTATATATAAGATTATTTGTATTTAATATAAGTTAATAAACTTTTTTATAGTTATTTTTATTATCAAAAAAAAAAGAGATTATTGAATCTAAAGAAGATTTATTTCAACAAAAAAGATCAAGTATATTTTATTAATAATATTTTTGAATTAAATTTTGATATTGAAGATATAATAAAGAAAGATTATAATTTGATAAAGAAAATTATTAATAAAATTTCCTTTAATAAATAATATACTAATATAAATATTTCTTTATATATATTTAATCAATTTTCATTATTTAGATTAATAGATTCTATTATTAAACAAAGGATAAAGGTTAATAAGGAAATAATATATTATCGTTATTAGAATTTAATAAATATAATATATAAAGATAATTTTAAGATACTATTTTCAAATATATTATATATATTAGAATTAGAAGTAAATTTGTTATTAGGAAAAAGGATTTACGAAATAAGATTGTAAAGGAAATTCAACTTTCATTATATATATTTCAAAAAGGATAATAAGAAAGTTATTTATATTAAAATATAAGATGGAATATATATAATTTTATATATAATCAAAGGATATAAGGATACAATTCTTTATTTGAATATATATCAAAATATTCAGGAAAAAGGTTTTTCTTTAAAGATAATCAATAATATCAAAGGTATTGATAACGAATTAATATTTAAAAAAAAAAGAAAGATATTTATTATAATATTAAAGATTCAATTATCTAGATTTAAATAAAATCAAGAATCTATACAAGATATTCAATATAATCAAACTAATAAAGATCCTAATTGAATTAGATATTTGCAAAATATATATATTCATCAAAATGATTAATTGTATTCTGAAGTAATTGAATTTATATAAATCAAAAAGATTCGAATTTATATATTTCGATATTATAAGATTATTCTCAAAATCGATTCAAAAGAATCGTTATTTTACACTGATTATCGATAATTATATAAAAATAAATTGGATTATATTATTTAAACAAAAAAACGATATAATTTAAATATTGAAAATTTAAAAAAAGAATATGGAATTAATTATTAAAGAAAAAATCATTATAATCAGGATTAATAATATATTAGAACTTTTATAAACTATTTGTGAATAATTATTAAATATATAATCCGAAATTATAATAATTGTTTCTTTATATTAAAATAAATCTATAAAACAGAATATAAGGATTATAAAAACAAATATAAGAGTAATATTAAAAGAAGCTGAATTATTATTAAAGTTTTGAAATAAAATTATAAAGTATAATATTTATATCAGGAATTATATTAATATTGGTTTTGATATAAATAGAATAAATCGATCCTTTATAAAAGTTTTTATAAATATAATACCAAATATAGAAATATATAAAATTTAGAGGAACAAATATTATACTTATATTAATCTTAAGATTATTCTGAAAAAATAAAGATACAATAAATTATAGAATACTTCGAAAATCAATACATTCTTAGGATATTCAAAAATTATAAACAAATATATCAAAATATATTCTTCAAAATTAAATTATATATTTTGATTAAATAAAATAATTATAAATGAATCTTATCGAAAAAGAGATTTAGATTTTAAATTAAAAAATTGTAAATCAGATCTATAAAAAACAAAGAATATAAAGTTAAATCAAAGATTTTATAATAGATTAATAATAAACAAAATATTTTTTCTATCCTTAATACTAAATATAATATTTATATCATCTTTATTTCAAATATTCTTTTCAACAGATATTATACCGAATTCAATAATTATATTAAGCATTTTAATTATCGAATTGAAACCAAATAAATTAAATATATCAATACTAATATACAATAAATATAAAGATAATAATATCCAAAAAACAAATCAAGAATCTTTTTCCAAGAATATTTCAGATATCGAATCTATCATTTCAAAGGTTTCAATCCAAAAATCAACTTTTGCAAACCCTGAATCAGGGCTGGGCACCCGTACCCTACCCGGGGTATCTGGCCTTACAGGGTAGTATACTCTACCCCGTAAGCTTTTACGGGGTGTATACCTGTTAAATAATCCGGGTACCCAGGGTACCTACAGGTAAATATCATATAATCATCCTATAGTTATCATCTAAAAAAAAGATTATTCTTAATTATATAATAGAATCAAAAACATCAAATTATATTATTCGAATTATACTATTGAAAATTTGTATTACCCTATTTAATATATTATTTTGTAAATTTCTTTTTCTTCAAATTATATACCAATTCTTAAATCAGAATTAGATCGATATTTAAAAGTTTCTTGTATTACTTGAAATGAATATACAATTAACGATATAGTTAAATAATGGATGAAGTTTCAATATAACTTTCCAATTCTTTTTCAGATTTGAAAAAACTATTCGTCTATTCCAATTACATCTATTTTTTTAGAATATGTTTTTAGTACTATTGGATTACTAATTTCTAAGTATAAAACTAATTTATTTAATATCACGGGATAGTATGATTACAGAGCACTTTCAGGGATCGGGGAATAGGTGGTACACGTGATTGGTAGAGTAAAAGAATTGAATGATTTATTTTTGATTATATGAATCAAGAGCTGTATATATAGAACAAATGAGTGGTTATCTAGCCGATATGCATCTTAATTAGGCTAGATCTTTGTTTATTAGGATATCAGGATCACCTTATCAATTGGTAGATTGGTAAAGGCTAGTAGATCCTTCATTCCGATTGGAAAGCATACGCTTTGATCCTTTATAAGATACAGGGGATCACAAGGCTTTCCGTGACATTTAATGATATTATTCGATATATACTTTGTTTATATATATAAGGAATTCTATTTTAAAAAAAAGAAGAAGAAGATATTGAGATTATTAATATTGATAATGATAATAATAATAGTAATATTGAAATCGAAAAAATTATTATTATTTTTAATCCTATATTTCAAGAATATTGTATTGAAAAAGCTAAAACAAAGGAAACTAAAGAGGTAACAAAAACTATATATAATATTCAAGAATATAAAGTAATAAAGGATTGATAGACAATATAGAAAAGATAAGAAAATTATAAAGATAAAGTTTTTAAAGAAGCTATATAAAAATCATTAATAGTTATTTTAAAATAAACAAATAATATATTTTCATTTTTTCTTTATTTGATTTCAAAATTATATTGTAATTTGAATAAAAAACCATTATTCTATAATATCTACAATCTCTCAAATATACCCCTAAATATCCTTAATATATATTACATACCCTATAAGTACCCCGAATATCCGAACAATCTATAAAGTGATTACCTTACCCTGTAAAGATAGAGCTAGGTGTAATACCGACCGGATTATACCCTGGGTTACCCCGGGTATACCCTACCCAGTGCCCAGCCCTGCCCTGAATTTATATTAGAAACAAAATTTAAGATTATCTTAAATTTTGTTAATAAGTTTATTTCAATAAAATCAGAAAACGAAGTAAATTTATAATCATTTGAAACCAAATAAAAAGATATAATGGATTTTAAAAACGAACTTTTAAGATATCTAATACAAAAACAAAAAAAAAGATATAAAACAAGATTCTGAAAGAAAATAAGAAAATAAGATTATAAAGATATTAATTATAATATTTATATAAATTAAAATTCAAGAAAATATAGAATATATTATAATTATAATCCTAATTATTTATAAGATAGATCTTTATATCAAAAACAAAATCGTTTTAGATTTTATAATTTCGTTAATAGATATAAATAATATAAAAGATATAATATATCCGATTAAAGAAGTTCTGGAAATCAAAATATTAAGAACTTATAAGAAAACAATATTAGATCAAAAACATTCTGAAAAATAAAAGGAAATTATTCAAAAGAAAATTATATCTTTGATTCAAAATAATACTTAAAAAGAATATATATTCCCTAAAAAAAATAATCTGATTTCAATAAAATAGATATTTATAATTAAAATTAAAGATAACAAAATAAAACAATTCAAAACAAAATTAATAATTCAAAAATTCAATCAAATATTAGAAAAAGATTACAACGAAATATTTATATCAACAATAAAGCTAAATATATTCAAATTATTTCTAATTATCATTATAAAGGAAAATTTGGAATATTTACATTTCAATATCAAAAACATCTTTATTGAATTATATTTGAAAAAAAAGATTTACTTCGAACTATCTCAAAATATCAAAATCGAAAAGGAATATATATTATAAGTTTTATGAAATCTATATAGATTAAAGTAAACTCAAAAAGATTAGAGTTTATTATTAAAGAAAGAGCTTTTAAATATAAACTTTATACAAAATTTAACAGATCCATATCTGTATACATCCAAAAACTGTAATATAATATTATTGATATATATTAACGATATCATTATTGTATTATATATATTATTACAAATTATTTGATTCAATAAAAAGTTATCAATTTGTTTTAATATCAAGAATCTAAGAGAGATTAATAAGATCCTAAATATTAAAATCATTTATAATAGAAAAGTATATATATTAATTATAAACCAAAAAGAATATTTCAATATTATATTAATCAAATACAATATTATATATAAATAACATTAAGTTAAGAAACTATCAATAATGGATTATATCTATCTCCGGTTAGTAATTGATGATGATGAATTAACAGATATAAACGAATATCAACAATGAATAAGAAATGTAATTCATTCAATAATATATATTCGATTAGATATAATATTCTTAATTGAAAGATTTTCATAATTTATAATAAAATTAGTAAAATATTATATTATAGTTTTGAAGAATCTAATACAATATTTATGATTAATAATCAAACAAAAATTATAATTCAGATTAAAGAAAGTATAATTTGATATTTATAAAGAATATAATATATCTAATAATATAATAAAGGTATATATAGATATAGATTGGATTAATAACAAATATAATCGGAAAAATGTTTCAAAGGGAATTATAATATTCTATGAAGGTTTTATATTATAGATTAGCAAAAAATAAGTATTTATGGTTATTTCTAATACAGAATCAGAATATATTATAATAGTAATGTTCATCAAATAAGGGAGATAAATTATATAAATGTTTAAAGATTTATTCAGATCAAATTATATTAGAAAAAACAGAGATATGGTTTAGATGCTTGATAATAATCAGGGTATTTTAGTTTTAATCAAAAATCTATATTTGTATAAACGATCCAAATATATAGATATCAATTATCATTTTATTAAAAATTTAATAGAAAAAAAGAAAATCGTTATTAATTATATCAATATATATGATATAATTGTTGATGAAATAACGAAGTTTTGTATAAAGATTGCTTTCGAAAGGTTCAAGAAAATGTTAGGATTAATAGCTTAGAAAGATTAAATAGGATATCTTTAATAAAGAAGTATTGGAAATAAGATTATTATAGAATTAGAATTGAAATTATATAATTATAATAATACACAAATTATATTTAGGGATAACCTCAATTCTACTCCTATTAGAATTATAAATCCTTAGTTCAATTTATATAATTAACAATACTACTACTTCCTACACCAAAAGTTAACATAATAGTATAATAAAGATTAATTATTTATAATTTATTTCTTCAAGATTATAATTACTATTAAACCAAATTATAAAATTCACAACAAAGAAATATTATTAATTATTCGATCTTTCAATTATTAAAAAACAGAATTCATCAATTCATTATATAAAATCAAGATTTATACCAATTACAAATCCCTCAAATATTTCATAATTATCAAAACTCTTAATATTTAATAAATTCGTTAAATAAAAGTATTAATCGATTATAACTTTATCATTATATATCGCTCTAAAAAAAATAACTCTTTTATTAATATTTTAATCTATCAGATCAACGAATTGGATTTCTAGAATTATACCAAAAAAAAAAGAATCGCTTTCAATAGTTTATTAAAGATAATCAAATTGATATTGAAATCATAAAAAAAGCCTTACAAAAATATTACCCAAATAAAACAAGAATTATTAATATCGATTTGAATAAAATCGTTCTTCAATTCAATCTAATTAATTATATTATCGAAGCAAATAAAACTATAAATAACTTACTAATATTCAAAATACAAATTACTTAAAATTACAAATATATATCATTCCAAAATAACCTTTTACTTTATAATAACCATCTAGTAATATCTAATATCGATAATTTTCGAACTTATTTAATTCGTGAAATTTATGATTCCGTTTTTATTGTTCATTTTGGTATAAATAAAATCTATCTTTTATTATCTCAACAATATTATTAGCTTAAAATGTACAATACTGTAGTCAGATATATATACAATTATTATATCTACAAATACAATTCCGTTCTACACAATCGTACCCTCAATCTATTATATCCACTTCCGATTTCTAATCGAATATGGCAATATATCATTATAGATTATTACAACTTTAATAAAGATAAATATAGATATAATAATATTCTAATCATTATTAATCAATTAACAAAGTAAACTATTTTTATATCTTATTATAAATCAATCGATATTCGAATTTAAATATAACTATATTTCTATTATATATATTGATATTATAATCCTTTTAATATTATAATATCAAATCGTAATCTTTAATTTATATTACAGTTCTAAAAGAAATTCAGCCAAATCTTAGGAATCGATTTTAAACTATTTATTATTTATTATTCTCAAATTAATAATCAAACTGAAATTTATAATCAATACTTTCAACAACAATTAAAATCGTTTATTAATTATTATCAAAATAATTAATCAGAATTCCTATCTATAATAAATTATATATAATTTACTCTTCTATATAACTCCCTAAAAGAATTCATACTCTACAAAACCCTATACAGATATATATCGAAATATATATAGAAATAAAAGGAAAACGTTAATAAACTAATAAACGATATAAATATATATAATACCTATATATATATAGAATATAATAGATTGATTTTTGTACAAACAAAAGAAAGTCTATTATATATTCAAATTAAAATATCGAAATTTATAAATATTCATTAATAAAAGATCGATTTCAATATCGAAGATTATATATAACTCAATATAAAGAGTTATTTTACCCAAAGATCATTCAAAAAGTTGGACTTCCCGATTCAAGGAAGATTCAAAATCATTAATCAATTTAAAAACTCTTTCAAATTCGAATTCCCGATTATAATAAAAATTCATTCTGTTTTCCTTTCAAATTGATTATACAAAGTATACAATGATTCTCTTTTTGACTAAATATTCGAATCATTTTTGTTTATTAATATAACTAATAATTCGGAATGAAAAATAGAGAAAATCCTAATAATAAAGAAAATATAAAAAATCCTATTATATAAAGTTTTATAATTTAATAATAATATTGATTTCATTTGATATCCTATTTCCAATCTTAAAACATCATTATACTTTTTATACGATTTTCATTTAATCAATTCAATATTGTCTAATCCTTTTAATCGATTATTTGATTGGATAAAACTTTATAAAAACGAAAAGGATAATTATAATTATATAAATAATAATTCATTTATAAAACCAAAGAAAAAAAATATTCTTTAATTTAGCAGACTAGATATTATAATTTTATAATAGTATATATATATACAATCGCGAAAAAATCATAAACCTATACAAATTCGAAGGAATTTGATCATATACATATATGGCCCAAACTCTATACGACAGACGAACTACCATCACCAAAACAATATAAAGGCAATATATTTAAAAAAAAAAAAAAAAAAAAACTTATACTTATAATCATTTTAAAAATCATACAAAAGGGAAGCTTGAATATAATAAGAACGAAATATAATGTTATCTCTATCGATTTCGTTCAATTTGATTGATTTGATCAATTCATTGATCAATTTGGTTAATTTGATCGATTAATTTAATTGATTTCGGAATTGATTATATTAATTATCTATCATCATTATATTATAATTCAATTTCCTTCCTTTTTCTATTGAAACTTCTTTTTTTCAAAGATTCTCCAAATCAAAGAGAATACAAATCAATATTAATTTAATCAATTGATAAACAATTTAATCAATTTGATTAATTTATTCATCATTTTGATTTAATTTGATCAATTATTTTAATCAATTTGATCAATTTTCAATAAATTGATCAAATTAATCAAAATGATCAATCTAATTGATTTAGGGCTTATAAATCTTTATAAAACCTAATTTCTAATAAAATAATAATAAAATAAAGAAGTAAAATATTTGAAAATGAGTTTTTCCGAAGGAGAGGGTAGTATTACAAATCGTGAATTATAGAAGGTTAATTATATAATATCTTTTATTTTTTATGTCAATTAATGAGTTAATCGTCTATATACATATATTACGATTTATACAATTTAGTATAATAAAATAGTAACCCTAATAATATATATACACAGTTTCGCAATTCACGAATGAATATTTATATATATATATCTAATCGCTCCTTATGAACCATAATTCTTCAATTGTAGATTCTAAGGAATATAATAGACCCTGTTTATTCAGCTCTACTACGGCTCTTGTGCGTCACAGATTTAATAATAAATTTATTGGAGATCACGTATTTGAAGGTGATAAATCTTATAATTTGGAAGTAGTGGCTCGGAGACTATAATGGAATAAGCAATTATGAAGTTATAATAATAATATAGGGTTGTATAGGGGTATTATATTATATACAACCAACAATACCGAATAATATTCTGATTCAGATTCTTCTTCTTCAATATTGAGAGTATAACTTTCCTATATACTCTTTTCGAATTCTTTCATATATCAATACCTTATTCTTATTCATCGATTTGAATAAAGGCCTATCACTCTAACTATCTTGATTAATATCATAAAGGTTCTTTATTTGAATACCTCTGATATTCGATTAATTAGGTTTCTTTATTCGAATACCCCTGTATCGATAATTTCGATCGTAGTACGAATAATATCATATAATGTTGGAAATGAATCCATCATAGGATTAGAATTAAAGTCATATAATCACAATGATATACAAACCATAATTGGGAATAATCTCAATTCTACTTCTACTAAAATAATAGATCCTTAATTCAATTTATATAATCAACAATACTATTACTTCCTATAGCAAAAGTTAATAAATTATAAGATCCGATTGTATAGTAATAATTAGAAAGCAAAACAAATCGAGAAAGGATTAATATAATTAATAAGGATAAAACAAAATAGAAATCAGAATTTTCATATAATATTATTGAAACAAAATTGAAATACAATTTATAACTTATAATATTACAGACCAAAACGAAGAGTAATTTGTATAATATTAATATAGAATTATGATAGAAGTGAAAAGCAAATTTGTATAACTACAAGAAAATATATTACAATACAATTTTACAAATTTTCTTATTTTTTTTTTATTTCTTTATTATTCCGAATTTATATATTGTACATGTTTTAAGATCATCTTAAAAACCTGAAAACTATCTTCGATATCCATCAAACAACAAGAAACTTTCACAATATCGGAATCAAATAACCCTTCGAAATTCGATCAAAATAATTATGAATAATAATTCAAACAAACAAAGATACAATTGAAAAAAAAAAGATAGTTTTATACAATTGATCAAATATTAAACGAATATATATAAATTACAGGATTCAATATAGTATTTACCTACAAAATTAATAATTATATATATTACAATATCGAATTGAAATCGGAATATTTAAAGAATAAAGTGAATATATTATTATATATTTATACAACACTTAATAATAACGATAAAGCCTTCACCAACAAATATTCAATAATATATATATTCTAAAGATATTTTAAATCAAAATATACCAAAATCAATATAATCATAACCAATATATATATAACAATAATCCAGAACTTCAAATTTCAATTCGATATCTATTCCGATATAACTATTATCGAAATTTAAAATAAATTGAAAAAATATAAAAAGAAATTAAAAATTGTAAACGAAAATTATCGATCAATATATCAAGATACTATTTTATTCTTAATTTTAATATATAATCTTTTAATCGATTATCAAAAAATAATAGATATATTGAATATCCAAATTAGTTTTAGTATCGATAATAAAATTAAGTATTTGCAAATTAAGGAATTTCGTTTTAAGAATAAATCAGAATAAATACAAATTATAAAAGAATTTAGATATATTTTTCGATATCAAAAATCAGATTTCGAGATCCTAAATAATATTTGCGATCTGTATCAAAAGGAAAATTATTATATATAAAATTATCTATATTTAATACGAATTAATAAATTCCTTTGTAATTATTTTCGTTATCAAAAAAAAGGGGATCATCGAATCCGAAAAAGATTTATTTCAATAAAAAAGATTAAATATATTTTGCTAACAATATTTCTAAATCAAATTCCGATATTGAGAATATAATAGAGAAAGATTGCAATTTGATAAAAGAAATTATTAATAAAGCTTTTTTTAATAAATAATATACCAATATAAACATTTTTTTATATATATTTAATTAATCTTTATTATTCAAATCAATAGATTTTATTATTAAACAAAAAATAAAGATTAATGAAAAAATAATATATTGTTATTATTAAGGTTTAATGGATATAATATACAAAAATAATTCTAAAATACTATTTTTAAATATATTATATATATTAAAGTTAAAAATAAATTTGTTATTAAGAAAAAGGATCTGCGAAATAAGATTACAAAAGGAATTCAATTTTTATTATATATATTTTAAAAAGGATAATAAAAAAATCATTTGTATTAAAATACAAAACAGAATATATATGGTTTTATATATAATCAAAGAATATAAGGATATAATTTTCTATTCGAATATATATCAAAATGATTAAAAAAAAGGTTTTTTTTTAGAAATAATTGATAATATCAAAAGTATCGATAACAAATTAATATTCAAGGAGAAAAAAAGATATTTATTATTATCACGGGATAGTATGATTACAGAGCACTTTCAGGGATCGGGGAATAGGTGGTATATATAATTGGTAGAGTAAAAGAATTGAATGATTTATTTTTGATTATATGAATCAAAAGCTGTATATATAGAACAAATGAATGATTATTTAATCGATATATATTTTAATTAGGTTAGATCTTTATTTATTAATATATCAGGATCATTTTATCAATTGATAAATTGGTAAGGGCTAGTAAATTCTTTATTTTGATTGGAAAATATATATTTTGATCTTTTATAAGATATAGGGGATCATAGGGTTTTCTGTAATATATTCTTCAAATCGAAAGGCAATTTGAAACAAATAGAAAGATATAGAAAATGGTAATTTATATAATTTGTAAATGAATATACAAAACGATTATAAGCAGATGTCAACAAAAAAGTGGTATAATATATAAACCTGAAATGATTCTGGTATTTTTGGAATAAAGAAAAATTTGATTATATATAAATCACAAATTTCTTTTGGTTTTCGGTTTGTTATTTATAATATTCTTCGAAATCAAAATTTTGAATAATAAAAAGAAAGTTTTTTATCAGAAGAATATAAATGAATAATCGATTTTGTAGTGTAGCAATTAAGAATATATATAATTGCTAGATTATAATATATTGATTGCAATGATGAAGTAAAATAAATGAATTTTTAAAGATATATAGATTTTTTCTTTGTATTCTCGTTTTTATTTTAATCAAATTCTTATTGATCATTATTATATCTAAGATTTCGGGGTTTAAAAAGGCTAAATAAATGAATCTCAATTGTATTAAGCAAATGATGATTAAAAAGAAAACTTTGAGAAAATCGAATACAAAAGAAAATCCTAGTACTTTTTTGAAGGATCAATAAATCGAATAAAGAAAATTAATAAATCCAATATAGATAATAAACCAAGATATCAATTTTTGGGAGTATAATTTAATTAAATCTATTTTTAGAATAATATATAGTTATTTATTTCAGAAACCACTTTTCTTTATCAAAGGAATTATTATTTGTTGTAATCAATTACCTATTATAAATTTTAGTAATAATAATTTGGAAATAGATTTTATTCTTGAATTCTATTATATAATTGAAAGGTTTTATTAATTCTATATTTGTAATTATCGAAGTAAAAGTTGTTTGATAAAGAAGAGAAAAGAGGGAGGGTTTTTTTATTTAATAATAATAATCCATTCGATCTTTTAATATTAAATTTTTTGGATAATAAATTAAATGAAGAAGAAAGAAAAAAAAGATTGTTGAAAATTGTTAGTTTTTCAATCAAAACAAAAGATAAAGGGAATTGTGGGGAAAGAAACGATTATTTATATATTCGATGTATAAAATCGTTAATCATTGGAAGATATAATTTTTATAATGAATACTTTGTTGATTCTTTCAAATTGAATAATCATTAATCTTAAAATTATAATACTCATTTGTATATTTCCTTATCAGTTTTCCTTTATTCTTTGATAGATTATTATATCGCTGTTTATTGATAAAATTCGAAAATAAATTCTTTGTTTATCTTTTTATCTTTATAATATATTGATTATTAATTGTATAATCCAAACAGAGATACAGAATTGCGATAAAAGTGATATTAGAGATCGAGGAGAAGAAAGAAATTATTCCTTTACCCTTATATTATCGTTTCCTCTTTTCTTACTGTATTATTTACCAAAATTCTCGAAAAATCGAATAGAAGAAGTATATTATAATTTCGGAAAGCGATAATAAAGATAAAAGAAAAAGAGTGATAAAGAAAAAAAGGAGAAAAGAATAAATGGTATATTTAAAGAAAAAGGAAAGAAGGGATAATTCTTTGGCTTTTGTGGTATTGATAATATCAATAACTTTAATTACTTTAATTGTTCTTTGTTCTTTAATTATTGCAGATAATTCAGAGGCTTTTTTATTTGAACTTCAAATTATTAAATTTAGAAAAAAGCTTATCCTTTTTCGAGAATAAGAAAATAAAGAACAGAGAAATGATCGGTCTTGATTATTCTTTATTTCTCAATGGATATAGAATATACAAATTGAAATGTATTATAGAAAAATATAATGATTTGGAATATCAAATAGGATTTATTTTATTTATATCAAAGAAAAGAATTATAAGCTCCAGATTATCATTATTCAAGCTTTATAATTATCGTTACTTAAACTCTAGATTATTATTATTCAAACTTTAGATTATTGTTATTCAAACTTTATAATCTTATTACTTATATTTTGTAAATTAAAAAAGAATCAAAAATATTCGAATTTTTATCTTATAAGATTTTTAATAAATCTATTAACAATTATATCGATAATCAATAAATAGATTATATAAAAATTCCCTTTTGAATATTCTTGATATAACCATATATTTTGGATATCGATATAACATAATTTCGTAATAATCTATTTATTCTTATCAACTACCAATTTGATTATTTGTTGATTATCACAAAAGATTATTATAAACTTTTTCATTACTAAATCAATCTCTTTTAAAAAATATAGAATTATTATAATTTCTTTTGATATATATTCGATTCCAAAAAACTTTGTTTTGATAATCGAAATAATTATAATATCTTATTTGAACACTTTCTATACAATTAAATTATCGAAAAGAAATATAATATACCCTTGAAATAATCAACAAGTATTTAGATCATCCACAAAAAAAGTATCTAAGAAAACAAGAAATTGTAATATTTGATTATTATTATATTGGATTACAAGATACCTTATATTCTATAAATATTGTAAACAATAATTAATAGTTTTTATATAATTATTAAATAGATTAATCAAATAATAATTTAATTACAAAATAATAAATAATATATTTGCTTTTATAATAATTATAATATATAATACTGAACCCATTTTCTTTTGATATATTTTTATAATATATATAGAAATTTGATCCTGATTTTTTCGAAATATTATTATCAAAAACGGTATATTTATTATCCCATTTGTTACTTTGAATTTCTTAACAATCTTTTTAATATATATATTATAAATTAATTATAACTTTTTCTTGAATCGATTATAAAATATATATATATCTAGAAACTATTTAATATTTTCTAGGTTTTGTAATTTATATACAGCTTTAATTTTTTCAATAATCTTTATAATAATTGATTTATTTTTTTTATAATAAATAATCTGAATATTATTTATAAAGAAAAGAATTATAATAATATATTCTAAATTAATATATAAATATAATTCCTTTTTACATTATACCAATCCTAATTTCTCGAATATCTAAATGAAATCCTTAAATTATATAATTAAAG
The DNA here is from genome assembly GCA_014898415.1 of Stromatinia cepivora. Classification (NCBI taxonomy): domain Eukaryota; kingdom Fungi; phylum Ascomycota; class Leotiomycetes; order Helotiales; family Sclerotiniaceae; genus Stromatinia; species Stromatinia cepivora. The sequence continues at coordinate 231,543 of RCTD01000038.1, read as the reverse complement.
AATCTTATAGATTATATAAAACTCAATCAATTATAATATTTTTATTTGAGATTTTATATCTATTAAATAAATAATATACAATTGAAATACCAAAAGGATTATATAAAATATTAATGAAAGTATTAATTATATTATATTATTTAATTTCAAGATTATATTTAATAATAATTATTATTACAATTTGAAATAATCATTCTATTAATATAATAATATAAATAATTTCAATAATACTCTTAACCTGAAGATCTCCTTGTACTACTAAATATAAACAATAATGAATAATTAGATCTTGATCATTATATTTATATATAAACATTTATTAAAAAGGAATCAATTTTATAGATTCCAATCCAAAATCGATTTTACATCAGATTTTCCTAACCTTAAAATTATTAATTTCAAAATTACAATCTTGTTTGAATTAATATTCTATTTGATGATCTTCTAATTGATAATAAAAACAAAGTAATTTTGGAATTGCAAATATATAAATTCGAGGAAATAGTATTACCTATAATCCACTAATTATAAATTAGATAAAAAGCAATAATGATTTTATTTCAATTTCAACAATGATTATATTATAAATTATTACAAATTGAGAATATTTCTTTATATTATTTATTTTTTGTTAATTAGATTAAAATATAGAATGAAAGTTATTTAAACGAAATAATTCTATTGAATCTGTTCTTTGAAATATAACAATTCTTATATAGAATTCAGCATTAGAATTGCTTCCTTGATAGTATTATTATATATACAATTACTTTTATATACATATTGATTGTTTTGGAATGCGAAAATCAGATAACTTCTGGAAGAAAGGTAATTCTGAATAGTAATCATATAATTGAAACTTAAATGGATTAATCTGAACTCTAAATATTTCAATTTTTATAATACAAGCTTTCTTAAGTATTTATTCAAGATTATAAATCTATAAATCCTTTATAAATCGATCAAATGAATATATAAGATATAATAATCTTTATAATGATTGGATTTCCTTTATGGAATATTCTGATTGATTATTTTAATATATATACTTCTTTTTGGAATATTAAAATTGATTAATTGAAACAATCTCTAAATAATTTTCATATATATCATAAAGAATATTGATAATACAATTAATAGGCTTATACTTCATATTCCCTATATCAATATATTCGATAAAATCGGGATCTGTATTATTATTACAAACATTTCTTTGAATAATATCAATATCTTTATTTATAAAATATAATTGTTTTTTAATAAAAAAATCGACTTTTTTAATTTCTTCAATAAAAGAATTAATCGATATTTATATATCTTTATTATATACTTTATCCTTATTATCTAAAGAATTAAATAGATTGAATAATTCTAGATCGATTTCTTTATTCCTATTATCACCCTTCAGATCTATATCTATCCCTAAAATCAATTTATTTATAAATAATAGATCTGAAATATATTTGATGAATAAATCAAGAGTTTTTCAATCTATAAAAATAGATAAATAAATAAAGTCTTTATAATTGTCCTTGTTTTGAATAATCGTTTTATTTATTTCGATATAATCTTATAGATTAAAAATTCTAATAAGCTATTTAAGCTTTTCTATAATATAAATATCGATTATTCGATTAATAAAATCTATACAATAAATAAATTCTTTATTAAACATTATATTTCGAATAATAATAATTTTATCGAATTTAAATATTTATATACAATAGATTAATGTACCTAGGATATAGTCCATTAAATATCCAATATATATTCAAGGATTGGTTTTATATTATTTCCTATTAATTCCAACTTCTTTATTCTTATCCAAAGAATAAACTTAATATTTATATTTATAGATTTTATTTCAATTAGAATAAAGATTATTAGATATTTTCTTTACAAGCAAAGGATTATCTTTGCAAAGATAATTATAAAATTATATATCAAACACTTTATTAAACAATTTAAAGGATTTAATCTTCAAAGGATTTATATTATATAAATAAATAATAACTTATACCATTTTTATTTACAATTTATTTGATAAATCTATTATGATCTATATTTTTATTTGTTTTATAATTATTTCTTATTTTATATATTCTGATCCTTTATTGGATTTATATATATAAAACAGAAATAATTCAAATTCGATATCTTCTTATTTAATCCATTTCTTAAATAATATTATTTCTATAATTCCAATAACAAATATATCATTATCTTATTTGATCATTATAATTACTAAATTATATTTATAATAAATTCAGATTACAAAGCTTTGAATAATTGCAAATATTTCATTATATGTTTTGTAATAAATTGAATATAAAAAGATTTTGTTATAATATATTTCTTTGATTAATAGAAGTTATAATATATTGTTATACTTTTTATCGAAATCAAAAAGATTCTATTGGATTTTGTAGAAAAGCTGAAATGATTAATGATCATTTGGAATACAAAAAATGATTTGTTTTATATGAATATAAATATAATCGATATAATTGGAATAAATAATACTTTTTATTTTGATATTTTGTATTACAAATATTAAATATTCAAAAACTTTCTTCTTCAAATGTTTAAAGTATTTATACTATATTTCATTTATATTTTCTTTTAAGAGAAATGAATCATAAAAACAATAAAATACTTTGTTTATTTTTCTGTTTATTATTGAATATATTATAAAAAAGTTGTTTATAGGAATAAATAAAAGAATACTCGAATAAATAGAAAATGATTTGTATTCTAAGAATATAAGATTTTTAGTATAAATGTATTAAGCAATTATTATACTATTTGTATAATCTTTTTTACAAAAAATATAATTATATTCTGAGAATTATAGACCGGTTTTCTTCAATCGAGTCTTTAAAATAATATTGATATGAAAATCAGGGATAAATACTATATTATTCAAGATTAGATTATTATTAAGGTAACCTTCTTTTTTAATGATCCTTTTGATACAGGGCTGAGCACTGGATAGGGTATACCCAGGGTAATCTGGGGTATAATCCGGTCGGTATTACATTTAGCTTTATCTCTACAAAATAGAATAATCATTTTATAGATTACCCGAATATCCGGAATATTTATAGAATATATAATATATATTGAGGATATTTAAGGGTATATTTGAAAGATTGTAGGTATTATAGAATAATAATTTTTTATTCAAATTATAATATAATTTTGAAATCAAATAAAGAAAAAATAAAGATATATTATTTGTTTATTTTAAAATAACTACTGATAATTCTTATATAGTTTTTCTAAGAACTTTATTTTTATAGTTTTCTTATTTTTCCTATATTATCTGCTAATTCTTTATTACTTTATACCTTTGAATATTATATATAACTTTTATTACCTTTTTAGTTTTCTTTATTTTAGCTTTTTCAATATAATATTTTTGAAATATAAAACCAAAAATAGTAATAATTTTCTCGATTTCAATATCACTATCATTACTATTATTATCAATATCAACAATCTCAATATCTTCTTTTTCTTTTTCTTAAAATAAAACTCTCTATATATACAAACAAAATATATATCAAATAATATCATTAAATAAACTAATTTTATATTTAAAAACTAATAATCCAATAATATTAAAAATATATTCTAAAAAAGCAAATGTAATTAAAATAAATGAATAATCTTTCTAAATCTAAAAAAGAATTAAAAAGTTATATTGAAATTTCATTTATTATTTAATTATATCATCAATTATATATTCATTTCGAATAATACAAGAAACTTTTAAATATCGATTTAATTTTGATTCAAAAGTTGATATATAATTTGAAGAAAAAGAAATTTACAAAATAATATATTAAATAAAATAATACAAATTTTCAATAGTATAATTCGAATAATATAATTTGATATTTTTGATTTTATTATATAATTAAAAATAACTTCTTTTTTAAATAATAACTATAAAATAATCATATAATATTTACTTATAGATACCCCAGATACCCAGATTATTTGGCGGGTATACACCCTATAAAAACTTACGGGGTAGGGTATATTACCCTGTAAAGCCAGATACCCCGGGTAGGGTACAAATGCCCAGCCCTGTTTTGATAATATGAATTTTATATCCTAGGATTTGGAAATTGAAAGTGTTTGTTTTTATAAGATCATTAGGATTGGATGATTGATATCGATAATTATTTAATAGAGATATATTATTCATAATATATATAATATTATAATTATTAAGCAAAATACTATTAAATAGATAATATACTTTTATTATTATAAAGTATACCTTTGATTGATTATATTGAATATTTAAAATAATAATATTAATTGAAGATCTTAAAGAATCAATAGAACTTTTTATTCATTTCCTTTTGATCCAATTAAAATGAAATTGCTTTTATAAATACGATTTTATTTAATCCCTAATTATTTATAATTCGTTTTTGTTGAATACTTTTTTGAATAATGGATTGATTATTCCAATAAATGTTAATTCTATAGTTTTGTAATTGTAAACAATATAATTATAATCAATTCTATTACTCTATTCAGATTCGATTTTACAAAAACATTCCTAAATCTTTTTAATCCCTTGATTGTTTTCAAAATTTCTTTTTATTCTTTTTAGATTTTTTATTATTTTGAAAAAAGATAAATATAAAATATACTTCTCTTTTAGTTTTTAAGGAAATAGAATTCTGAAAGATTAATCCTCCAAAAACGTTTTCGAATTGTTTGAATAAGAAATTGAGTAATCCGAATTGATTATTTATTTCGATTTATATAATTATAATATTTACTTAGATTGAAAATATCCTGGTATTAATAATTTGTAAAAAAGTATTAATAGCGATTTCATTTTGTATCTCAATGATCTTGTATACAAAAGCTTTGATATAGATTATAATCCAATTCCTATACTATTTGACAGAATCGATTCTGTTGAACAAGGTTTGTATTAGAATAGATCAATATTCTTATAATATTACGAATTTGATAATAATTATCATAGATACAAGCTTCCTTTTGAATATATTAATGATCATTTTGAATGAAAGAATTATAATACTCTAATTGAGAATGAATAACTTTATAAAATATATTTGATTAATTAATAATTCGATTTATTTGTAAACATTTTGGAAAGTTTTGTGATTCTGTATATATTCTTGTTATCGATATTAATACTTTAATTGGAGAAAGATAAGTTCGAAGAAGATTTCTTAGAAGATGATTGAGAATAGAGCAGTGGGTTTATTAAGAATGGATTCTGATATATTATTATTAGAATCTTTTATTTTTATATCTTTACTAGTATCTTTCCTAGATTGAATTGCTATAAGATATTCCGAGAATTCTTTTTGATATTGAATTTGTTTCTTTTAATTATATTTGGTTTGAAGATCGATAACGAAAGGTAAAATAGATAATTTAATTGAAAACCAATCGACCTGATTATAAATAGATTTATTTATTAAATCAAAATTTGAAATAGATATCATTGATATAGAAACAAACAAATTATTCTTTGGATTGATTGAATCCTAGATTTCTTAAATTTGATATTTATTTTTCAAATATAAATACCATTCCAGTTATTAAGTATAAATTATAAAAAGAAAATCGTTTTGATCTTTTGTTATATTGAATGAAAATAATTGAATTAATATAAATATTGAATTATAAATAAAATAGAAATAATTTTTTAAAAATAATCCCTTGAATATTTAATAATTACTAAATAAAAAGTTATATAGATTTAAAAATTATCAGATTTATAATTATCACAGAATAATATAATTACAAAGCACTTTCAGGGATCAGGGAATAGATAATATATATAATTGATAAAGTAAAAGAATTGAATGATTTACCTTTAATTATATAAATCAAAAGTTATATATATAAAACAAATAAATAATTATCTAATTAATATACACCTTAATTAAACTAAATCTTTATTTATTAGTATATCAGGATCATTTTATCAATTGATAGATTGATAAGGGCTAGTAAATCCTTCATTCCGATTGGAAAGTATACGCTTTGATCCTTTATAAGATACAGGGGATCACAGGGCTTTCCGTGACAATTATAATATCGAAGATTCAATTATTTAGATCTAGATAAGATCAAGAATCTATATAAGGTATTCAATATAACTAAATTAATAAAAATCTTAATTGAATTAGATATCTATGAAATATATATATTCATCAAAATAATCAATTGTATTCCGAAACAATTGAGTTTATATAAATCAAAAAAACTCGAATTTATATATTTCGATATTACAGAATCATTCCCAAAATCGATTCGAGGGAATCGTTATTTTATATTGATTATCGATAATTATACAAAAATAAATTGAATTATATTATTTAAACAAAAAGACGATACAATTCAAATATTGAAAATTTGGAAAAAGGAAATGGAATTGATTACTAAAGAAAAGATTATTATAATCAGAATTGATAATATACTAGAACTCTTATAAGTTATTCACAAATAATCATCAAATATATGATCCGAAGTTATAATAATTGCTTTTTCATATCAAAACAAATCCATAGAATAGAATATAAAGATTATAAAAACAAATATAAGAACAATATTAAAAGAAATTAAATTATTATTAGAATTTTGGAATGAAATTATCAAATATAATATTTATATTAGAAATTATATTAATATTGATTTTGATATAAATAAAATAAATCGATTTTTTATAGAAGTTTTTATAAATATAATATTGGATATAAAGATATATAAAGTTTAAAAAAGCAAATATTATATTTATATCAATCTTAAGATTATTCTGAAAGAACAAAGATATAACAAATTACAAAATACTTCGAAAATTGATGTATTTCTAAAATATTCAAAAATTATAAATAAATATATCAAAATATATTCTTTAAAATTAGATTATATATTTCGATTAAATAAAATAATTATAAATGAATTTTATCGAAAAGAAGATTTGGATTTTAAATTAAGAAATTATAAATCAGATTTATAAAATACAAAGAATATAAAATTAGATCAAAGATTTTATAATAGATTAATAATAAATAAAGTATCTTTTTTATTTTCAATATCAAATGTAATATGTGTATCATTTTTGTTCAAAGTATTCTTTTTGATAGATATTATATTAAATTTAATGATTATATTAAGTATTTTAATTATTAAATTGAAATTAAATAAATTAGATATATTAATATTAATATACAATAAAAATGAAGATAACAATATCTAAAAGATAAATCAAGAATCTTTTTTTAAAGATATTTTAAATATCGAATTTATTATTTTAAAGATTCCAATTCAAAAATCAACTTTTGTAGATTTTGAATTTGAATTGAAAACAAAATTTAAAATTGTTTTAAATTTTGTTAATGAATTTATTTTAATAAAATTAGAAAATGAAATAAATCTATAATCATTTAAGATTGAATAAAAAGATATAATAAATCTTGAAAACGAATTTTCAAGATATCTAATATGAAAACGGAAAAGAGATATAGAATAAGATCTTAAAGAAGAATAGGAAAATAAGATTATAATGATATTGATTATAATATTTATATAAATCAAAATTTAAGAAAATATAAAGTATATTATAATTATAATTTTAATTATTTATAAAATGGATTTTTATATCAAAAATAAAATTGTTTCAGATTTCATGATTTCGTTGATAGATATAGATAATATAAAAGATATAATATATCTAATTGAAAAAGTTTTGGGAATCAAAATATTAAGAATTTATAAAGAAACAATATTGAATCAAAAATATTCTGAAAAATAAAAGGAAGTTATTTAAAAGGAAATTATATCTTTAATTCAAAATAATATTTGAGAAGAATATATATTCTTTAAAGAAAATAATCTGATTTCGATGAAATAGATATTTATAATTAAAATAAAGGATAATAAAATAGAACAATTCAAAACAAAATTAATAATTCAAAGATTCAATTAGATATTAGGAAAAGATTATAATGAAATATTTATATCAATAATAAGATTAAATATATTTAGATTATTCCTAATTATTATTGTAAAGGAAAATTTGGAATACTTATATTTCGATATCAAAAATACTTTTATTGAATTGTATTTAAAGAAAGAGATCTATTTCGAATTATTTTAAGGTATCAAAGTTGAAAAGGGATATGTATTACAAATTCTATAAAATCTATATAATTTGAAGCAAATTGGAAGGGATTGAAGTTTATTATTGAAAAAAGAGTTTTTAGATATAAATTTTATACAAAGTTTGATAAATCTATATTTGTATATATCTAAAGATTGTGATATAATATTATTAATATATATCGATAATATTGTTATTGTGTTGTATATATCATTATAAATCATTTGATTTGATAAAAAGCTCTTAGTTTGTTTTAATATCAAGAATCTAAAGGAGATTAGTAAGATTCTAGATGTTAGGGTTATTTGTAATAGAAAAGTGTATATATTAATTATGAATCAAGAAGAATATTTCGATATTATATTAATCAAATATAGTATTATATATAGATAATATCAAATTAAGAAATTCTTAATAATGGATTATATCTATTTTTGATTAATAATCGATAATGATGAATTGGTAAATATAAATGAATATCAATAACGAATAGGAAGTGTAATTTATTCAATGATATATATTTGATCAAATATAGTATTCTCAATTAAAAGATTTTCATAATTTATAACAAAATCAGCAAAATATTATATTATAGCTTTAAAGAATCTGATATAATATTTACGATCAATAATCAAATAGAAGTTATAATTCGGATCAAAAAAAGTATAATCTGATATTTATAAAGAATATAATATATTTGATAATATAATAAAAGTATATACAAATATAGATTGAATTAATAATAAATATAATCGGAAAAGTATTTCAAAAGGAATTGTAATATTCTATAAAGATTTTATATTATAGATTAATAAGAAATAAATATTTATGGTTATTTTTAATATAGAATTAGAATATATTATAATAACAATATTTATTAAATAAAGGAGATGGATTGTATAAATATTCAAAGATTTATTTAGATTAAGTTATATTGGAAAGAACGGAGATATGATTTAGATATTTGATGATAATTAAGATATTTTAGTTTTAATTAAGAATCTATATTTATATAAACAATTCAAATATATAGATATCAATTATTATTTCATTAAGGATTTGATAGAAAAAAAGAAAATCGTTATTAATTATATCAATATATATAATATAATTATCGATAAAATGATGAAGTTTTGTATAAGAATTGTTTTCGAAAGGTTCAAGAAAATATTAGGATTAGTAATCTAAAAGAATTGAATAGGATATCTTTAATAAAGGAATATTGAAAATAAAGCTATCATAGGATTAGAATTGAGATTATATAATTATAATGATATACAAACCATAATTGGGAATAATTTCAATTCTATTTCTATTAGAATAATAGATCCTTAATTCAACCTATATAGTCAACAATACTACTACTTCCTGTACCAAAAGTTAACATATAATCGTAATACAAATAATATTATATAATCGTAGTACGAATCATATAATTATAGTATTAATAGTATTATATGAATTCGAATATAATATTTGAAGATTCATAATGATTTATGAATTTTATATTAAAGAATATAAAGAAAATATGAAATTTCTTTAAATTTATTGAAATATTATTATTTTATTATAAAGAGATATTTTTCATAAAAATATTAATTCCTTTTTTTAATTAATATTTTGAAGTATTTAAAATGATATTTATTAAATTACAACAAAATTATACTATCAAAAGATATACAGAACAAATTAAAATCTATTAATATTTTGAAGGATTTCTAAAAAAGCAAAATCCTCTATACAAAAAGAGAACAAAATATTCAACAGAAAACAATAACCGATTTCCCTATATCATATACGACCCCATATCTTACACATACTTTTAATTTTATAAAATATCAATCATTATGGATGGATATAACGATGATATACCTTTAGAGGTTTGTATGAAGTTTGTATTAGTTCAAATTAAAAGGGAAAAATATTCTAAATATATTCAAATAACAAATTTCTTCAAAATCAATTGTTTAATACTTTTTCGATATTATAAAGGTAAAACTATTTCTTATAGTATTATATATATTGAAATTTATTAATTTCTTTCAAAAAAACAAAAAAAGGTTTTAATTGATTAAATTAATAAATTGATATAAAGATCTATATTTTTTATAAGTTGTATAATCAAAAACCTTATGGAAGAGATTATAAACTGTTTTTTAGGGAAGAATTGAACAATAAATTTTGTGAAAAGGTATAAAATATATTTTCAAAATCGGTATCTTCGATGTATTGATAATTTGTATATGAAAATTAATAATGTTGTTGTATTTGAGTATTTTTATGATCTAATTTGAATTATTTTGTATTATTATTGAATTTTATTATTTAAAAGAATTATATTAATATTCCTTTTTTTTTATTTAGTTGATAAAAATAATTATAAAATATAATATATTATTTAAGAATATATACAATTAGGATGAGAAGGGCTTTATAATTGATTTAGGGAAGATTATAAAGAGGATAATGAATGTTAATGTATATAATTGTGATAGAATTACAAAAGTTAGGTAGGATGGATCGAGAGAGTTTATTATCCTTTTAGTATATATATGTGTCGATGGTATAGTTATTCTATTTATTTTAATTTATAAAGGGGAATTTGGAGATCTACAGGATATATGGGTTGATGAGATAGAAGTGAAGGATTAAATTTATTTCGAAGCTTTAAGTAATGGATGGTTGTTTAATGTATTCAATTTCATTTGGTTTAATAAAGTTTTTCAATATTATATTTGTTCAAAAGTAGGGAAAGGATATTGTTTATTAATTGTAGATAATCATTTTAGTTATATAAATATAGAATTTATATTGAAATACAATGAATTGAAGATCATTTTATTGATTCTTCTTTTTTATTTTATATATCGATTCTAACTTTTTGATGTAGATTATTTCCTTCTTTTTTCGACGAATTATAATATAGAATTTAATAATTTAATGTATAAAAGTGGAAATATTATTGGAATATTGAAATATAACTTTTGAATGATATTTAAGGTTATTTGGATTTAATTTGTTATTATTTATAATATTTTGAAATCTTTTGAAAAAATTGGTATTTATTTTATAAATAAGAATATTATTATTTGTAGTATCGAATTAGAGTAAGTTTTTATATTATTTATGTTGATATAATTTATAGAGAATAAAATAAAGATGTTATATACGATTAAAACTTTTTGTTATTTCAAATTAGAGTTTTGTTTTAAATAGGATCCTGATATCATTTAGAAGTTTTTTAAGGTTGTATTTATATATATAATTAATATTAATATTTAATTGTATAAAGTAAAAGGTTTAGAAGAAGTTTTGAAGATCGAAAGAAAGAAAAGAATTTATTCTAAATGTTTAAATCTAATAAGGGAGGAGAATAGAGATATTTTTTTATATTCTTTTTTATTAATCGATGAAAGTATTAGTTGTTAAATAGGAAAAGGAAGTTAAGAAGTAAAAGAAAGTTGAAAAGAAAATTGAAAAAGAATAGAAAAATAAAATGATTAAAGAGAGGGTAATATAAAGAGAGATTGATTGTTAAATTGTATATAATATTAAAGAAGGGATGAAAAGAGTTCGGAAATCATTAATATCTTTTATTAAAAGAATATAAATGATTTAAAAACGTTTTTTTATTATAGATTTAGTATTTCAAGAAGTTATAAAGGATTATAATATTGTAGAGATTGATAAATCAGTAGTGGAAGGAGGAGGGGGGATATTGTATTCAAAGGTCGGGCAATGTATCAAGGTTTTGTTGAAATTGAAAATGTAAAGGTTTTTTAATTCTATAGGATAATATTATATTTCTTTATTGTTCAAAAAGAATTGTAGCTTTATATTTTATAATTTATAATTAATATCGAATTTTGAAGTGATCGTAGTAGGAATATGAGGGGTGTGTAAGATGTGGGGTCGTGCACGATGTAGGGAAATCGGTTAGATTGTGGTTACCAAAATAATCTTTACTCTTGACAAACGACAGAAAATTATTCCCCGGTATATCCAAAGATTTTACTGATAATCTAAGACTAGTTTTACAAGAAACGGATGCACAGATTCTGTCTTGATAACATTTTTTTTAATAACTATATATCGCAATGGCGGCAGTTTCTTCATCGTGAATGAGTATTCGTGCAAGTTCTAACTTCTAGCCCGGCAAAAGAGTCTAGAACCTCACCCATTACACTTGATTCCGCATATAATACCCGAGCTACTTCTCTGTCGATACCTGTCGGCGACCAGAACTAAAAATTCTCCGATCCTGTGAGTTTTCGTGCCTTCTTACCTTCAATTCTAAGGCGAGGGGCATGTATCAAAATGTGACTGGATCATTAGCTCCAGGAGAAACTTTTCTAGAAAAACGATTACTGACTGCAAGTTTCCATGAGGATAGTGTGCAATAAAAGATTCGTTCGCATTCGGGACAATCAGAAAACCCTCATGAGCTCTACATTCTGGCTCAGGATCATCTCCCGAGTTGTAGTGTGTTTCTTCAACTTGTTTAATAATAATCGCAAGCTCAATGTTTCTGCGTCATCAATGGAAGCCATAGATTGTCAATCATATGAATCAAATAACAGTCATCAACAATGGATTTCATTGACAATAAAAATCCCCCATGTTTTCCAATTCTTCTTGGAGTCTCATAGTCCTTGTATACTTTCGCAACCTCACTAGACCAAATGTGTTTTCACCCAAGTCTGGATGTCCAATTAATCTATCCACCATTTTCTTTCTTCTCCCCCTTAATAAAATATTACCGCTTGAACGTCAACTATTTTCCTCCCTATTGCCCTTTGCAATACCTCATCTCCCCGTGATTGTTTAGACCGATGTCACCAATAGTAAAGCAAGGCCCACGGGACCAGAGAGAAATCTAGCTGCGTAGCGCAACAGCTAAGGAGGTTACGGTTGAGTTTAATTCCCCAGTAAACCAGTTGAACTCCGGTAACTATTATGGATTCTAAAAACTCATTGTCATTCTTATGTGCCTTCGTCGATATTGATTCTTGTAGCTATGGGCAAGTGATCGGTCTAAACCAACGCATTTACCTAATCCACACCAACACCCGCGCCCACGTCTTTGGTTCAAAACTCTTCCTTCCTAGAAGTCTTGATGCTTTTTCCATCCACTCATAATGATCACTTGCATAATTCCTCCATAAATACTAGGAATTTCTCTTCCAAGCCTCTCCCAAACATTTTGAAACAAGTCACTCCGGACCATTTATATCCATGATCAAAAATTGGTGTCTCTGTTTCTTCATTGCATCCCTGGTAAAAGTCTGGTTTCCAAACTACATAAAGCTACACATTCCCTACTCTAGAATCTTCAAATATATTTGTCCGATGAAATTCTGTCTTAGTAGACTCCGGTTCCACTGGGCTTTCTTCAAAAGACTCGGACCAACTCAGTGTTGAAGATTAATCGGAAGCGTATTTTATCTCTACCCCCGATTCTTATTGCGCAACTTTTATTTTCATAAAAAGAATTTGATACCAAACAAGTGTTTGTAATTATTGATACTTATTCTTTTCCACCGTCAAGTACTTCGGTAAATATCAAACTTCCTATGGATGTAACGTGATTGAATTATCATACCGCTATATAACTTCACAAATGCTTCGATACTTCACGTCCCCATATCATGTCTGCTCGTGAAGTTCTCCACAAGGTCATTCATGAAGAAGAAGTCCAAATGTTTGCCCCTTATGTAGGTAGGACTATAGTGACTTTCGTTTCTCTCGAGGTATCTATGGCTGCTCCCGTAGAGTGCACAAAACCATAGTTCAAGTATCATTTAAGTATCTTCATCATTTCTTCTCGCTGTAATTTCAACCATTGCACTAGCTTTCCTCATCCATGGTATAAGATCCTAGGTTGCCATTTTGTCCATTGCCATTATTATGTTCCGTTTGCTGTGGCTTTTTCATCGTTACCATTAAAGCTATCATGAGCAGCCGTATCTTTGTTATCGTTTGTGTTTCTCTTTTCAAAAAAAGTATTCTACATGCCATTTCCTCATCTGCTTAATTTTCGAGTGGGTAGAGTCTTACTTCGTCTCCCCGATTAACCAAACACATTCCATAATGCTCCTTATACATCACACCACCTAAGCCAACCCCGCAAGCTTCTTCCCCCCATATCGCCATACTTTTACATACCCATAGTACCATAATTCCATATCCCAATAAACCAGATATCCAGAACTATCATACTATCATACAACCCCTCAGCTCTAAGTAATAAAACCCAAGATCTTTACGCAAAGAGTATACAAACCATCATATCACACCGCACTCTTTTCCGCGACTTTAAAAGATACATATTGCGTTCAACACAGGGTGTGCAAAATCGAGATTTGAAAATTTCGATAAGTCTCCCTCTCGGATCCCTTCGGTTCCGAGTTCAATCTATCAAATTTAAAAGAATTATTATTATTCTCCATCATTACCATTTACTTCTCATTATCATCTTGTCTTTCTATCAGCCTCCTTTATCACTCTTTCCAAAATCTAATTCTCATCATCCACTCCGATGCATATGGTTACTCGCTCACTCCAATCACAGTCTCATCTCTCCTTTTCTTACCGAGCATAGCATATCATAAATATAATCCAAACAAGGAGATTACAGAAAATAGTAGATAGATAATCTAACAATCGTACAACCTCTCCTCATTCAATTTTTCGGCCCTAGGTCGACCGCCTCTTTCGATTCATTTTTCATGAACAAACCCGAATATCCAGATAAAAGCCCCTTATATATACTACCGCTTACTCTTCACCAACCCAATTTTGCAAATGAATTACCTAGCCCACCCTACCCATATAAGATTCCTATATCCATCCTCTCTGAACAATCATTTACTTTACAAACCCACCCGCCGGATCATCCCATCTCACAGAATCCAAAGAAAGGAAGTGCCCCCCCATCCCTCTATTTCCTCATTTTGCAAATTCTTTATCAAGCCAACTAAAGAATCCGCGTGCTACGTACTCCACAAATTGCACATAGATCTTTGTCTTTGTTGTTACTTTGAGGGACTAGATATACACCAAAAAAAGTTCACTTTATTCTCAGAAAATATCAAAATATTTTTCTCCTTCTTGTCATCGTCGTCATCATCATTCTACAAACTTTCTTCATCATCAACATCCATCTCTCCAATCCTCTATCAATTCCTTCCTCGCTACTGTTAAACCTCACCCTTTAGTCACACTAACTTCACATCATCATTCATTCTTTCTTTACACACATGTAAATCCAAAACTCTTTCACTCATTTCGCACTTCGCATTTCTCATTTCTCATTCATTTCATTTCCAAAATAATATTAACTAAATCCATTCGATTTCTTTTCGATTTCATTTCATTTCAAATGTATCCTTTCTTTCTCTTGATCATTTATGTCTTTCATTTGATTTCATATCTTCATATCATTCTCCCAATAATCTTATAATTTGTTGCCTCAAGCTCGTAACCGCCCATGCCCCTCACGCTATGCCTTGAAAGAAAAAGAAAATAGTAGATTTCATCGTGTTTCGTAGGGGAGAAGAATCAAAAAAGAAAAAGAAAGGGCTTCAAATGTACGATTGGGCTGAGCCTGCCGCCATCTTTGCTTTTTCAAAAATTGCAAATTTCAATCGCAATCGCAATCGTAATTGCAATGACGTCCCAAACTCCATTTCCATGCCATATCATTTCATCCTTTCCTATCTTCCTACTTCAACAGAAGTCCTTTCGCTACCTCTTAACTAGGACTCGGTAATGGACTAACCGTATCCAACGGGGCCTTATGTAATGCCGGTTGAGCGTGCGTACCCATCAAACCCTGCTTCTTCCTCTCAAGAGCATTCTTCACCCATTCTGCAACTTCTGAATCTTCTGTTCCTGTCAGGATCCCATTTGATTTATCCTGTTCTGCCCCATCCTCCAGGCTCAAGCCTTCCATGTCAACATTCTCTTCATCTTCATCCTCTTCCGAAATCGTGCTTGGTTTCGAGAGGTCGGCGAGCCATGGATGTTGAAGTAAATCGCTATATGTAGGACGCATTTTTGGAATTTTGTTAAGACATCCACGAACGAAATTGCGGGCGATTGGGGAGAAACCTTCTTCTGGAAGGTCAGGTGGTTCACCGTCGACAATTGCCTTGTCCATGTTAGCTTGGGATCCCTAAAATGAAAGGAGTAAAACATCAAGACTTACACTCAATTGTGAGAAGATATTATTATACGTCTCAGGTGGATATGGATATCTTCCCATCGCACATTCAATAACACTTAATCCCAAAGACCAAATATCACTTTGTACACTATACGTTCCACCTCCAGGATTTGCACCAGCTTGTGAGATTCCGCCACCAGAAATTCTTTCTGGTGCCATATATGATTGACATCCAATATTCGTTTTTGCGATACTAGCAACCAAATTGCCTGACACTCCAAAGTCACAAATTTTGACCTGTCCTTTGGTATTTACCAGGATATTCGTTGGTTTAACATCCCGATGAATGATGTTATGTTCATCTTTGAGAGTCTTTAAACCCTGAGTGGTGGCATATGTGATTTTCCTTAGGACGTTTTCGGGAATACCATCTCCATAGATTTTATCAATCGATCCACCATCCATAAATTCTATACAGATGTAAACTGCACCTTCCTGGAAAAATGCTCCGTAAAAGTCGATAATATATGGACTCAGACATCTATGAAGAATATCTAATTCCATAATAATGGCAGCGAATTTGGCTTCATCAAGTTCCAGGCGAAGTTCCTTCATCGCCATTACCACACCAGTCGTATCTCCTGTTGGTTTGACTTCGACATCATCAATATCCATTGAAGAGGGGGATTTATTTCCTGCTAGGCCCAACCCTGGTTTGCGCATTCGTGGTCTTGCATGTCGAACCTTGTAAACGGTCCCGTAATTACCTTTACCCAGTTCTTCCAGTGTGTCGACCTCATCCAATGATATATTGAAATTGGTTCCATTCGCAAAGTCAATACCATTTCCATGAATAACTGCTTTTCCGGCAAATTTTAATGTGCCATTCTTTGTATCGACATATTTTGCAAATTGGTTGAACATAGAACCTCCATTCGAAGTATCTGGTGCACCATTTGATTCCGAACCTGGTGCAGCAGCTGGAGCTGGAGGTAAACCACCAGGTAATTTCATTCCTCTTCTTGCACTTAATCCACCACCCATCTTTATCTTCGGAACTGCCGGAGCAGAAACAAAGGTTTGTGGTGGAGGTCGCATATTCGGTGGTAACTGTAATTTTCCCGGCAAACCATCTACAACAGGTGAACCTGGCATCCCAGGTGTTGAAACTGTGGCAGGGATTTTTGGTCGTGGACTTGGAGTACCTTGTCTTGATGCGTGGAATGCTTTCATTTTTTCTGCCATAGAAGAAGGTAATGCACCACCGGCTTGTCTTCCTGCTTGTGAAGATCTAGAGCCCGGTATCGATGGACCAGGTCTTGGTCTTCTGGCATTTGCCAACATTCCAAGAGGGGTAGAAGATGCTGTCATGGTCGATAATCCGTCAGGATCTGACGCGGCTCGAAGAGCTGGTAGAGAAGGAGGTTTTGAGGAGGTAGGTGATGTGAGAGCTTCATTCGATTGACCATCTGTAAGTTTTTCGTCCAAAGGAGAGGCATCTTTGGTAGCGAAATCGATTGAATCGCCAGGAGGAACCATCGAATCTAATTGAGGATTATCTGTCATGATTTTGGTGAAAAAATTATGTTCGCATTCGAGAGATCGTATATTGTGCGGGATAAGAATTGAATAAGATCTGATTGATGGTCTAAGGTAAAGAGAGTTAGTGAGGAAATGAAATGATTAATTCCTCTCTTGGCGGAAGTATATTTCAATAATGTGATAATGGGAATTGAAGAACTTACCTTAATGCAGTAAAATTCCAATACCGTGAAATTCCTAGTGACCTTACAATTATCGTACTTGTAAGTTGTAATTCAGGACTACCGTGTTGGTCTGGAAATATATCGATCGAGAGGGGGAAGCTTGGTCTAGAGCATAAGCTACAAGATAGACCTAGACCAAATAGCTCTCAGGATTTTGGAAAATCCCTTTCGGCTCAACTCTCTTTGGTTCTTAGTCTGCCTCTTTGGTGATAAGGTTGTTGAGCCACAAATACGCCGTCTGTTGATCTGCGAAATGATTCGAGTCTTTCTTATGGAAACAGGGTGAGGGATTTGAGGCAATTCGGGACGAGAGTATGAAGTTATTGATTGATTTGGTTGTGGTTCGGTCGAAGATTAGATGCGCGTTCTTTTATTTTCTTCCCATTTCCGCCTTTTCTGCCTTTCTTTCCAAGTATTTCGGATTCACCTGGTCGAGAGCCAATGTGTGGTTTATAATAGGTAATCTTACAATAAGATGGATTGGAACTTGAGGACTTTTGGATTAGATTCCTCGGGGGGGGGGGGGGGGGGGGGGGGGCTAGGCTTTGATTTATAATGAGGGTGAATGATCTTTGATAGAGGTAGGTAGTAATAGGTATCAAATTTAGAATATTGAGGTTTATTGATAAGAGAATAGAAGTATTCAAATAAGTAGGTAGGTAGGTAGTGAAGAGGTGCCCAAGTATATATTGATTGTTGTTTCAAAAAATATCTCGATGTTTGTTGCTGAATGAAATAATTATGATAACAACGTAAGGGTAGCAAGGTAGGTAGGTTGTGTGTAGGTGTAGGTAGGTAGGGTAGGTAGTATTGGAGAACAATAAGATAAATTACTATCTTTGGAAACTTTTCAACAAATGGGATTTTCCGGTCCCTCGATCATCTGTATTTTTTTTAAAAAATATTGATATCGATGATCTTCTCCAGATTTATAATAATTGGATTTTTTATTTGTATGATATATTGGTTAAATTGTAAAGGTAAAGACCCTGATATTGCTGTGGCATAGGATTAAAGGTATGGGATTCGTTGGATGATGAAAAGTAGGATAGTGAAAAAGGAAAGAGAAGGGTGAAAGATTTCAAGTACGATGACGTTATTTGAGTGAAGGTTTGGGAGAAAAAAAAATAAATAAAAATAAAGATAAAGATAAATTTATGGAGGGGCTTGATGCTTCGTGCGTGGCTGTCAAAAACGAGGGGGGAAATCTGTTGAACATGTGGAAAAAGTTTGGGGGGGTGGGATGGATGATGGCGGTGATGTTCCGTAGTAACTTAGTACTCTGTATAATGAAGTGGGATGGGGGTATTTTTCTTGATGAGATTCATTCGTATTACCTTAAAATATTCAATTTGATTGGTTAAGAGGAACGAGATGGATATTTCATTGGATCTTTTCATCTAATCCCTAATCCCTAATCTCTAATCCCTAATCTCTAATCCCTAATCCCTAATCTCTAATCTCCACTTCTATCTTCTCCATCCCAGAAATCTAAAAACCGGGGCATTTCTCCGTTCATCCACTCATCAATCTCAAATTCAAGCCACATACGAAAGAAACTCGCAGACCCTGAAACGTGGATCTATGGTTCGAACCATGAAAATTGAAGAAGGATCAACTTAAGCTGATGACTGTCTACGTACTACCGCCGTAACGACTATTTTGGTGTCGTGATTCAATGAGGAGATATACCGGTATATCTATCTTCTTCTGCTTTGAGATCATCACAGCGGATGTGAGGTATCTTTGGTGACGTGTTTTGAAAAGGAGGAAGTCATTTCGATTGTTCTCTCCCTTCCTCTATGAATGATGGATATGATATCTAGGTAGTATAAACTAGGATATTGATACTATTCATACAATCTATCCGTCGGACTTACTACTGCATTGCTGTTTTGATAGCGTCGATGGGCTGTGCTTTGCAGTAAAGTTAAGTTTTGAATTATGCTAAATGAGTCAGCCTCACTTCAATCACACTCAAATACGTCAACTCAATTTATGCTTCTCGAAGAATCAAGGCTTTGGTGCAGTTTTGAAAAAGATATATCATACGGTTAAGACCACAAGACAGTATCAAAATAAAGGGGAAACGAGGCTGAGGCCATAATACTACTGGTAAGGCTTGCCCCTATCAATACACGTTTAAAGAAACCTGACTATTTTTAACCCTGTCTTGCTATCTTGAGATATTTCATTCTAAGCAGAACCTAATTGATATCAATACTATATCCAGGTTTTGAAGAAAGTTCAGTATCAAGCTGTTAAAAGTTAGCAAACATTTTCTTGTACCGCACCGGACCCCAACATTCCCCAAACTTGAATTCAATCTGATATATCAATTGATAGGACTTTGTGATGGCATTTCACCTTGATTTCATGGTAGTAATAGAACAAACCTAAACGTTTTCCATAATGTCGTGCTTCCATTTCTGTTCTTATATTTACTCAAGGTGTCGTAGCGATACAACCAAAATCTCTGCCAAGTTATCTACTCACCAATATGAATGTATCGTGATAGATCAACTTTTCCCTTTTTTGGTTGGAGATATGCCAACTTCTAGAGTGGATAACAGACATTTCTTTTCCATTCTTCATGCAGGTGAACGTCAGATAATCAAGGTACAAACAAGAAAAGGAAGCAAATGTGTGACCGTGTGAGGCTTGAAAATTGCTAAAATTATTTTGTCGTCATCGATATGGCTGTGGGATAGGGGGCTTGATGTGGCTGGGTATCGGTTCTTATCAGCAAGAGAGCCGCAGTTAGGAGTTAGGTAGGTTTGGTAGATTTGGTTGGTCTGCTGGCGACAAGAAGAAAACTTCGGGATATCTTCTCCTTCATGAGTATCTTTTATACGGAGATGAGCGAAAAGGGACTTTGAGTTGAGCTGAGTAGAATTGAATTCGATTGTGAAGGGAGAGAAAGGTTATTTCGTATTTCCTCGAATTGACATCATTTTAAGCAACAATTGTATCATCTCAACCATCATCACGTTACACATCGAGAAGAATGATAAGAAGTATCTCGCTCCTTTCCGTTACATATCACATATCATTGTGGTATCAATTTCCTGGGCATCAAGATCTAAATGGTCAAAGTACCAAAGTATCTATCAACTGAAAAGTACTAGAGAATGTTCAATGGCATCAATGATAATCTTTATATAATAGATACGACAATTAGAAATCTCCGGACACGACAGTGATATTGTATTATCGTCTTGGCCCGAGTACCGAGAAGTAGAGATGATTGTCACCATGTACAGAGTACTGCAGTCTGCATGAAGCCTTATTGTGTATCGTGAGTAATGGAAATGAAGGTATGTATATATGAGAAGTCGAAGTGATTATAAGTAATGAATCTTTATTATCACTCAATTGGCTATCAATTCTTTGTTTCAGTCCAGTCATAATTCGATTCCAAGTTTGGCCTTGTGTCAATTTCTTTGTCTATCCTCGTGCTCTTACACCCAAAAAATATACCAAAATATACCAACTAGTACCATCCTTATCATGGTGCAACTTGCAACTTGATATCAAAATCTTCAAGATTTGAATCTTACGGTGCTCTCAATACCTCACATCCATCAAAGCATACCTACTAGTAAGCACCTTATTTACATCCCCTGTTACGATCATCAACTTTTATTCGCCAGTGTTTTATGTCTACGCTCAAATGGCTGAGAACGGATCAACAGAAACCCATAACCCACAGAAGTATCAAGAAAAGAACCAACCAAGATACAACGCCCATCCCCCATCCCCCATCCCCCCATCCCTTGGACCTTATCACAATCAAAAAATATTCAGGTCCCAAAGACCAAAAAGACAAAAGAAGCTAAAACCACGTCAATTTTGCCCAGGCGTTCGTTACACAGCCCGCATAGCTTCAGCTATTTGAGTTGATCGCACATCATCAGATTTTCTTCAATCGAAACATAACAAACTTCGTCAAGACTGTTTAAAACGTCAATTGTCAAAGAGGACGAAAGTGCCTCGAATACCCTCAACCTCATAAACTTCTACCAATTTCTATCGCAGACTTTGACCAATCATTCATTCTCATCAAACTTATCATGGGATTCTTCACATCACCTACTTCCTTTCGACTTGCCAATCTAGCTACTGGCAATGATGCCGGCGCATCATCTATTTCAACACGATCAATCACAGATGTCGCATTTGGATCTTTGGCAAATGATCACTCTTCACATCCTGCCCTTGGACATCTTGTCCTTTTAGTTTTCGAAGCTGTGATGGAAGTCGTATGTGTTAGTTTACCTGGTTATATTGTGGCACGACAGGGAATGTTCGATGCGGATAAACAGAAGTTTTTAGCAAATTTGAATGTTGCTCTATTCACCCCTTGTCTGAGTAAGTAACCTTGGGAGATTCAAAGTAAGCAGATGGATGCTAACAACTTGAATAGTTTTCACAAAATTGGCATCTCAATTAACAGCGGATAAATTGGTCGAACTTGCAGTCATACCGGTGATTTTCATTGTACAAACGCTGGTATCATACTTGGTTTCGATAGGAGTTGGCAAAGCATTTGGGTTTGGAAAAAGACCCGCAAACTTTGTTACTGCTATGGGAGTATGTTTTTCTAGCTTCTAAATCGATGGGAATGCTAATGTAATGATCTTGACAGGTATTCGGAAATTCGAACTCTTTACCCATTTCTCTCGTCATTTCGTTGTCGCAAACATTGAAAGGTTTACATTGGGATAAAATACCTGGAGATAATGATGACGAGGTCGCTGCAAGAGGTATTCTATACCTTCTTATCTTTCAACAATTAGGTCAACTCGTTCGTTGGAGTTGGGGTTACCATGTTTTACTTGCACCACCTGAAACATATAAGGATGAAGAAGAAGGTCGATATAGAGATGAACCTGTTTTGATTCCTGGATTGGATGGTGATGAAGATTCGGAAGACCACGCTGAATCATCCGCAAATTCCTCTGATTTCGGTAGCAGAACCCCAGTTAACCATGCTTTACTTGACAATTCCGAAGGAGAAGAACCCGCGAAAATACCAGGTATTATGGCCACACCAATCAATGGAAATCATTTACCAGGAAACAATGATGACATTACTTCATTCCCAAGTATTCGAACACCACAATCGGAGGAGGAAACGGAAATTCCAGATGGAATCAGAGGTTGGATCCCACGCGCCAAATTTCATACTAAACGAATCGTCACCAAAGCATCTCATCATACCTATTATTCTCTACCAACTCCAGCTCAAAGACTTCTAACCAAGGTTTTAAAAGTTACCAACAGATTTTTGAATGGTCTTTGGGAATTCATGAATCCTCCTCTTTGGGCTATGCTTCTTGCTGTCATTGTCGCATCTATTCCAAAACTTCAACATCTTTTCTTTGCTGAAGGCTCCTTCATCGCTAACTCCGTTACACGCGCCGTATCTCAATCGGGTGGTGTCGCCGTTCCTCTCATCTTAGTCGTCCTCGGTGCCAACCTCGCTCGAAACACTCTCCCACAACATGTCCTTGATGAAACCTCCGAAGAAAATCAAATCGGCACCAAACTCCTCATCGCCTCCTTGATTTCCAGAATGTTATTACCAACCTTGATCATGGCACCATTATTAGCTCTAACCGCAAAATATGTCCCGGTGAGCATATTGGATGATCCAATTTTCGTCATCGTATGCTTCTTATTGACAGGAGCACCGAGTGCATTGCAATTGGCACAAATATGTCAAATCAATGGGGTTTATGAGGGAGTGATGAGTAAATTGCTTTTCCAAAGTTATGTTATTTGGATTTTGCCGAGTACGTTGGTATTGGTTATGTGTGCGTTGGAGGTTGTGGAGTGGGCTGCTTAGGTCGGGAATGGATGGACTTCAAAGGTGCTTTGTTTTAGGTGCACGAGGAAGGGGGGTGGAGGGGTTGATCAAAGGCATAATGAGGAGGTGGAATGCCTTCTTGGTTGAGTGGGCAAACTAAAATGTACACTATATGCCTACGCATACATGGATAGTTTTGGACCTGGACTCGGAAGATATTAACTGTATACTTTGGATGGGCGAAGCTGCATGGTGCATCAGCATGGCGTGGCGTTTTGGGATTTTACTTTAGTTGGTTTGATAGCACGGTAATGATGTATTTTTTATGCGCGGATGTGGTTTGTGGATTTTTGAATGGGGAGGTGATAAGGAGGAAGGAGGAGGGGAAGATGAGGGGAAGATGAGGGGAAGATGAGGGGAAGATGAGGGGATTATACCATGATATGAGATGAAAGACGAGAGATGGATGAACTGAGCAAATGATAATAATTGATACCATGCATACATATATATAAATAAGTCTTACATTAATCTTACTTCTTGCTCTCTCTCTAGTGTGAACTGTGAAATGTGCATGTCCATGATTCGTTATTATATATACCCCCGCACACCTTCCATCAAACATCTATACAGTGCAAGCCATGAGATTTACCAAACATTATCTTCTGCTTTCATATGATCTCTGTATTTAACCGATATTAGCAGATCTAGAATGAAGTTATTGACCGAGAGGTTCGGGTGTACATCAAGATGTTATATAAGGTGCGTGAGTGTTTAGCTCCAAGCGAGACGTGGAGAAAAGGCGGGGGAAAAGGGAGGAGGGAGAAGTGAAAAATGAGTGGAGCGGTTAGTGAAGAGTATTGCCTTTCGAATGTTATATTTCAGATAGGTAGCTTGTAGCTTGTGTAGTGTGAATCATTAAAATATATGTTCCGTCTATCTGATGTTAGTTTCATCAGATGTCCAGACCCCCTAAAATAATCATCGATATATATTATACAGATATCGTCATCCTAGATATTCAAAACAACTATATATAATCTAAAAACCCCATATTCGTATTTCATTCTTTCGTATATTGATTTTTTAAAATAAAATTGTTAGTTTAAATATATAATATAATCATATAATATACACTTATTTTCTAACATTCTTAATCTTTTCTAATTTCTCTAATCTTTTTCTAATTTGGTTTTTTTTTTTCAAAATGAGCCCCTTTTTCATTCTCATTATCTACTATACCAGATCTATTGTATAATACAAAATATTTAGAAAAAAAAATGATTCGAAAAAATGAAATTCTACAAAGATAAAATTCAAATACAAATTGGAATATCTTCGAATTCCAAAAATTCCAAAAAATAATAATATATATTTCAAAATTGAAAAATTGAAAAATTTAATATAATTGTTTTTATATGATTACATAATACGATAATAATGGAAATAATTTTATTCTGAAAAAATTAAAACAAAATAATAATTCGTTGATTATTAATAAATAATTAATTCTGAACTAGATAATATAAATCAACTAAGGATAACTTCAATTTCAGATTATACCTCAAGTATTTATAACTAGTACAATTTTTGCTATATTATATGATTTACCATCCAATAAAAGTGAATCTTTCTTACATAATTGTCTATGTACCTTAAAATATAAATTGGACATCTCTATTCTACAGCAAAAAAATATATATAATATTCTTTTTATGAACATCTAGGATGTTTATTTCAGAACCTTAAGGACCCCTCTTATCCCGCTGCACTACGGAGTTTCGTAAAAACACATTCCTTTCTTCAAAAAAAAAAAAAAAAAGAAGTCTCAAACCCGAAACTCTAGATGCTTATATCGAAAATACTCGAGATAGGAGCATAAAAGAATTCTTTTCCTTCGTTAATTTTCATCTCCAGCCCACATCCCTCACTTCGCAAGAACAATGGCAGGATGATTGACAACTTTTGTTGTTTGGTGTTGTTGTGAGATGTGCACTCGAATATATTAGATAAAAATATGGGAGAAGAGGTAAAGGAAAGGGAAGGAAAGTGAAAAAGTACCCCCAGAAAATGGAAAATTGAATGCTAGTGTCGAGAGGAAATAGTCGTTGTTGTGATGGATTTTATCATTAGTGTTATTTTACATTTCTTGTTTTTTGTTATCGAGTGGTTACAGTCTGCGTTTATTTGTTGGTTTTCGTCATACATCTATCTTTCCACCATCGTTCCTTTCACCGTTTTCTCTGTAATGGAGAGTAATAGTGACATTTTGTTCCGGGGGAAAGCATATAATGGAGTCTAGGTACTAGATTTCTGTTCCAGGGTGGTGTGGGCGAGATACTTGGTGAGTAGCTGACTAGATTTTGATCCCGAGTCCTTGTTGTTCATTTCGATATTGTTGGAGAAATTGGTATATGGAGGAAGTTTTCGATGGGTGGGAGGTTTACATAGTTAAAGAACAGAAGTCTGTGGATACTGTCCAGGAAACTGGGTTTCATGTATAGCTCATACCGCGATCAAAAAGCTAGATACATGGGTGGGGTGTCCTAGATTAAAGTAAAACTATTGTAGATTACGATTCGGGTAGAAGAAAATTAAAATGGGAATAGTCTAGAATATTTATCAGAGAGGGGTATGAAAGGTACTTTTCTTATTGATGTACGTAGTGATATGTGCACCTGATGGTTGAATAAAGATGCAGTCAATAATGGGTCTGTGTAGGTTCTTGACTGTGTTTTTGGCAAGGAGTAAGAAGTGGTCCCCGGAGAAGAATTTGGGGATGTGAGGTTGATGGGGAGGAGTTAGGAGATATATGAGAATTATTATTGTCGTTGCTATTAATTTATCTTGTATCCGCTTCCCCATTGTCATGCGTCACTTACTCCCATTTTTTCTCGCCGCCGTAAAAATATCTTCCCATTCCTCTAAATCCTATTATATTATTATGAAGTCAAAATAATGTCAACGTCTGGGTTTGAACACATTTGAAAGATTAGCAGTTCGCTGGCTTAATCTCATTCTGTGATAGAGATATCGTAGATAGATTGTTTACTTACTTAGATTAGACTGTACGAGAAGAACTATATCCATAAACCCGACAACTCTCAACCTAGAATCATTCGCACATCCTCCATAGCGGTCCGAATCCAGAATAAACTACTACGACGAATGCAAATTAATTTTTAATTCAGTTTTTTTGGTAATATTTAGAAAGTCTGAGAGTTTCGGGTACATAACGCTTTATCTTTGACCACAATTATTCTGTAGACTAGAATGCCATTGTCTGAATCTGTGTTGACAGGAGCTTGAATGTAGAAAATTGGTGATAATCCGATTTATTTTCAGCGCGGTTGGATCTGTAGCTAAGACAAGAAGGTTTAGAAAAGTTTAAATTTTTGTTCATCACCGCTGGGATCCATGGAAGTTTGTTTGTTTTGGCAGCGGTGGTTGTTTTGGCGTGTACGCATGTGGGCGTTGTTTTCACTTTCCCCCTTTAATCACCACTCGCTTATCTAAAATCGTCTTCTTCACGGTCGAATGTTTGAACCTGATGGAAATGCTTAAATCTACCATTAAATATCTATACATCGGAAACTGATCTTTATCCATTAGTTACCGCATTAAAGATGCCGACACGGAATCCTTTGTTAATATCGAATGGTATTTCCGTGTTGTGGTTGGAGCTTTCCAAGAGGAAGAAAGGCGTATTTATATGAGAGGATTATAGGGTTACTAAAACGGAGTTGATGAGAGAAAAAAGGAGCGAAGAAATATGAGATATTTGTGGATGACTCGATCTGTAGTGCCATTCAAGACTAAAAAGCCGTCGGAACGATCATTTTTGTGGTGTGAGATAGCTTGTGCTAGATAAATCTCGCCTTTTGGATAAGCTTAAAACCAAGAATTTGGCAAAGAAACAACCGATCAGATGAAGGAAAGATGGGGAGATCGAAAATCAGTAATTTATTCTATGTGGCTCGATTTTAAGGCTTGTACGTCCGTGTCGAAGATGGGATTTCTTTTTATGCCTCGCAATATTGTGGTTTTCATTCCCAGTATATATATATAATGTGTGGCTCCTGATCTATGTAATGATTACCGTATTCACAATTGACGCCTCTTGGTTCTAATTATCGCTGTCATTTAATACTTCAAACAACCGTAAACATTAGACTTAACCCTGGCATACTAACATATATCTACAACCTAGCCCCCCTGAGAAATTGCACACCAACTTCAACTTGAGTCTATGAATGGCGTAGTAAATCCGACTATCAGACACGCACTTTGCGTTGCCACAGTGAAAATGCTACTCTTTGTGGATTCATCGCTTAATATATGGCTATTATATATCTCCACAATAGGATTTCAAAACTAGGATTGTGGCTATAAGTTTGGTGCTGAAAATTAAAGCCTGGCCTAGATTGAAGTGGTGGGCGAACAGATTTCACTTATATACTCTTGGAATAAAAGCACTTGGGGTTAATGAATTTAGTCTTTGGATAACCAGGGAAGATGTCAAGAGATGAAATTTGGATGATAGAAACTCGTGAGAAATTGGGTAGCAGGCGCTTTTCTTGACAACTAATTTATGACTGGTAAATATTTCGTGGTGTTAAATCTCTGTCGGCGACAGTGGTCTTGACAGTAATCAACACTACAAACTTCTCTCCACGCTAAAAGGCACTATAAGATTTTGATTCTTCATGGTGATGCTTCATTCATTCATAGTACCTTAAATCTGTTGTAGAGTTGAATACATAGGAGTTGGTGCGGAGACATCGCACCTTAACAGTCCATGATTATCAGAGCTACAACATTTGTTCATGGGTCTACTGAAAGATTGAATATCCTTTATACAAGTGGAAGTCAGAGAGGAAAAATATCACCTAATAGTAACAGAGAAATTAATTCAAGGCGTTAACTCATCAAAATCTTCGAGGAAAGTTTGATCGATAAGTTCGTCCGTTGCCATTTTCGTAGTCGAGAATAATACAAGAACCCAAATCATCAAAACACAAATAGACTTCTCTTCTGCCTGGCTCTAGTCCATAAGGACAGAGATATCTAACTTCAAGATTGAGGGATATCATGGCAGTTCATAAAGGAAATCCGAACAAATAATAGCTCCATTGTGGGATGCATACGTTATTGTAACTAAAATGAGCAGTATTGCTTAGGAGGATTAAAAAGTCTGACGATAGTATCACCCTAATTGTCGCTATTTCACCGGAGATAGAATGCTCTAGGTAAAATTCCAGTGTTGGCATCAGCATTACACTTCGACGCCGATGCACATATTCGACTTGTTCAGATTCTCGGCTCTGTATGCTTTTACGGACTTCCATCAATACTCTTATTTATTTATAAAATAAATGTATAACGTCTCGGCAGAGCGAAGAAATTATACAAGCAACAGGAAGGATATATTATGAATTGCCTCTAAAACTGCTCGATATTCCCCTTGAGATAAAAGAATATGGGATCAAGGACTCAACGCTCATTTAAACCCACTGGGAAGCAGAACACCCGCTTGTGTTTTTCAAGGAGCAATTATCCCTTACTACCTCGAGGAACCAATTCTATATCCCTTGTTAAATTCTCTGATGATAGGCAAAAACGATGACAATAACTTCACACTATAATTGACGATGAATATTCGTAATTTCAGTCATGGTATTATAACGTTACAGGCGTCTAACTACGACTCATGCCACGATCTCCTTAATTTAGCTCAAATCCTGCAATTCTCTACTTCTATCACCAAAACTTAAGACCGACCACCAAAGGTTCTATTGCTCCCAACGTCAACAACATGTCCTCCCTCTGCATATCCCTTGCAACTGGATAAACCCAAACTGGAGTCGACCAACAAAGAAATCCCAATGTCCAGATAATCCCAATAGTTTTTCCAAATAAAGTATTTTTCTTTCCACCCATCATTCTCCAAATTTCTTGAACGCCATCTTCAATCATAATACCTAGAGCTTGCGTGCAGAAAAAGGTCATCGCACCGGATTGTCTTGGCGAAATACCACCTCCGTAATCTGATGCGATATGCATCGCACCTGAGACTGCGAATGCGAGGAATATTTTGAGGTAGCGGGCGATGAAAGTGGATCGTGGGATTTGGAGAATGGTGTGGGTGATGAATTCAGCTGGACCTTTGATGTTGAGTTGAATGCTTTGGTGCCAGAATTTACTATGAAGACATCAGCTTCTAAACTACTCTCAAAATATCCGGACAAAGAGAAGAATGAAGTCGAAGAATAAAAAATAATGAGAACTCACCCCCAAAACCCTCTAATCGAACAAGCATGTCTTGCCTCTCCAAATAGTGGTCTCCACAACCTCACTTCCCCATCACCCAGACCAACATCTAGCAGCGCACCAATTGAGAAGAAACATTGAAGATAACAGAACTGTGCTACCCAGTATAGAAGACTAACAGTAACCCTCGTAGTTATTTCCTCTCTCAAATGTGGAATACCCCCACTAAATATCCTTCTGAACCACGGAACATAAAAATCATCAAGAAATCCCTTCTTTGCATTTAACTGTCCATCAATTGCAAGTGTATTAAGGAAATAGAAAGTCAAAATCATACTCGCACGCTGTAAACAGAATGTCCGCTTGGAGGGACCAAGTACAGGATCCTTCGTATCAAAAAATGGCACATTGGATACCTCATGCGTGGTGCCGACATATCTCGACTTTCCTGCCACTTCTTGACCCCACTCCCATCTTGTTTGTTTCTTTTCTTTTTCCCTTTCATTTTTCTCAATGCCTTTTGGCTTCAAATCGTCTTTTCCGTATTGCCAGTTTCGGATTATCAGCCGGTCGAATAGAATATTTGGTACAGTGAATAAAGCACCGGCTAGAGTACGACCTGCCCAACCTGTTGTACTGATATGATTGTTCCAGTTAGATATTGCGAGGTAAGAGAGAAATACACTTAGGATGAAAGCTAGAAGCCGTGTAGCGCGAGAGTGGGTGTAAGCTGCGGTCGCATTTGTGAGGAGTATGTTGGCAATTAGAAGGAGGAAAGGATGAGTGATAACGGTTGCTACCGCCATTCTTAATTTTGTATCCGACAAATCCCAGTTCACTCTTCAATTGACTTTCTCTGTTGATGTAATGTCGTGAGATCAGAGTGGGAAACTGTTGGTAATAAGCCGTTGCTACTCACGTGACATGATGCTTTGCCCAGCCCCCCCTTTTTTGACGTATCACCCTTCCGCATAAGCATCCCATGTTTCCAACCTCGCCTCCTTGTGTATATATACTCAATCTTTATACTTTTCATTCTGATCTTCTTGGATGGGCACCTTTTACATAATTGTACAAAGAAACAGTATAAAACTAGACCTCTGACGGGATCGGAGCAGTAGTATATATTATATGGGCTAGGTAACCTTATACTAGAAATTCTGTGACACACTTTGGACTAACATAGGACGACATTAATGTTCTCAAGATACTGACAACGATTATCACTCGAATTCAAAAAGACTATAATATCGACAGCAGCTATGCACATAGATGGCACAATAACCATAAACTTTGCGCATTGGGGATCGATAAGTGAGCTAGAAAATCATGAAATCCAAACCATATAGATCGTTATTTTGCGACTTCTCGTTTTTTCACCTGATCTCGTATGTACCATCCTGTCATAGGAAGCTTGTTGAGTCTATGCTCGTCTCTACTTCTTTTATAATACCGCTGAAAAAGATCATACCATCTCCTAAATTTCCAGTGGATCCTGCCACGGTATTTTAACGAATAATAACCTCATGGTTACGTTCTAGCGAGGGAGATAGAGGATTTCGCGAGCATGTGTTTGTTTTATTTTCACTTTCTCTATACATCGTTTTATAAGAGATCTGAATCTCCTCATTTCTTTACTTCTCAAGACGAGTACTGAGGAAAAATCAGCTACTTACGAAGTGAAAACCAGGAAAAAAACATTGTATCAGGTTCAATAGTGACCATGTGAGTAGGTTATCTAGTTGCGGGAAATATATTGTGGAATTGTGAAGTTTATTACAATACCGGCGGTGATAGTATGTCATACCCGGGATACCGATGGAAAATCAACAATGATAGTAAGAATCTGAGAATGACAGTACCACTTTTCGATCCCCGGCACCTTCCTACCCAGTATGCTGATCAATAATTTATGCTCAATTGTTGTATGAATAACTTGTTAGAATCTATTCTCTTCGAAACATAATCTTATTTGTTTTCCTTCCCATAAGGAGGTTTCTCTACGAATACATTTTTCCAGGAATGTACTGCTCGACGGATCTATATACTTCAAAACTAAAAATATAAGGCTTTATTTGGGTAACTATTAATACCATATAATTAGTAAATTATATTCTTTAAATCCCGAAATAGTAAAATAGGTGACATGCATGAGGCGGGGGCTAGCTTCTAACTAGTGTGTTCTGACGAATACAAAGCCAAAGCCGAACCATATTTTCTCGACAAAACATTCAGTTGCATAGAAGATCAACGGAAGATTCAGGCCTCATGAGGAGGAAAGTAGGATTTTACCTCCGAAAGAAAACTACTGAAGGTGCTAATCATCGTGAGGTTCCTATTGATTGTTAGAAAAGATATCTTTTTCGAATAGAATAAAAATAGAACCAATGATAGTGATAACTAGTTTCGATACTCTTTAATTATATCATGATCAGCACCAAAACAAATAGCAGCACTCAGTTATATGTAAGCGACATGATGACCTCAACAACAAGAAGCTCCACACAGGCGAAGTATAAACCAGCAGTCATAGTAAAAGACTCATCGTTTTATATCGATACTTTCAATCCTTCCCAGGAGTTTATCGTTCCGATTCAAAAAGTCCTGACTTCGCGTTAGAGGCCTTGAGAATTGTGGTTAGTAGAATTTCTTTTGGCTATAGTTTATAAATATTTATACTTCCACTAACCCACATCCCTTCTTTCTTCTGTGCCGGTATACTTTAGGTGAACTTCAAGGTACACCAGCTTATAGACTACTGCGTCACCAGGCCATGCGGGCTAGATAGACTGTCTACCCGTGCAAGAAATTGTGCAGCTATATAAACACCCCCCTACATACTATCCCTTCCC
The DNA here is from genome assembly GCA_014898415.1 of Stromatinia cepivora. Classification (NCBI taxonomy): domain Eukaryota; kingdom Fungi; phylum Ascomycota; class Leotiomycetes; order Helotiales; family Sclerotiniaceae; genus Stromatinia; species Stromatinia cepivora. The sequence continues at coordinate 198,506 of RCTD01000038.1, read as the reverse complement.
GTGAACTGACAACTCCGTAAAAGGATCTGGGAAAAACCAATATGGATTCCAATCTTTGGGTTTCCTTGTATGTTTCGACGCAACAACTATTGGGGCATGGCATACGAGGTTCAGTGCTTTGTATTGTGTTCGTTATTTGTGTTGGGGTTGTTTTTGTTGTCAAGGTTCGCTTGTGCTATGTTAGAGGAGTAGTAAATAGCAACAAATTAGACCATTATCACAATAAATAACTTCAATAATAATTACGAAAATATCTATTAAAAATTCGATATATATTGCTAAAATAAGTTGTATTACTTACTTTGAATACTAATTACAACACTGCTATGTGTAGTGGACATTGGGCATTAAAAGTATTTTTATTATTCTCCCATGGGGGTCGTTCATCCCCATAATAGATTCAAAGTCATAACCTCATAATCCATACCCGTATTCCCTTTCCCGTCCCTCAAGCCAAACCCAAATATCCACATCCACCTCAACCCAAACACTCCTCAAATATAAAATTTCTCCAAATTCTGCACCACAAAATCAAAACTCTTCCCCCTAAAATCATCGTTGATAAACGTGCCAAAATCCGCAAACAAATTAAGTAATTTCGCCCCATTGCTATACCGCGGCCAATTCGCATACGATTTACTCGTCCCATTATTCGGATCCAGGGTATTTACAAAACTGAGATAATAAGCTTTACTAGCCGCGGCCGCATAATTCGGTTTTATACCATTAAACACTTGTAATATATCTGAACCGTGGAATGTACCCAGGATGGGGGTACCATAGTTGTAGGATGAGAGGTAGGACCAGGAGGGGACGTTGGGGGCGACTTTTAGTGTGGTTTGTAGAAAGGCGCGACGGGTGAGGGTGAAGGTTAGGTCGCCGAGGATGGCGGCTAGGCGTTTAAATTGTGGATACCAGTTATTGAGTATAAGGGTTCGGAAAGGAGAACCAGAAATAAGGTCATTGGGATATGTATCAAGTAGACCGTTTATGACGGATGCAGGAGCATTGTTGAAGAAGAAATCAGAGAAATAGGTTGCAAGTTGGGTTGTTGTGGTGATGTTTGATTGGAAGAGAGCAAAGATTGTTCCTTCATCTTCTTGGTCGCCGATTATGAAGGGGACCTTTGCCCATGCTCCAGAAGAGAGGAGGAGGTCCGGCGATTTTGGGAGAGCCGTTCCATCTGGACGAGGGAGATAGTTAAGGGCGACGGATGAATAACTTAGGAGGCTTGAGACGGAATTTGTTGCATTAAGAAGGGTGGAATAAGAGACGGCTCGTAGGCAAGCTAGAGTATCACTTGCCGCTGAACAACCTGCTGAAGCTACGACTGTGTCGTAGATAATTTGACCTTTAGGACAATCGACAGGATCGGCTGGGACTATACTCCCTGAATTCATAATAGCTCCACGAAACAATGCTTTACCTTTGTATGTGTTGTCACCTCCATACAAAGCCATTTGGTCGAAGACTGAGATTGCTCCAGCTGACTCCCCCCAAATGGTAACCTTTGATGGATCTCCACCGAATGCCGCAATGTTATCCGCGACCCTGTTAAAACTGTGTCAGTATGATCGTGTGAGGGTAATGTATGAGTAAGTAATGAAAGTAAGAGGCTCGACTCAAGTACAACGAGGCAATGAAGTATGCAATAATAGCGCAATAAAAACAAGGTATAAGAGCACCCAAAACAGCGAAACATACCATTGCAAGCCCAACCTCTGATCTAGCAACCCCAAATTCGCACTCCCATCAGCCAGAATCTCGGCACCGGGTAAAAATCCAAACCCACCAACCCGATAAGCCACTTGCACAAAAATGATCGGTTTACCCTGAGCGATACTTTCAGCTACCCATGAAGATCCATCATACATCGCCGTTCCCCCTAATTCAAATCCTCCACCAAAGATCCAAAACAAGACTGGCAATTTCGATGAAGCAGTAGTACCAGCCGGCCTTTGAATATTCAAATACAGACAATCTTCCCCGGCATTGAGAACTTTTTGGAAAATGGGCGTATTAAGAAGAAGACCAAGTGCTGATGTAGGAATTGCATCATTGACTATAGTACTGAAGAAGAATTGGGGACAGGTAGCTGCTTGTGCTGTTGCTTTGACGGTACCTAATGGAGAGGTGATAGGTTGAGGTGGTTTGAGTCGAAGTGCACCGACGGGAGGCTTGGCAAATGGAATACCAGCAAAGGTTTCGACGGTTGTGCCGGCACCTCCGATGATTGTCGCTGCTGGGGATGCAATTGTAACTGTTGGGGCTGTGACTCTTTCTTCAATTAGTGCATCTCGCTCTGTATTTTCGATTGGAAGAGCAAAAATGATTGACAAAAGACCAATGATTGAAACCAGTGAAAACTTCATCATGATTGAATGTGGAGAGCTTCGACTCTTTTGGAAAGAAAGCGGGATGACGAGTGAGCACTACCGCAAATGGAAGCGAACCCTTCGATCTTTCCTTGAATTATAACAACGATTAGAGTATCACCGCATCCAATTTGTAGAAGAGAATCCTACACATGCTTCCTCGGTTGTTGAATAAGATCAACCACCTGACCTTTTCTGTGCATTCATCACTTGATGCTAACGAAATTTGGCATTCACTTGGCTCTAGGAATGACGTTGCTTGATGGCACACAAATTTTATGACTTAGCGTCGCCAAAAACTTTCTTGTATGGCCAATTTCGTTGTAGATTGACCACTACTTCAAACGTGACCAACAAGTGGATCGAAAATTTTAAGAGCGGTCCTATGATGTTCAAACCCCTGGTACCTTTGCATGTACGAGCGGGTATGTACCCGTTACAGGAACTAGTGGGGATTGAAAGCTTGGAGGTGTGGGGATGCGGGGTCGGGTAAAACTGACATGCCGCTGCATCAGGTCAACCTTGTTTAAGACACGAGGGAAGCTATTCGAAGCTTTTAGACTCCCAAGACATCTCAAATATGCATATATAAGAATCTTATCCGTAATCCTAACGCAAGTTGTTGTCAAAGGAAATGATAATCCGAGTTACATACCAAAGTAGTAGTCAACCGAGGCCCAATGCAAAGACAAGGTTCCCCTCAGTCATGAAAACGAGATAGGTTAGGGCCCTTTACGTGAAGCATAAGTGGATTTTGAGAAAGTAAGATGTATATATAAATTCTATATATACAAGAAATGCCACTAAGGCTAATCTTATAAATAAAGAATTCTCCTCGATTTGATCGATCATACAGCCTTAAAAAATCATTCAACATATATAATAAACAAGAGAGCCAGATTATTACGAAATATAAAACAAGCTACTTTATCACGTTTTGACCATCCCTAATTTAACGAGAAATCTTCAGTCTGAACTTATTCCTTGTTTATGCATGAGAACCATGGCTTTGAACATTCTTTCGTGGAATGTTGGCAACTTAATCAAATGAAGGCATTGTTCCGAGGATGGAAAGCAAAGATAACCATAATCTACCTAGTCTCGGATTTTGACTTAATAGTTTAAAAATGAAGTGTAGGATTCCAAAGCCCCGCCACCGATATGGATGCTGCAGCCTCTGACATTTGAACACATACCAGCTGGAATCTGGGCTAATAGCTGTAGGTAAAGATAAAGATTTTCTATGCCAGGGAGAATAAGTTTGTTAAAACTGCGGGGAGATTTCTACAGAAGCTTCAACGAAGTTCTGGCCTACTCGTAGGAGTATCTACCTTGTACTATAGTAGGCATTTTAAATCCAATAACCTTTTTTTAATTAATGTGGCTTTGTAAAAAAAATCTGTAACCATCTAAGCCAAATATATTTTCTACGCAAAAATACGCTAGAAGCCACATTTTTTTAATTTAAAATGCCTACTACCCCATAAGGTAGGTTAATTGGATACTCCTACGGTTACTCGGTTGAAAACACAAGGCTCTGGGATGAATCCAATCAAAAAGAGCTATTTGGGGTGAGTTGAGAAGTAACACAAAACCACCAGTGATACCTGGCACCTTTAAATTATGTTACTTTGTTCAGCTTCATTATGCCAGTCTTCATCTTCAACCTTCTCTTTTACTGCCTTGGCAGCGTTAATCTTCTTCAAATCGTGCCACTTGTTCCCAAAAGCAGCACGAACCATCATAGCAGCCATTACAATTCTAATGACGTAGGCCTTCTTTAAACCATCCATATAAGACCTGAAGATACGTGGTAACTGCTCAGGAGTAATGGGACTCAGGACGCCACTTAAAATTAAGAAAAGAATATGATAACCGAGGGCTCCAATAACCCCACCTGAAATAATGTATCAATTGTCATCCCGAAAACGATAGGCATAGTTCGAATTCCCAATTCTTCAGCTGAGGACGCCGTCAATAGTCTAAAACTACACCCGGAGATAGTAGACAAACATCCAGGAGGTAGAAGCGAGAAAGAACATGACAGTCATTCCACTATAAACATTATGATCTCTCAACAAGCGGTTAAGTGATATTGCACGATCCTTAAGCCAAATCTGAACAATCATGAAGGTAATTAGACGAAGATCGAACCGACGAGAAGCCCCATTACCATGGCCGATTTCGGGTATATGTAACTCCAGCTTTCTTAAGAATATAGCATATATGGCTAAAATGTTCATATTGAGAAACTTTTCCCGAAATGTTGCTCTCACAGGTTTTGCTGAATTGGGAGCAATGAAGAATAGGGCAATTATGACTGCTGAAAAACTACTGATAGGGAGGTTTATGTAAAAGCTATGATAGTATTAATGCAGAACAACTACTGTTGTCCTACAGAAAGAAGGATATACACCATTTGTCACGATACATGTGAGGTAAACTGACCTCCTCCTAAGGGTCCAATTACACTTGCAATACTCCAAGCCGCACCAGAAATTCCAGTGCATGCAGCTCTCTTCTGTGGAACAACTATAAATAAATGCAAACAGTGTGAATGAGCCAGAAAGTATTCTTCCGCCTCCGAGTCCTGCTAGTGCACGACCAACGATGTCAAGTTATTTGTGTAGTATTAATGAACCCGTAGGAAAATCACCCGTCCATAGCCAGCAGTTATGTCTCTGCGGTGGTTCTTTCGCGTGATTCCATTCTTGCAGATAATACAAGAGTGAAGCTTTTGATAATTCATCTATGGGGTATGGATGATAAGATGATATATGATAGGATTGTGGACACGAAATAGAGTGAAGTATGTTGAATTCAATTGAGTGCTTTAAATGCAATGCATATGTGAGAAATAACGCATGAAAGAGGTGCGAGTAACAAGTAAGCATATGCGTAGGCCACTTATTTTGTTGCGCTTGATATTTGATTGGTTAAAATTCATACGTAAGGTTAAGGTTTATAGAACCAATTTCACAATAACTTTAATTATTTACAATCTCTTTTTACTAATACGGAATAATTATACTTTACCTTCTTTAATATCTACAACTAGGTACCTAGGCATCTATGTTATGGATCTAATATTACAACCACTCGCAGATTTCAACCGATTTTTGTTATTATTCATACCTATCATAACTAGTAGGTATTCATATCCATATCCATATTCAAAGTACAAAAAGTTTAAAAAAGAATCGAGAACCTTCTAACCCACCGTTGCATTCAGCTCCTGCAAGGTGGGGGTAGTAACTGATTATCTATCGTGCTGGGTGGAAACAAATACATGGGAGGGAACTTTTGGGAAGTTGGTCTACCATTGATTCTGAACTTCTGATGAGGAAAGGGAAGATTGAGAATTCCTAATATTTCATATAGGAATCATATTGGTCTTATACAATATTCCTCAACAACATCATCATTCATAAAAATGAATTCACCACCAGATCTCAGCAGTGCGACGGTGCCTCGCAGACCAGCATTAAGGACAGATTCGGAAGACCTTAATAGTCCCAAGAGTGGACCAACCAAAGGTTAGCAATTGAAATTATTCCTCAATTCAATATTTACCTGCCGTACGCTAACCTCTTATCTTTCATTCTCTCAGTCGTTTCAATTGCGGAGCCAGAACCAGAAGACATACAAAAATTCGAACTTCCCCCAACGGACGAATCTTCAAAAATAAAACATTTCAGTGCTGGTGTTGCGAAAAGGATGATAGGTCGACCAAATATGCCTTCTGCAACTTCCTCCAAACTCTCTATCCGAAGTCAAACCAGCTTTGAGGAACCAATTCGAGATGCTCGTGCCTCCGATTCATCAAAGTCCAAGGATGATTCAAAGCATCATCACCACCGCGACAAACTTCTGTCTCAAGTCGCAGAATGGCTACATCTAGAGAAAGCAAAGAGAACTGCACGAAAATCAAACAAGAGGGATACCAAGGAGAATGAGGCTCAGGTTGAGGATTTGCCAAGCAGAGGAACAACTTTTAGACCAAGAACAATGTCTAGTAGTTCATCTTCAAGCGCTCTTTCCTTGGAAAAGCTGCAAAGAATTTTGGAGGATAATATGTTAGATTTTGGTCACAGTCACCTTCCGCACCTTACGCCTCCGAAGCGAGTTTCAAGAAAACGATCTCTCGTTCGCCCTTCGTTGAAACCTACTCCATCTTCTGACACCGAATACCATGATGGGGACATTGTGGTTCCATCGTGTGACGTGATTCTTGATAATTCAAAAACACTGGCATATAGTGGTGGTGCTGGATCTTCTATGGAAACAACTACATTAAGCAATTCCAAACGAGCCGAGAAGGAGAGAAAAGCATGGATTCAATTTAAGAATGAAATTGTGAGATTGGCGCACACATTAAGATTGAAAGGTTGGAGAAGAGTTCCATTAGACCGAGGCGCCGAAATCGAAGTGGAAAGATTGAGTGGTGCTCTCACAAACGCAGTTTATGTTGTTTCTCCACCAGCAAATCTACCACCCTCTGCGAGCAGTACCAATGTTTCTACCAAGAGCCAAAGATCCCCATCAAAGTTATTGCTTCGAATTTATGGTCCTCAAGTTGAACACCTAATTGATAGAGAAGCGGAACTAAGCATTTTGAGAAGATTGGCTAGGAAGAAGATTGGACCTAGAATGTTGGGGACTTTTAGAAATGGTCGATTTGAAGAATTCTTTAATGCTCAAACCCTCACGGCTCAAGATCTCAGAATTCCTGATACAAGTATGAAAATTGCGAAACGTATGAGGGAATTACATGATGGTGTGGCATTGCTGCAAGAAGAAAGAGACCAAGGACCATTCGTCTGGAGAAATTGGGACAAATGGGTCGACAGATGTGAGAAAATTATTACCTATCTCGACAAACATATTTTAGAAGGGGACTCTAGTAAAAGTATTAGAGGCGAAAGTTGGAGAGATAGAGGATTAGTTTGTGGTGTTGAATGGCCTGTTTTCAGAGCTGCTGTTGAAAAATACCGACAATGGTTAGAGAAATATTATGGTGGATGTGAGGAGTTAAGCCGTAGCTTGGTATTTGCTCATAACGATGTATGTGCCTCCACTCCTTTTTATTCCTCGGTCCCGAACTGATCCCATTTTTAATAGACACAATATGGCAACATCCTGCGCTTAGTACCCGAACCACCTGTCGATGGATCCGCACCTTCTCCACTCCTACTTCCTATGAATCACCACAAACAACTGGTAGTCATTGATTTTGAATATGCAAGCGCCAATACCCGTGGTCTGGAATTCGCCAATCACTTTACAGAATGGTGTTACAATTATCATGCACCTCCTCCAATGACTTGGACTTGTGACACTAAAAATTATCCAACAATTGAAGAACAAAAGAGATTCGTCAGATCATACATAAATCATCGCCCTCATTTCAATCCACACGCTAACTCTACTCCAAAATTGGAAGGGCGAGATGCACCACCAGGTAGTATCAAAGAGTTTATGTTGGATAGCCGGACGCTTGTTAGTGAAAGGGACACCCCTAGTAGCAGTACAAATCTCTATGCAGAAGAAGAAGCAAGAAGAGAACAAGAAACCGAAAAGCAAGTCGAGAAAATGTTGAAAGAAGTTGGAATTTGGAGACTAGCTAATAGTGCACAATGGGTTGCGTGGGGAATTGTACAAGCTAAGGTACCGGAATTGGATGATGCGCCGCCTTTTGTTGTGACACCGGATGAAATAGATGGGCCTCAGAGTGGCATTTTGGAGGATGCGAAGATGGATGATAAGATGGAGAAAGAAAATGAGAGAGAGATTAAGGTGGAAGAACAAGTTGAGGAGGAAGAGGATGAATTCGATTACCTGGGATATGCGCAGAGTAGAGCGCTTTTCTTCTGGGGAGATGTGGTGGCATTGGGGATTATGAGAAAAGAAGAGTTACCTGTGGAGTTGGCTGAGAAGATTAAAGTTCCGCCGTATTAAAGTTGATGGCATGGGACGTTTGGAGGGGCCTGGAAATTTGATTGGAGGTTTGAATGCGTCAAGGCACATTGTTGAGAAGAGAGAACACTGGGGATAGGAGTGCACGAAGCGATGTGAGAAGTTGCGTGAACCAAGTGAGCTAGCTCAACTTACGACCTACAATATATATCAGACTCTAACTCATGGGGCTATATCACAATCGATATTTTCCATGTTTGACGGCGGCAATTTCATCTCAATTTCTACATGAACGGATTGAAAATAGAGAGACCATAGCATAGCATTTAGAAATCAAAATCCTTGATTTATTTCAAATTCCCATACTTTTTCACCTCTATGGCTAGAAAATACTTGGAAGTCCAAGATAGTAACTGCAAATTTCTTTTTATTATGAATTTATCTTTGGTATATTCTCAAGTAGAATGTTACTCGTAAAGATGGATAGTCTCGCCTAGGTAATCATTGAAGTGCCAAGATGTAAGCATCGGACGTAGTGTTCATCTGGCATCTTTTAATTGGCTAAAAAATCCTTATGACTTTGTAACCCCTCCAAACTTTCTAGCTGAAGGTTTATCTCGACGGAATACCTCGGGCATATTTTCTGTTCACCGTGTACCCCGCAGTCGCTTTTAAGGTTTAGAAGATGCAATGGAATTGAAACTTTCTATTCCCAACGGACAGCAAAATCCAAGTATCGAAGTGTTCAAACTCGCCTTACGACAACTCGAAAACGCAATCGTCGATCGATCTATCGAGAAACATGCGTCTGGCCCTCCGGTTGACGTAAATGGGCTTTGCAAACATTGCGCCGTAGTAGGCGAGAGGCTCAGGGGCGTGTGTGAAGAAAATGATGACGCGACTCAAGAAGTAGATTTTGGTGGCAGCGCCAGAGATGCATCAGGTAATTTGCATCTAGGGGGTCTGCGCCAGGTGTTTGCTCAGGAGAGTTGTTCTCTCTGTTGTTTAATCACGAGACAGTTTTTACGGATGAAGCGGAGAGAAATATATAGTAATGCAAGGTCGAAAAAAGTAGAGCTTGATGGTTTAACACTTGGCGGACTTCTTGAATTGGCTTATCCGGAAGAGGAAGAATCTGCCGAGAATGACAGTCAGTGGATTATTGATCCTTTTTCACAAATGCTGCAGCTTTCTCTCAATACTATCCCTAGTGATGGGATATTATCGATATGGTGGCCTGAAAATACGGTGGATGAGATTAATGATGAGCCTACTCAACTTCCAATGATTGCTGCTGATCACGAAGCTATGTTCCCTGGGGTTAAACCTTGGATTCCTTTACCTCGTGGGATAAGTAATGGCGAAAGGGATCTTTCTATGTTTGCAAATTGTTTTAAGTCTTGTTTGCAAAATCATACGGAATGTCGAGAGATATCAGTTAGTCTCGGGCTAGGTGTTGGACCTAGTAGATTAATCGATATTGAACGAATGAGAATAGTGAAGATGGAAATCGATGAGATTCCTAGATATTTTGTTCTTAGTTACGTATGGGGACATCCACCATTTCTTCTTCTGGAAAAAGAAAACGAGAAGGAATTTTTCACGCCGGGATTTCTGGAAACACAAGCTATACCTCGAACGATTCTGGATGCGATTGAGGTGACGCGACGATTCGGCAGTCGATATTTGTGGGTAGATGCACTATGTATTGTTCAAGATGATCTGGAGAACAAAATGCACGAGATTGATAGAATGCATATCATATACGCGCAGGCAGAAATGACAATCGTTGCAGCTACGGGCAATGGTGCTAATTCCGGGTTAATAAACATGGATCCGGTCTTTAAGGATGAAGAAACACATCTGATTAATGGTAGTAGATTCACAGTCGATGCAATGGAAATGCGTCAAGAGGTTGAATTCTCAACGTGGTTTTCGCGTGGATGGACATTTCAAGAATTGGTGTTTTCGAAAAGAATCCTATATTTCACTCCCACACGCACTTACTATGCATGCGAAGAAGGAAATTGGAGTGAAGATTTTCCGTTTATTGGGAAAGTTGATGAGCACGAGCACGAGGATGAGGATGAAAATCAAAATAAAAGTGCATTTTATGACGAAAATCTCAAAACGGGTTTCGACTTTCGAAAAAAACTGGACCCGTTTGAAAATTATACTTCCATGGTATCGAAAATGTCTACGAGACAATTTACCCAGGAAAGCGATTGTTTGAATGCGTGTCGCGGGTTTTATACTGGACTTTTATTGAAAGGTTTAGGGGGTTCGGTATGCGGATTACCAGCTTTTTGTTTTGAATTTGCGCTAGCGTGGCAAGCTGATGGGGATCTTTCGAGGAGACAGAAATTTTCAGACTCGAGGGACTTTGGTTTTCCTTCTTGGTCTTGGGCGGCTTGGAATGGTCCGATTGAGTATCCTTTTCTTTGTGGTCCGGAAAAATGCGCGGTGAGTTGTGTGGTGAGATGGGCGGTTTTTGAAGCTTATAAGGTTGCAGATTCTATTACGGATGATACTGGTGATGAGAGATCAAGGGCAGAATACAAATTTAAACAAGTGGTTCCTACGATAAAAGTTCATACGTCCCCTGAACAATCACATCAGAGCATGAGTTCATGGCTCTCTCATTCTTATATCCCCGAGAAGAGACAGGATCTCAACTCTAATATCGGGGCTTTACTAGATATTGAGCCAGAAACGAGTACGAGGAAAATAATCTCTAGTAATTTTATCGGACCGAGTATTCTGATATTCCACACCAATTCTCTCATTTGTCAAATAAAAGAAACATCAAAGCTCTCACTCGCAAAACACAAAGATCTAAGATTCTTCTCCATCTCCCCCCTCTCCCCTCCATCTGCAGAAGTAATCGGAGAACTCAAAATCGATTTATCGACCCTGAATACCTTTCTCAGTTCAGACCCACATATATCTATATCCTCAGAACATAAGTTCATAACCGCAGAAATAATCTCACTATTCGAGATGGATTTTGCAAGTTCGTCGGTACAAGATCTACTGTGGATGAATAGATATAGTTCGCGAAACACATTTTCGAGAGGGTTTATGCAGATGTTGGAGAAGAGGGGTGATAGGAGGATGAAGGTTGTTATGTGGATTGTGTGGGAGGAAGACGTGGCGAGGCGGGTTGCGGTGGGGTGGGTGTTGGGTGAGGGGTTTGATGCTGCGGGGCCTGTGGGGAAGGAGGTTGTGCTTGCTTGAGTGGGGGGGATGTGTGGAGTGGTGTGGGGGGGAGGGGGGTGAGAGGAAGTTGTGGTGTGGTTGAACGAACGCGGGATTGATGTGACGTAGTTCGACGAATTAGTTTTTTTTTTTTGGTATTTTGGACAAGGTACTTTCCTTGAGCTAGGTTCAGACCTCTCTAAACTTATATGGTAATCGTTGGATTCTAGTTGGCCAATTTTATACACATTTTATCATGAATGGAGAGATTTCCAATCTTCGAGACATTGGAAATTGACTTCCCGGATATTTGAAGCCAGATAGTTTTCTGACGCTCTCTCGACTTATATACTCCTTCCATAGGCCAATGTGAAGTTTTTACGTAGAGTAACGCGTAGATATGAGCACCCTATCTGTACCCAGGGTATTTGGCCTCTTAGGGTATTTACTCTACTCTATAGAATATAACAAAGTATTTATTTTACAAAATCAACAGATACAAATAGAATAACAAATATTGATTTAAATAATTATCCTATATAATCGTTTAAAGTTGAAGTTATTTTCAAATATAATAAATAATTATATAAACAATTACAAATATTCAAATAATATTATTGAAAATTTTTTATTTTATTTTAAAATCTTAATATATTTACTTTTTTTTTATAAATTCAATCAAATTTTTCAACTTTACAAAATTTACAAAATATATAAATTTATACCTTTATTTACCTTTATTTACAAATTAATCTATATCTAATATATATTTATAAAATATTTACCCTACCCTACAAAAACAAAGCAAAGTATTTATCCAATAAAAAATACCCCGGGTAATTCCGGGTGTATCCCACCCTTTGCCTAACCCTGGTAGCGCGATTTGAAGCAGTTTTGAACTTGTAGAATTATGATTTTGGATATGGCAGCTTTTAATATAAGATGTTACGTTCTATAAGTGTGGAAATTGATCATTAAATGCTGTGACTATGGCAGTGAGACTAATGGTATGTTGAATACATTTGATGGCAGTGCAATATATTGATAACAACTTCCAATTCGTGAAACGGAAACTTTAGTTGTCGATCATGGGTGTAACTACTGATTTCTAATTGTCTTTACAATTCGAGAACTCAAGAACCCTTCAATACATTCGCTCTCTTGCTCTCAAGCAAATGAGGGGATCATTATATTCTTGGTCAAAATGCTGTCGCCATGTGAGGCACTAAGTCACAGCATTCGCAGATGATAGAAAAAGAAAATAAGATCGAAAGAATAGTTTTATATGCCGAGTTGAGGAAGAGGTGAATGAGTTTGTGATCAAGGAAATTGAAGGATCCTTTTTCTCGTAGACTAATTATTGAATATGCCTACAACACGGTAATTATCATTATTGGTAGTTTCTTCTCATATCTCCCCCAGTTCAGGAACTTATTCGCTACTCTCCAAATCCAAAGCTAGTTAGTACTACAATATATTCAGGAATCAAGTTCCCCCGCTCAAGTTTCCATTTTTGTCATTCTCGTAGTCGTATATTTCGATTCTCTGGATATAAATTGAAGACATTTTTCTCCTTTCAATTAATTTATCCATAAAAGTTAATTCGGGTTAGGAAACCAATCGATGATTGAGGTAAAGGGACTCTCTAAGCCCACAATTCCATACTTGAGCTGTTTAGAATTCTACGATTTCTTATTTATTACACTTCAATTTTCACCGTCGTTGTGAGTGAATGTTGGAACTTGACGTCTATGATCTCGTTGTTGCTTGTCGTTAGTTTCGGCTCGCATTATCAATAATACTAATTTTCTCGTTTATTGATCGGTTTTGTAGTCACACACTTATTGTCATCATCTATAGATTCTTATATTACTCTCACTTCACTCTCTACTTTCGACTATCGATTCAAATTTTCCCATTAATAACTCGTTTCCTCCTAAACCAGGATCAGATTGAACACTGGTAATACGCAGCTGGATATACAACTTTATTCTATGGCACGGCCATTGTAAGAAGGAGTTAATAGAGCGTCGCTATTTTGTCCAGAACTCAACCGGATTAATATATCTCTTCTACAAAAGATTACTAGATAAACTATTGGATTTATAAAACAGTGTTTTGAAAGATCATAGATTTACCGAATTAAGTACCAATTAGATATAATCTAAACACCAATCATTATAATTATACTAAACATATTTCAAAATGGAACTATACTATCTTTCCGCTCCTTCGTTTACGTTAATAACTATATAAGCCCTTATACCATCAATCTTCTTTTAAATCAAAGAGGGGAATACGGCGGCACAATACTCTATTTTAAGGTGTGAGCTTCGAAGCAAACTTTTTGTTCTACGGTGGGGTGGGATAGCTTGTGTGGTTACATGTATATTCTCTCCAGAATCTATTTTTCTTCAAGAGAGACTTTAGAGTAGATACTTTTAAATACTTTTTGTTGCTATCAATCATTTATTACTCTCATTTATATTTCAGAGGGAATAATCATATCACCACAAAACGTCCTCCTCTGTCGAATTTCCTAATGACCACCACTCAAAACTCAAATACTCAAATTCACATATATCAACTCACAATACAAGTGAGTCAAGTACTACCACCCAGACCCTCTCTCCACACACCTGAACTCCTTGTTCTGCTTCTTCATTTTTGAATAGAGGGAAAGAAAGAATGAAAGAAAGAGGAGGGAGGTGAAAAATGGCTGATTATATAACACGAGGAAAAATGGACATATCATCGTCTGTTATTCTGCAAAAATTATTGCTCAGAGTGTGTTGAGTGGTCAAGTAGTTTGAAGTATGATTACCGCAATAATTTCTAACATTACTCAACTTTTCTCTTGCACTAACTCTCTTATCTCTAGCCAGGCGAGGTGTATAAAACCTTCATTGGGCTTCTATTCGACCTTTACTGCACACATAATCCATTTGATGGATGGTATTATGCCTGTGATTCAAACACACTTATCCAATCACCGAGGGGAAAATCTCATATAAAACGCATTGCTATTTACTTCAATACCCCGGAAATATGATTAAAGAAATTTATAAGCTTAGTTGAGCAGACAGATTAACGTTTGGCGATAAGTGGTTTGGATAATAATAATTGACTACACCTATGTAGTTGGTGTATATCTAGAGTATTATCATACACCAATACATTCACCATCGATATCCAAGTATAATAACTATCTACCGATAGATAGGTATACAAAAATATTCCGTTTAACAGAGACTCTAGATTTCCCTTCACATAATCACAAAGAAATATGCCTATAACTCAGTATATATACGAAAATAAAACGGCGATCCACCCTCGAGTTTCCTGCAGCTTGATTCTCATTTAAGTGATCAATGTCGGGATTTGCGGAAGAGAAGAGAATTATAGATATGAGCCTGCTATTATGCACACGCACTGATATGCAGATCTTCCCGAGTGTTGTCAAGGAGATATTTTCGTTAACTATCATCAACCAATAAACCTCATCAACATCACACCACACCAACACCACATCACACCATAACCCGATACTTAACCCTATACTCCCTTCAAGAGTGACAAAACCAAACCACTACATCAACACAGAAGCCATTATAAATATTTCTTCTCCAAAATGGTGGGGCGGTTTCCAACTATAAAACCATTTAAAGAATTACAAAACCCTCGGATGGAGGCATACTTATCTAGGGACCGCTGCATGGTTTGGGCCTGCGATGAATTCTTTGGCAAACAAGCATCTTTAACACGCTAGGTCCAATTCCCGCCACAAGAATCTTTTGCGCGTGTAAATTTTGTGCATGTGAATTTTGTGATTGAATAGACTACCTAGTATACTCTCCTAAATGAAAATGATGATGTTAGGAAGTTTGGGATGGTGGAACGATTTCCACAACCAGCCGATCCTCCACAACACCAAGAAGGAGAATTATACCACTAGTGAAAAAAATCAAAGTTACTCAACCCCGTTTATACTCTCCGCCCACTTCATACTCCCCATCTCCACCGTTCTGAACCAGGAAATTTAGAATGCAACCAGAGAACAGAACCACTTGCAAAAGACCGTTTCCTCCCCAGGATGAACATTCAAACTCCGAAGACCGCTCAATGTTCACAGAAATTATAACCATTCGACTGCCATTCCTCTCCAGCATTTCTGACAAACGCACTACGCTCTTTCATCAGATCAAGTCGATGCTCCTTAGCCTCTTCCATTCCCATAGGTAATGGATTCGAATCGATATTAAAGTGCTCTCGCACCATTTCCATCAATTCTGGTGATAATTTCATATCCTTCGCTGAATTATTCATGTTGGTACCATTTTCATCCAAAAGCGTTGCTAGCTCACCGGGAAGCTTTGCCATGGTTTTGCTGCGGGATTCGGGGTTATCACCAAAGACGGAGTCTAACCACCAATCCATTTGTTGTGGTGGTACATTGGCTGTGGAGATGATGCGTACGGTTGGGTCTACAAGCCATAGTGCAATGAAGCGTCGATGACCTGGTTTTGTTGGATCTTTTAAGCGGAAGGAAGAAACTTTATGTTGACTTTTGTACGTATGTGTCAGTATTCATCCTTTAGAATGCCAAATCTTTCAAGTACTCACAAGACATTGGGAAAAGCAAGCAATCTTCCTTCACGTGTTTCAACGCTACCATAATTTTGAAGACATGGAGACTCTTGCAGTCCGAGATTTGTTCCATAAACCTGCTCTAGCCAATCAAATGAATTTTGTCCGACTTCGAAATCATCGTAGAGGTCTTCCATTGTCTGCATACGGAATGAGAGATCGCTCGAAGTTATGTTCTCACTGTCAAGGTAGTAAAGCGCTGTGCCACAAATGTGTTCATTCATTTGTCCTTCGATCTTGAAACATATTAGTACCAAATTCTTTATTAATATGATAGGGTCTCTCTTACATGCCAACCACCCATTGGAAATTCAGGTTTCTCTGGTGTGAGCTCAATAGAAGCCATCTTGATAATGACTTGCAGACCGGATTTTTCGAATTTCTTTGAAAGACACTTCTCCGGTTCTCTTGAATAATTTACATCTTTGAAAGAAGGCTCTGGAATAACGGGTTTGCGTAACAACCTCCATTTTTCCTCGGCATCTTCTTTTTCTTCTCCACTGTCAGTGTTTTCAATGTTTATATTGACCTCATCATCACCATTGTCATGGTCATGGTCATTCTCATTTTGGCCATCTACTGCCATCGCCGGATTTTCTTCCACGTGTGCAGCTGCTCTAGGGCCCGAAGGAATCCAATTTTTACCGTTCTCGTCACTGTAATCATGTTAGAATTAAAAGCCTCATCTCAAGAATTGGGAAGTGAGATTTTACTCTGGATTTTCTGGATAAGGAAACCGAGGCTCGACTCTTCCAGCTCCATCCTTTTCTTCGTAGTTTACGGCAACAGTAAGACATTGATCCCATAACGGAAGCGCAGTCTCGATCAATTTTTCAATCGTCCGATAGATTTCAGGGTATTTTGTTGGATGAATGTTGTTGATGTAGCTGGTAAATTTGACCGTACCATCTTCTTGGAAAGCGACATTTGCAGGAAGCCATTGATACGTTTCTGACCAATACTGTTGTTTGTCTCCAGTGAATGAAAGAATAGCACTCCCTTTTCGCTCGTACTTTACCCCTCCAAATGGGATTAGGTCACCTTTTCCTACCCATTTCTCAATGGCATCATTAACTCCAACGACTTCGTCCTTCAAAACCCTACTACTTCCATAAACTAATGGATACATTGAAGGATGTACTAGATCTTGAACCATGTCATTTGAGTTGGGATGCCAATCGAGCGATGAAGATTGGTCACTCTTGAGCGTATCAAAAGCTTTGCGCAAAGAGTTGTGAAGATCCTTGGAGACCAGATTGTCTGATTTCGCAATAGAGGCGCAGGCGTCGAGTGTTGGGATGATACCTGTCTGCTCATAGTGTTTTGCCTTGCTTTGAAGTTCTTTAATACACTTTTCGACACCAAATTAGTTTCAGTTTCAGAGGTTAACATATCGAGGGCTGCTTACACAATCAAAGCTACTCGCATTCATGATACCTGTCAATCCTTTGCCGAACATATTATCATCAGATAATTTGACCCTGCCCTCTCTGTCCCAAAATTGGTGCTTATCACGGATTGCTATGTTCCAAAATTGTTCATCTGGAATGGCCAGAGCTTCTTCACGCCACTTGGATACAATTTCTTCATCAAAGACTTTCTTATGCCATTCTTCCTTATCCGTGAGTCGATCCATGATGCTTATCATGGCAAGTTCTCGAACTAAAATTAACTTGGAGATGGCACCCCAGCAACCACCATGGGCACCGATAGGATAGTGACTTCGATTTTCTCTGTTATCCTGTGGATCGTAGCGTAGGGAAAGGCCTAAGCCTGGATATTCTGGCATGATGAATGAATTTCTGGATTGGGCTTTGGTCGCAATTTTGTAATTGAAAAAGCGACAGAGAGTGAATTGCGATGGGACAGGAATTGATCTTGAGATAACGTAAATTTAGGAATCCGTGAGTAGAATTTGATGTTTACCATGAGGTGCTATCATCCAAATTTTATACCTTGCACTCAAGCAATCTCATAACAACAAACACAACTAGGGTAGTAATAAATGATTGATTGAAGCAGGTAATCCTAGATGTTCTGCCTGCTCTGCCTAAGAAATAGGAAAGGGGATTGCAGGTTTTGCTCCAAATTTGGTTACATCGACGAAGCCGGTTGATATCATACTATAATCTTCCGTTCTTACCTGATAATTAAGGTCGGACCGCATAATCACGTGGCCTGTGTCATCACGAGATCATCGATATGCAGCACACTTACCAACCCCGACACCCATGGAGCACTCAACATCCCCATCTTCTATATCTACCCATCCGTTCTCCCCCTGTTCCCTCCCTCAAAATTCAATATTCACCAGAAAAACGCATACAATAAAGTAAATTTCCTTAATTATTCTCCTACATATGCTTTTCTAATTGAATACTCTCCTGTTGATCTCCATCTCCATCAGACTTTATTTCATTTCTCTTCTCTTCTTCCCAAATTATACCCTCCTTTCACCAATACCCTTTCAATATTGACCCCTCCCAAGACTTCTTAACAAGGTCAATAAAGACAACCATATATTTCCAATTTCCATCACTCACCCCTACACCACCTATCACAACCTAATTCCTAAAATCTCTTCCCTGGCTTCTGCAAATCTCCCCAGGCAGCATTAACCTGTTTCTTAATATCCTTAAAACTGACAATAAAACAATTCTCTCCATCCCTACTCGTCAATTGAATCTTTTCATCACTTCCCGCATCCAATTTATTCAAACACTTCAGTATCCACGCCATATCCGTAACTGGTCTTCCATCTGCATCGAGCGGATGGAATACGTAATCTCTGAAAAGTTTCAATATGTATCGTTCACCTACTTCACTCCATTGAACATTGGTATCGTATTCGGGTCGCTCATTAATGTTGCCCAACTTGGCCAATAAGCGGACGAGTCGACCATTTTCAAGCTCGCGATAAAGATCAGAGGTTATTTCATCACGGGCTTGGAGGGAACTTTCGAAAGCAGTGGCCATACGGCCAGAGATACCTCGCATGAAGGTTTCTAGATCTTTGGGTTCGGTAGTAGAAGGCGGAGTTACAAGCCATCTTATTGTGTCGATAAGCTCAACGGAGTAAAATCTGCTGAGGCTTTCGAGGTTGGTTCTCAAGACTTGAGAGGTGGTTTGAGGTATAATTGATGCATTAACTGTAGCTAAAGATAACATGAGTACGCCGAACAAGTGCAGGTCTTCACATTGAAGTTCCTTTATGTCGCGTCGATATTCGTAATGAAGGATATCGAATATTGGACATGCATTTAGACGTATTCGATTTTTGTCTGTAAGGATAACTTTGCTCAAATGCATGCACCGTACAGCAAAGTTAGCTTGATGTACAGCCTTGATGGCTACTGTAATCTGTACAATGTATGCCCATAGAGTGTCTTCAGATATCCGGGAGGTTAGTCGATTTCCATATCGACTTGTGTTTGTAGTAGGGAAATGAACCTCTAAAAGAGTTTTTGAAAGTGGGTGATAATTTGTGACAATTATTAAGGAACTACCATCCTTAAATTGCCTGGTAGTAAAAGCATCAATGAACGATACTACACCAGCACTATTGACTTCATTCCATTTTTTGACAGCACGAATGGCTTTATCATTAGCGAGAGTATATCCTAAATATGGTAAATGTTGATTCATATAAATGTCAGATAAATTTTCCTCACCTTCCAGCCTTCGTAAACAGTAATACTTTCCGTTCTTTTCTGATGTCGCTTTGTATACCCAACTTATGCACCCGAAAACAGTGTTATTCCTATTTTGAGTTGTATCCAAAGCGACCAAAGAATGGTATGAGTTTGGTGGTGTACCAATATTTGGAAGGGTATCTAATTGAATTAGTACTGGAACCATCATCTTATTTTTTATACTTACTTAGCATTACTTGATGAGAAGCTTCAGACTTTCTTTGAAGTTCTTCACGAAGCCGGTCGGATAAGAAAAGGTCGTGAATCGATTTTTGATAAGTTGTCAAATTATCCGTATGTGGGCCTATTGGCGCATAGAAGTGATAATTCAAAGGCTGAACGTTATAGCTTGGTTGTCCTTGAAAGTATGCCCCACCTGTTGCTACTCCTGTTGCTAAGTTGCTAATGTCTTCTTGATAGTGGTTCGGGAAAGAGGTAGGAATTGCTTGAGAGACGCCTCCCATTGAGAAAGGATCATACGGTGCTTCGGGAGTGGCACCATTGGTGGGAATCTTGTCTTAAATCAGCATGTAATCCAGTATATTTAAGGGACTCTCAGGCCGTTCTTGAATGCACAAACTTAAGAACAACATCGAGATAGTATTCGAGAATACACGAATTAGTGCTTACATTCTGAGAGAGATCATAGTTTTGTGGAGTAAAATCTCTCTGAGTTGGATTAAATTGAGGTATTTCTGGGTCGAGTTGAGCGTTTGGTGTAGCAGTTCCGCTTGTAAGTCCTCGAGGTGTAAATGGAGCCGCATTGGCAGCTTGTGAAATGACTGAAGCTCCTTTGTTGGATGCGGGTAAAGCTGCTGGTGTGAAAGAAGGTGAATCTACATTCAAAGCTTTTTTGGGTCTGTCATTGTCAGAGTCAGTTTTAAACAGTGAAGAGTGTAGTTGTGGCTTCTCTTTCGATTTCGGATTTCGACCGAGTTGCTGATTTGGGGTATCAATATCGCCTTCAGGTCTGCCATTTTCAGCAAATGAAGGAGCTTCGGTAGTTGAAGTTTTGAATACTGGTCGCTTGGTTAATGTATCATTCTTGGATGGCGGTTTAATTGCACCAGGTGGAATATTGGAAGGAGGTGAAACATTAGGATCAGCTGGTACATTGAGAACAATAGGGACATTCAAAGGGGCTGAGACGATGGGGGTAGTTGGAACGTTGGAATGATGTGGAATATTCACATGATTCGCAGCGTTGGACTGCTCTACGGTAGGATCCGCAGTAGTGTCTGTTTCAATTTCGGCATTCGATAAGTCCAAATCAAGTGGTTCCAATGTGTCCTTTGATTCTTGGGTATAGGGGGGCCGTAAAATCGAGTGTGGTGAGCCCATTGCAGTACTAGTCATCCCTGGAACCTTGGCAGAAAGCGATGGAGACTCATTTGCCCTAAAAGACTTCGTGGTTTCGCCAGACCCTGTTTCCGCAGCAGTTTTAGGAGTCACATCTGCTTGACCATTTTCCCTATAAATCTCAGAGATTCCAACATTACTTTCAACCATTGCGTTCCCACCATGTGAAATAAGAGAACGTCCCGTTGCAGCAGTACTTTGTGGCTGTGATTGACTGATTTTTCTTAGCTCCTCTTTCTTTCGTGCTGTAGTGTCTAGCTCGGATGAATTGGGTAATCGTTGGGATGGATCTAATACTGAGAATCTTGTTTCACTCTCAAAACGTGATGGAGTAACAATTGAACCCGAACCCGAACCCTTTTGTCCAGATCTTCGTTTCCTTTTGCGAGATTTTTTTACGGGACTAGATTGAGCCAGTTGATCCTCGACATCTGGATGCTCCTTTTGATCGTCTTGCTGTCGTGAAGATTGTTCATCTTGATGGTCGTCTTCGTCATCTTCAAGCGTAGTCGAGCCAAATCCTTGAGCCGTAATGCTGCCAAGTTTCTTGAATACGTCCATCCCTGCACTAATTCGTTGTTGTTGATTGTACAAGAGATTGTTGCGCATTGAAACTCAAGAAGTACATGGGTGGGTAAGAGCCAGAAGGTGTAATTAGAACCATAGTAAAGACAGGATAGGCAGGTAACACCTCCATAACAATCCAGGTATAGTAGGAGCCATCCACGAGACTGGAAAAGTGGCCAGAATCAATGTCCATGACTCCAAAGCCAGATGTCAAGGCAATTTTGAACAATTAAAACAAGAGATTGATCAATTGCAATGTCAGATATGAATTCCGAAACAGGCGCGGCCCAATACTGAATTGACGACTCAACAGCTTTGGAGAGTTTTTTCCTTTAGCCCCGAACAAAAACTGTCAAG
The DNA here is from genome assembly GCA_014898415.1 of Stromatinia cepivora. NCBI lineage: Eukaryota > Fungi > Ascomycota > Leotiomycetes > Helotiales > Sclerotiniaceae > Stromatinia > Stromatinia cepivora. The sequence goes on along the minus strand of RCTD01000038.1, from coordinate 176,395 downwards.
ATACGTCGTCGGAGCGCATAGTGTCGAGCACTTGAATATTATTCCACGGTCTGCTTGATCAAAGTAAGGTCCAATGCCCTCGAATTCCAATACCATTGAAGTTTTATTTCGAGAGTCCGAAAAAGTAAGAAATATCCAAGTCGAGGTCCGTTTGAGGTTCCGAATACCCGGCGAAATCGAAATCGAAATCGAAGAGAGCCATATTCTATTTTAGATATGAAGAAATTGGAATCGACTTACTGATCAACCACTCCTCCAAGTCCCTTGTTAGGATCATGATTAAAAGCACAACCTTGATCTTCATAACGACAGTGACCATATATCAGGACATTTCGACATAGTGTATCCTTTGCGTTTTCTAGCACAACCTCGTCAATATCCATTTTCCTTTCCTAAATAAATCCAATGAAGAATGCGCCTAACACATACCACGTCCTTTCGGTCTCGGAGAACTAGTCGGTCTGCGAAGTTCAGGTTGATTAAATCTTGTAGCCGCCATTGTTCAATATTATATTCTAGGTTCTTGTTTCGAGATAGATACAACTATCTGCCGGACCCCAATGACACTTTAGGAAGCCTAATAATAGGAAATCAATCATATTAGCTCAGTTCAATTCAATGATGCAACAGATTTTCAAGTGTCTTCCGGTGCCTTGCCAAAATCCTTAACCGAAGTAATTCATGAAGGGGTCAAAATGAAGGGGGTGGGTGATAAATGTTCTTTTTTGCTCACTTGAATCTGGCGGACATTTCCTAAAATCCAATAACACGAAGATGGTTCCTTATATGAAGGTACAACAGGAATGATTTCAATATGAAGAATTATACAAAGAAATATTGTCAATGAATGTGCAGATCAAAATTAAAGTGATACCCTAGCACACTCAACGAAAGTCTAGATTGTTATTCGTGTTGAGGCTGAGGATGAAAGATAGCAAATATATAGGTAGTAATAGAATGACGCGGGGTGGAGGGAAGTTGAAAGTTATGTTTATGCGATCCGATAAAGAAGTTAACAAATCATGGATCATGGAGAAAGTTATGGATCCAGATTGTTCCTTCAGCCTTAGTGGCTTTAACTCAGAATTAACGGATTTATTATTTATCCGAAACCGATGATGTGGCTTGATATTACAATGTTACTTTGAATTGTAAAAAGATTCACTCATATCATATCTGACCACACTCTCAATGATATTTCTACTTACTATGCAAATTTAAATCAAGGACTACCTGTCTTTTGGACAATACTACAACAAACAATCAAACGATGGCTACTCTAGATACCGATACAAGCCAGCTGTCCGAATCACAGCAGGCAGCCTTACAACAATTACTTGCAGTAACTGGTCAAGAAGTTGATCAAGCTATACCTTTACTACGGAGATCACAATGGAGTGTTGAGGTAAGAATTTGAGTCCTTCCTATCAATTTGTCTGTACTCATATTAATTTTTAATAGATAGCAATCGCAAAGTTCTTTGATGGGGAAGATGATTCTTTAACGGCAGCAGCTCTAGCAGCTCAAAATGTTCCACCTCCTCGAGCTTCAAGACAAGAAAACCTTCAATATAGTCTCCTTAATGAATCCTCAAATCGATCGAGAGCGCGAAATGTTGACTCGGCTCCAAGAATTGTTCCTCAACCAGAAGATCAAATAATTCGACGACCAAACCTCATTTTCGCTATACTATTCGCACCATTCAGTGTACTTTACAAAGTTTTCTCTATGGGATATAGAGCTTTCGCATTTCTATTCCCTTTCCTACCAAGGTTTAGACCTACCAGCGCATCAAATACAATGGGAAGGAGATCACTTAAACCGAGAGATACAGCAACACGTACAAGGCGCGAATTTGAGGAAGAATATGGACCAAATAACTTACCATTTTTTGATGGAGGTTATGCACAGGCTTTGGACCTTGCAAAGAAAGATCTAAAATTCCTCATTGTTCATTTAATGTCTCCAGAACATGATGATACATCTGATTTCGTTCGTCAGACCCTACTCTCCGAAGAAGTCACCACATTCCTTGGGGATAAAACCAACAACATAATATTCTGGGTAGGAGATGTCCGAGATTCAGAAGCATATCAAGTCTCTTCCGCTTTACGATGTACCAAGTTTCCATTTACAGCCTTAATTACTCATACACCTGATCAGGGAGCTACATCAATGTCAGTTATTGCCAGAATATCCGGACAAGAATCACCTGGGGCATTTGTTGCAAAATTACAAAGTGCAATAGGACAACATTCCGAAAAATTAGCTGCAGTTCGTGCTCAACGTTCAGCACAAAATTTCGAGCGTACATTAAGAGAAGAGCAAGATTCTGCTTATGAGCAATCTTTAGCACAAGATAGAGAACGTGCTAGACAGAGAAGGGAAGCTGAAGCTGCTGCAGCAGCAGAAGAGAAGAGAGAGAAGGATGAGGAAGAAGCTGCTGCTAAATTGGCAGAAAATCGAAAACATTGGAAACAATGGAGAGTACAAACCATTAAACCAGAACCTGAGCCTGGAACCGATATCGTTCGAGTCGCATTAAGAATGCCAGAAGGTGCTAGAATTACCCGACGTTTCGAAGCTAATTCAAAAATTGAAGAACTTTATGCATTCGTAGAATGTCATGATTTACTTCAAGATGGCAAGGAATACAGTAGGCAAAAGCCGGAAGGATATGAACATCAATATGATTTCAGATTAGTTCAAAGTATACCGAGAGTGGTATATGAAGTTGGAGAAGGAGGAACAATTGGGGAAAGAGTTGGCAAGAGTGCAAACTTGATTGTGGAACCTATTGATGATGATGATAATGAATAAGAATGAGGTTGTAATTTAGTTGATGCTGTTATGGTATAGTATGGTATGGTATATCATATCATGGCGTTTGGATTGGTCCCGGCGCGGGTTTTTTATCTATAGTTGTATGACGCATCACTGCGGGGTGGCATAGACTCTTTACAAATAAATTCATCTATCATCAAGAATGACGTTCATCCTCTTTTACAGTGAGACAATCCCCTACTCCGGAAAATATATCTACATCATTCCTCACCCTTACCCTTTTCCTTACCTCGACTACCTGAGCACTTCTCAAACTTCTCCTTGAACCCAAATACCTCTCCCTAATCCACTCTATCCCTAATTATCTCCAAAATTTCTCTTTTTCCGCATAATCACGCACAGTCCTATACAATAATACTTATTTCTTAATATCATTCCTTCCTTATTCCACACTCCCCCTTTCTCTTCCCGTATCGTACCACACCACATCATATCATATCAAATCCACACCATAATTCCAATCCCAATATATATCCCAGTCTTATCCCATCGATTCACACCTTGATATAATCTTATAGAGACTGAATGGAATATAAATATCAGATATTTACGAAAGAAAGAAAGAAAGAAAGAAAGAAAGCAAGAAGGTAAAAAGATATAGCGTGGAATTCGGGCGGGTTTTAGGGATTGGGAGGGGGGGGGTTTAATGTGGTGTTTTTGTATAAGATTTATCAGGATATTTTTGCTTTGCTTTGATGAAGAATAGAGGATGGAGAATGGAAAGTGGAAAGTGGGAGGAGGGAGGAGAAGATATGGGTGAGATTATTAGGGCAGCTTAGGGGGTTTGTAGTTAAATTAGATTTCTAGTAATAGAGAAGAGGAAAAAGGTGCGGAAGTGGAAGTGGAAGCTAAAATTGAAGTTTTGAGGGGTAGGGTTCTATTTAACCTATTGATTTTGGGATTTTGAGAGATGGTTTGATGTTTTAATATGATTCCTTGGGCTCAACTTTATTAATTATAATAGAGATCAAATCTTGATTCCTAAATCTATTTTATATAATTATAAATAATTAGTATAGCAATATACTTACCCACTAAATTCTTCAAGTCTCCCCTTACTAATTTCATCCTCGCTTCTCCTCGCTCAACCCCTTATTATTTTGTTATAGTAGGAAATTGACAAGTTAATCGATATTATCTTTTAATATTAGTTTTAGTTAAATGAGTATTAGTGATAAATGACTACCTTAAATCACTAGCTTTATTATATTATTCTATAATGAATTTTATCTATATATATATATATATAATATGCCCCTCTCTCCTCATCCTCAACGAAAAGAAAAATACCTCAACGAAAAGAAAAATAAATCCCAAAAAACTCAAGCAAACCCAAGAAACCCTATAATATCCTCCTTATACAAACCTACACATACATATACATACATGCATTCCCCCAATACCAACTCCAAAATCACCCTCACCCTCACATTCATACACTACACCATCCCTTCACCCCCCCTCTTCCCCGAACAAACGATCCGCCCATACTAACACCAAAATCAAAACCGAAACCGAAACCGCAGCCAACAAACGATGTTACATCAAATTATACCTCTTATTCATTACATTTCACTCCTCAAAATCCTCTATTTATTATTGTTAATTTATTTTCAATCTCATACTCTTGATTATAGCTTATCACTCTCGTTGGTTCTGATTGATGTAACTTTACACTTAATCCTACGACGGATGTGTCAAATTGAAGGGTGGATTAGAGTTTACTTGGTTGGTTGGTAGATACGGGGTTTGAAGTAGAGAATGCATTAAGTTATATTAAATAATGGTCTTGCGTTTAATATATATATTATACAGGAAGGAATAACTCGAATCAAATCCCTCTATATTTCATTTCTCCTCGTTCTCTTTAATTTTCTCTTGTCTTTTCATTGTCCATCAATATTATCCATGCTCTCCATGGCCCTCTTTCGCTTATCCATCCCCACCCACCCTCCTCTTTCTCCTCTTTCTTCTCTCCTCTTTCTCTATTTCTCTATGTCTATTGCTTCTTACGCTTTCTACCTTTCTTCTTTCTTTCCCTCTTTCCTCTCTCCCTCCGACTCTTTCTTTCTCTCTCTTTTCTGTTCTCCTCTTTCCTCCTCTTTCTCCTTCTTTTCCTTTCTCCTCTCTTCTCCTCTCCTTCCCTCCCTTTCTCCCGCTCCTCTTCCCCTCCTCCCTCCTCTTTCTACTCCCCTCCCTCTTTCTCGTTGCGGGGGGGTGCCGGGGGTCGTTGGCTGGCGGGGATCCAAAAAATCTAGCCCTGAAAGTACACGTTTCTCAATCCTCCCTTACAAAGCTCCGCTCTTAATCCTTTTCTCTCTTCCCTCTTTCTCTTGTCTTCCTCTTCTCTCTTTCTCCTCTTCTCTCTCTTCTATCTCCCTAATCTTCCCCCTCACCCCCTCCCCTCTTCCCCTTCCTCCGCATATCCAAAACATCCAGCACCAGAACACAATCACAATCACACAAACCCCGATAAAGCTCCATAGTCACAAAACCCATCGCTACAAAACCTACAACTACACTACACTACCTTCCAAAATCCTACAGAAAAGTAAAATAAAATAAAATAAAATAAAATAAAATAAAATAAAATAAAATAAAATAAAATAAAATAAAATAAAATAAAATAAAATAAAATAAAATAAAATAAAATAAAATAAAATAAAATAAAATAAAATAAAATAAAATAAAATAAAATAAAATAAAATAAAATAAAATAAAATAAAATAAAATAAAATAAAATAAAATAAAATAAAATAAAATAAAATAAAATAAAATAAAATAAAATAAAATAAAATAAAATAAAATAAAATAAAATAAAATAAAATAAAATAAAATAAAATAAAATAAAATAAAATAAAATAAAATAAATAAAATAAACCCCTTAGCATTAAAAAACGCACATACGAATGGAATTTTAAATTCATATTCGAAGATGGTTCCGGAGAAAAAGGAGAAATGGCTTTGAGGAATGATATATTACATTTCGACATAAGATTTATGGGGAAGAGAGGAAGAGAAGCTTTCAAGGTGGAGGCGAGGAGAATAAGGATGCTGAGGGTGCAGAATGCGGTTTGGTTAGTTGATTAATTGGTGGATGATGTAGGAAGTAGAGGGTGTACCCAGCGGCGCAAGGTGGCGCGTGAATGGATATATGGACGCAATTTTTATAGAGATAGAGATGAATCTAGAGTTTATTAATTGATCTTACATGCGCCGAGACCTGAATTCTACCTCTGTCTGGGGAGGAGATATTATGATTAATTGTGTTATTTACATACGAATATATATTTACTTTATTTTTTGCGGGTTTGTTTGTTAGTATAAAGGAGGTCAACCTTCTTAAATAATTTATTCGGATTTCGGATTAAAGAACTAAGGATATCGAGATTTAGAGGTAGATATTAAAAAGGAATTCATACTCAAAGATGCATTTTGTATAGAATCTTCTGGGTTTCAAAGAGATTATCTTCAATTTGAAGGATAACTTTGATGAATTCTGTTGGATTTTTGGAGTAATAATAAAAAATTAATAATAAAAAATTAGTGGATAGATAATGTATTTTATATCCATCAAATACACTAATCTACACTATCAAACATCTCATCTCGAAATCCTATTTCCAATTATTTTCCGAGTCATCTCTCTTAGTCCAATTTCCCCACAATCATCCATCATCCATCATCCATCATCCACCTCCTAAAAGTACCCCCTCCACATTAACTTAACCATTCCACCCCCGCCCCCCCCCCCAATTCTCCCCTTCCATCCCAATCTTTACTCACTCTCCATTATCCTATCTCCCCTCCATTCAAACCCCCCACTCACCCTTCATAATCCCTCTCCTTAACTTCCACTCCATCCCTCAATACATCCCCCCCTCAATTCCTCCTCTTCTAGCTTCATCCCATAACCTTGCATCTCCTGTGCCTCCTCCATATGCATAGCCTGATGTATAACCTGCTGCTGTTCCTCCTGTTCTATATGGATATGATCTGTGAAGATTGGTGTTAGAGATGGAGATTAAGGGGTGAGTATGAGTGATCAGGAAGAGAGATAAAAATGGTGATGATGATAGGCGAAGGGGGGTAAGTAGAAGAGTGATAAAAGAAGAAGTGTATAGAGGAGAAAAGAGAATAGAAAATAGAGACAGGGAGTTGAGATGGTATCTATACTTTTAGATGATGATTTATGATATTAGGTACAAAAAGAAAAGAATTTAAGTATGTGCCAACTAATAAAAAACCATCAACTAAATGCTGGATATGCTGAATGCTGAATGCTGAAAAAGAGGTCCTATTGAAGTATTCAACTCCTACCAACTATAATATTCATACTTTTCCACCAATCACAATACATCATTATTATTTTGAATCCTAGCATATATTATCTGCCAAACAGATAATATAAAATCTACTGCTAGCAGTTGAATACTAGAATTGAATGCTAGAAGTTGTATGCTAGCATATTTTTTGCTTCCAAACAGGGCCTAGTCAGAAACCTAGAGAACTTTCCCAAGATCACTAAATCGAACTTTTAAACCCCTCAACCTCCTCCACCGGCAAAAGAAACAAGCACAATGAGAGAATAAAAACAAATATCTGCATCCAGATCCAAAGTATAGCGAGTCTAGAGTCCAAACTTTCGGACAATACATCGACCAAAATACCCCTCATTCTCATTACTGAGAAAATTAAGAACTAACTCCCTCTCCCAGAATAAATACCCCTGGGAACCCAAACACACTCCCCTTCCTCCCCCACAAAAAAAGAAACTCAAAAAAAACCAAAAAAAAAACCACTCACCCCCCACCATACCCATCCCTATACCCACAACAAACAACCGGATCCTCAATCCAACCCATCAATCTAAAACTACTCCTCGAACTAAACGGATGAATGCATTTTCTCAGGAAAGGTTTTATTTTTTTCCTCTTTTCTTTTTCCCGTTTCTTTTCCTTGCCCCCATCCCCACCCTTGTTTTCATCCTCATTATCTTTATCCTGGGGATTCCGGGGATGGAGGTTCGGGTTTGGGTTTGATTTCGATTTTGAGAAGAGGGATTTTGATTTTAAAGATGAGGATGGAGATATATTTGAGGATGAAGGCGAAGAAAGAGAAGAATTGGACGGCAAGGGCGAGGGAGAAAATGGGGAGGTTATGGATAGAGATGGCGATAGCGATGGTGATGGCGATAAATCTGGTACGGGAGAAGGTTGAGAAGAAGAGTGGGTATAGGTATAAGACTCTCTAGGATATCCAAGTGTATTGATTGAATATATACTAGTGGGACTTATATCGATTCCTTGCTTCCCAATCCGTTTTAAATTTATCTTTGAGTCTGCGTTTGAATGCGGTATAGATGATGCACCGGTAGTTACTGACTTCAATATATATGATCGTTCATTTGTATATGACGCTGCAACCGGTGAAGTACATCTTAGCAATGGGTCTGATGAGAGGTCCGCTTCCTCAATTTTCAAAGCCGTAGATTCGGAAAATGATTTCATAGAAGAAGAAGTAGATGATGTACGTCTAAAAGAAGTTCTTTTAAACGGAGAACGACGATGTCGTTGGTGGGAGGGAGACATTTCTTGATCTTGTCTCTTTTTCAGGTGAGAAAATTAGATTGGTGTGAGAAGGAGATGGTACTTTGAGTACTCAAGACTGGAAAGGTGTGGTGAACAGATGGAGTCGATAGATGTCGTCTTTGGTCTTGAAACCAAATAATCAGAATGCCACTTCTCCTCTCATAAACCATCGGACCAAGAGCCAGAGTTGGAGTCGCACTTGACTTCGAAGTTCAATAATGAATGAATAGCGATCATATCCTATGATTTGTGGATGAGGGTAGAGATACAAATAAAAAGCTGTCCAGTCTCAATTGAATAGGACCAAAATGCAAGAAGACATCCAAGAATATATTTCTTGTCTTCTTTCTTCCTGAAGAGATTTTTCTGGGAGAAATAGAGAAATAATATATTTTCCCTTTGGAATCGAATAAAATTTCTTCTTCTCCTACTCCAGAGACGATGCAGGGAGTGAGTTTTCCGCTGTTTGGTCCAATAAATGTAACTTCCAAAGGTAAGTGAATGAATGAATATGTAAAAGTCAGGTAGATATATCCCCTCTCATTGAATTCATGATGGTCGATAAGTCAAAAATTAAAGAAAAAGAGAAAATAACAATGTTAATATTGAGTTTGCTGCAAACGGCAGTCCTGTGTGGACTAATAACACAGCCTGAAGAGTAAATAGTGTATCACTCTCTAGAGAAATCCCATGACTTTGACCAGGAGATTAAGATATGCAATGTATTGAAGATAGCAGTACACATTGTCTCATACCTCACCTCACCTCTCACAGCTCATCTCATCTCACACCTCACACCCCACAACTCATCTGAATCTGAATCTGCATCTGAATCTGCATCTGAATCTGCATCTGAATCTGCGTCTAAATCTGCGTCCAAGACATAAAACATAAAACTCAAAACTTGAGACTAAGACTGAGACTGAGACCCCAACTACGACCTCACCAACACCAGCATTAACCTTAACATCAACACCACCATTAGCACCAGCATCAGCATTCAATATCCAGATATAACAATCACTCCATAACTCCATTACTCCATAACTCCATCACTCCATCACTCCATTACCATTCATTATCCAATTCAATTCATTATCCAATTCAATTCAATTCAATCGCAACTAAGCTAGACTAACTCTAAACATCCAATCCGAATAAATAGCTATAGATAGCTATATACAGGTACCTAGGAAGAATTGGCGAGTAGAGGAATCGAGTAAAAATTCATTCTGAATGAAGGGGGACGTAAGATTATTACTATAAGATGAGATGAGATGGGATGATATGATATGATATAACAGACAAAACACCAAATACCAACTCCCAACTCCCAACCCCTCCACCCTCCCTCCCAAATAACAAAGAATCTATGAAAACCCACCAAATACCCCAACCCAACCCAACCCAACCTCCTCATACAACATCCCACTACTTGTCCAACACCTACTTCTCCTCAAACAATATTCACAATACTTTCACAATACCTCCAAATTCAATCATCCAAGCACCCATTCACTCCTCACCGAACTATCCGTGGGAATGTTCTGGATTGCTTAACTTACTTACTTAGCTGTGGATGTATACCTGTGAATAGCTACTTAATCACACTGGTGAGATTAAATATCCATCTCGCATCTGCTAACCAGAAATCCACCAACCTTACATCCACTTAACCTCCTCACCTCCCCAGCTGCTCACACCCACTCATCCCCTCACGTCCGCATCATTTCAAATCTTCAATCCCGCAATATCCAATATCCAATATCCAAGATCCAAGATCCAATAACCAAGATCCAATATCCAATATCCCATATCCCGCATCCTCGCATCTCCATACCACATCTCCAAACGACAGTACCACACCACCATACCACACCATCGTAGCACTACATCCCCGTATCACCACACACAACTGCAAAACCCATTGCCCAATACTAGCTGTACTTACGCCAAGCCCACGCCCCGGTACGACTTCATATGAAACTTCATCGACTCAGTCATTTGAAGTTAAGAGAGAAAGAAGGAAAGACAATAAGACACTAATACAATCCCGAGATGTTGTTTTGCGGGGATGTAACCATTAGTGTGATTTTGAAATATATAAATATGAATAGTGAGACCAAGTTATATAATAAACAATCAACCATTAATCACAAATCTTACAAGCACAACCACAACCACAACCACAAATACAAAGCACAAAACCAACAATGTAAAAAGGAAAGTATGTTATTTTCATTTATTCCTCCACTACTACTACCCCAACTATCCACTATCATCATAAATCATAAACCCCACTCTCATTTCAGATCTCGATATTACATACAACATCTTCAAAAAATGCATATGCGTTTCTCACCAAAAATAAGAGAGGGTATAATGCTTGCTTGCAATACAAACCAAAGCTAAAGCAAAAGCAAATATAAAAGCAAATGCTTAAAAGAGATGGATGACATTCATATAAAGTTTAGGTACCCATTTGACATATTAGAAGACTATTCCCCCAAAGCATCATCATTATTAGCTCCTCCATATCATTGTCATATGTCCAGCTTCGTAAAAGTCAATCACATCCATTCACTTAATCCACCACCAATTCATTATCCTCCGTGCGTATAAACATTCAGCTTATTGAGCCCTTAAAAAGCTAGAAAATAAGAATATTTAAGCCGGAGTTTCAGTCTCAGCTTCAGACTTAGCCTCAGGAGTTTGACTTCCAGATGCGGCTGCTGCTGCAGCAGCTGCCTTCTTCCTCTTCTTTTTAATACTAGACTTTGATGGTGAAGATGATGACGTTGGGGACGTTGGAGACGTCGGAGATGTTGGAGTTGTTGGTGATGCTAGTGACTTTAATTCAATAGTCTTAACATTTTCCTTAATTTGACCAAGTCCTTTCTCATTCAAGAAGACACCCTCTTGAGTAATCAACTCAACCTTAGTTAAAACCTCCTTGGTATCGAATTTTTCAGTTGTAGTCTTAATCTCAGTTAAAACACCATCTTGAGCAGAGATACTTGAGATGATTTCCTTAACCGAGGATTCAAGACCAGTGATATCAGTTTCCTTGAAGGATGGAGCTGGGGTAGATTTGATTTCGTCAATGGTAGTCTTTACGGAGGCGATTGAAGATTCGATGTTAGATAGATCAACCTTTTCTGGTGCTGGAGCAGCCTTGATTTCGTCAACGGTGATCTTGACGGATGCGATGGAAGATTCGATGTTGGATAAATCAACCTTTTCTGGTGCAGGTGATGCCTTGACTTCTTCAATAGCGGCCTTAATTTCAGAAATCGATGACTCAATTGAACTGAGATCAACCTTTTCTGGTGCTGGAGTAGCCTTAATTTCATCAACGGTACTCTTGACTGCAGCAATAGATGACTCAATTGAACTGAGGTCAGTCTTCTCTGGTGCTGGAACAGCCTTGATTTCATCAACGGATGCCTTTATGGCAGCAATAGATGATTCAATGTTGGATAAGTCAGTAGCTTCATGAGTTGGAGCTGGCGTGGCCTTAATTTCATCAACGGTAGCCTTAACAGCTGCGATGGAAGACTCAATATTGGAAAGATCAATAGTCTTTTGCTCTGGAGCTGGAGTGGCCTTGATTTCATCAACAGTGGACTTCAAAGCAGCGAGGGATGATTCAATATTTGAAAGGTCAGTAGCTTCATGAGCTGGAGCTGGGGTTGCTTTAATTTCATCGACAGTCGCCCTAACAGCTGCGATGGAAGACTCGATGTTGGAAAGATCAACAGTGTGTTGTTCTGGGGCTGGAGTTGCCTTGATCTCATCGACCGTGTGCTTGACTGAAGCAATAGATGCCTCAATTGCACTTAAATCAACCTTTTCGGAAGTTGGCATTTCCTTGGCCTTAATTTCCTCAACAATTGCCTTGACAGATTCGATGGAAGATTCAATCTTGCTTAAATCAACAGGTTCTTGAATTGGTGATTCCTTAGCCTTAATTTCGTCAACAGTGCTCTTAACCGAAGCAATTGATGCTTCAACAGAGCTCAAATCAACCTTTTCAACAGCTGGTGCCTCCTTAGCCTTGATCTCATCAACAGTACTCTTGATTGAAGCAATTGAAGCTTCGATAGAGCTTAAATCGACCTTCTCTGCAGCTGGTACTTCCTTGGTCTTAATTTCCTCGACGGTTGCCTTGATGGATTCAATAGAAGCCTCCACATTGCTCAAATCGACCTTCTCTGCAACTGGTACTTCCTTGGTCTTAATTTCCTCGATGCTTGCCTTGATGGACTCAATGGAAGCTTCAACAGAGCTTAAATCAACCTTCTCTGCAACTGGTGTCTCCTTAGTCTTGATTTCTTCGATGCTTGCCTTGATAGACTCAACAGATGATTCAATATTGCTCAAATCAACCTTTTCAGCAACTGGCACCTCCTTAATCTTGATCTCTTCGATGCCTGCCTTAATCGACTCAATGGATGATTCAACATTACTCAAATCAACCTTCTCAGCAACCGGTGCTTCCTTGGCCTTAATTTCCTCGACGATTGTCTTAATCTCGTTAACAGAGCTCTCAATAGTGGAGAGGTCAGTCTTTTCTGGTGCTGGAACTGATTTGATTTCGTTAAGAGTACCTGAGTGGGATTCGAGAGCTGCCTTAATTTCAGCAACAGAGGATTCGAGAGCTGAAAGGTCAACTGGTGCAGGAGCGGAAGCCTTAATCTCATCAAGAGTGCTCTTGTGGGATTCGAGGGTGGAGGTAATAGGAGAGAAATCAACTTCCTTAGGAGCGGTACTGGTAGAAGTCTTAATATCCTGGAGAGTAGCAATTATTTCCTTAACGGAAGATTCCAATCCAGAGATGTCAATTGATTCAGGAGTAGCAGCTGGTGTCGAGGTAGATTCCTTAATAGCGGCAACGGTAGAAGCAACTTCCTTAAGTTGAGCATCAATTGGAGAAAGGTCGACAGTTTCATGAGCTGGAGCTGGAGTAGACTTAATCTCATTGACGGTAGCAGAAATTTCTTTAACGGAAGCCTCCAATCCAGAAATATCGGTTTTCTCAACGGCAGCAGTTGGAGTCGAAACAGTTTCCTTGACTTCACCCAAAGTAGAGAGGATTTCCTTGACGGATGATTCGAGGCCAGAAATATCAGTTTTCTCAACGTCAGCAGCTGGAGCAGAAACAGTTTCCTTAACTTCACCCAAAGTAGAAAGAATATCCTTAACAGATGATTCAAGACTAGAAATATCGACAGTAGAAGGTGCAGGTACGGACTTCATCTCCTCAATAGAAGAAGCAATATCCTTGATAGAAGCTTCCAGACCAGAAACATCAGTTGGGGTAGGAGCTGGAGTAGATTTGATCTCGCCAAGAGTTGAAGCATGTCCTTCAGCGGCGGATTTGATTTCATTCAAGACAGCAGCGTGGGAAGCATGAGATTCGTTGGATGAGTTAACAGCGGAGAGGATATCCTTAGATGTGGCACTCGAGTCGGATTCCTTGATAGTGGCAATATCACTCTTGATGATGGCAAGGTCGGATGTGATTGTGTTGAATGCTTCCTCATGTGTAGTATTCTTGAGAGCAGCAACGTCGGTAGCAATTCCATCCAACTTTGTAGTGTGTGATTCCAAAACCGATGTATCTTGAGAAGAAGAAGATTTTCCACTCAGCCCCTCCAATGAAGAAGTAATCTTAGCAATTGCTTCTTCGATGGCAGCTAACTTGCTTGCCGTCTCGGCCTTGGTATCTTCGATTCGTTGAGTAAGGTCGGTAGTTGTAGAAGTGAGTTTCGCATCGACAGCATCAACATTGAGGGAAACATTTTGAATGGCAGTAGGAATAGAACTGATGGATGATTCGAAGGTAGGTTTAATCTGCGAGACCAAAGAAGTAGCAATAGCGTTGGTGAAAGCCTCGGAATTCAAAGCTTTCTTGACAGCTTCTTCGACAGCTTGTTCAACGATCTCCTTATCCCTAGCATCTCGCTCCGCACTTGTTTGTGAATCCTCTCCTACTGATGTAGTAGTAGTTGTGCGAGAGAGAGGAGCTTCAATAGCCCTTGGAGGGGAAGTGGTACGACCTAACAAACGACCGAACATGGTTGGATTGAAAATTGCGTATGGTAGGTGAGCAATGTATCGAAAAAGAGACATCCGGGAGAACCTGGATGTTTACTTTCTCTTCTACTTCACTTTCCTTCTTGTGAGATGGCAACACAAGAAAAAAAGAGGAGATTGAAGGACTTTGGAGGTTTGGGTGAAAAAAATCAATAAGACTTGTGAGGGGTAGGTAAAAAAACCAAATATGGTAGATGGGACAAATAACAAGGAAGGAAAATGACAAGGGTAAAATTTTGATGGGTTGTTATGGTGGGATGAGGAGATGGTGCGATGGAATACCTAGTAAACAGAAATTGAGGATAAATGAAAATTTTGTTGAACCTTGAATAGGTTACATTTTCATATCCTATCCACTTTATGCAATTTTATGCAATTTTATCATATTTATCCAATGATTATTTTGAGTACAGTTGTTGTATCATTATTGAATTAATGATTGATTCATTTTATCTAATTATCTAATTAGTAAATACCGTATTAGGATTTAAGATGATTTCAAAGAAATTCAAGATGGCTGGTATCATCAAAGCGTGAGAGGAAGATAGATATTCACACAATTTCTAGAAAATCCCCAATGAAGACATTTTTTTTATTTTTTGTCAAAATGAGGTTATCCATGAATGAACATGAGGGGGAAAGAGACAGTCTAGACTATATTCGTATTAGTTACATACGGGCCGTTCAGTTTTTGGGCTTTTTTGGCTGTCATGGCTTGTAAGCTATTTGAGCTATTTGACCTATTTGAGCTATTTGACCTATTTGAGCTATTTGACCTATTTGAGCTATTTGACCTATTTGACCTATTTGAGCTATTTGACCTATTTGACCTATTTGACCTATTTGACCTATTTGAGCTATTTGAGCTATTTGACCTATTTGAGCTATTTGAGCTATTTGACCTATTTGACCTATTTGACCTATTTGACCTATTTGAGCTACCCTCCCTTGTAAATTGCTAAGAATTTGTTGTCACTGCATCTTTAAAAATAAAAGAAAAGAAAATAAAATAAAATGTCAAGGTATTCATGAAGTTGAAAGTATTTTCGGAATTTGAAATTCACCAATAATTACTCCGCCCGCCATCATGATAGGGAATAAGGGAATAGGTAATTGAATATCGTAGGTTGGTTGCATGCTGGCCAAAAAAAAGTATGTGTGTGTGTGCGTTGTGTATCTCGTGTATCTCGTGAGCCTCATAAAAGGTAAGAAAAAGAAACATTAATAACCACTGAACCCTAAAAGACCCACCAACAAATCAATTCTCCTATCATCGCTGAACAGGTCGTTGGTCGTAAAAAAACTCGGTTCATCCATCAATGCATACAGTCAGTCAGTGTCTAATTGACACTTTCTGAATGGTTATGTTTAGCTCCATAGAACCCATCGAAGGTAAGAGAAGCTTACAAAAGCTTGCGAGTCATGAAATTGTTGGGTCGGACGAGATGTGCTTATTGAAAAGAAAAGTGTTACTGTTCTGGAAGTTTGGAAGAATTTGATAAATGATATTTGAAAGCAGGTATAGATTAAATTGAGAATGAGAATTATCCATAGATTTATCATTGTCATGTCCCCATTTCTGATTTGCTCCCGAGCTAGGTATACGGAGTATGTTGACATGACGATCCCTAGTCTACCGCCACAAGCGAACTTATGATTCAGTCCTTGACTCAAGGTTCAAGATACATACAATATATGCCAGCGAATATGAAGATTTCCAGCTGAACGAAAAGTTTCGAGATGAGCTGCGGCTTAGACGCTATTGGAAGCCATCGGATGAATGCTCGTCATTTCCCATTTTCGTTTTCTCTACTTGTCATGTACATTATTTTTCAGACGCGAGACAATTAATTTCATCTTGTGTATCCCGAAGATGTATCGTTTCATTCGTACAATGGTACACAGCATAACCGTCCGAGGAGATGAGTAGATCCTGTGATTAGAATATCAGGTGGAACCCACTGCATAACGATGTCTGATATGTGTTCGAGCGAGCTCTACCATCATTCTGTTTGACTGTTTCGGAGACCTCGAATCGCCAAGCTGGGTCTTCTCCGTGTATTTAAAGTTGGATATCTTGCTCTGCAAGTTGGTATATAAGGTCTGAAATGTCGAAAAGAAAATGTGCATGCTTGTCCATGAAGCTCATTACTACCCCGCTGCAACTTCCAAATGTCTAACAAGCATCGTTCGCTTCTTCTGTTTCAGAGAATGGGTTCTAAGAATGTTCTAAGAATCAGAGATCCGCAGTCTAGAGTTTGCTTAAATCCTCGTCAGGAACTAAATCACAACTTACCACTGAATAATATCTGCCACCTGCGAAGTTGCAGGGAGCCATTTGAGGGGGTTGGGAATACACGTCGAGCTTTGGAGTCTAGACATCGACCTCAATGGTTCCTGGTGTGACATTTAGAGGATTGTGCTTGCATTTTTGGTGCCACAAATTACGGTGTCGCGTCATGCCCGATGAGCATTTTGGCGTCAATACATTTCACATCGCTCCGATGATTTCTCACTCCACAAACAAAAATTTACATTAACTCGGGCACGGTTTTTGATCAATTCAATCAATCAAGTACTACCCTTCAGTTCTCAAATTCATTCAGTGAGGCTTTGAATCTTTACCTATTCTTACACTCGTCCACCACAATCCAACTCACGTCATGCATTTTCTTAGCCACCGATCCAAACTTCGGAGATTCAATCATGAGAACCTCGGAGACGATAGCCAGCCTTATCACTATCTCATCGTCTAACTTTTGCATGATTCGCGATTGCTTTCGCGTGATATAAAAATATTTGGAAAAAAAACCCCCCCAAACTCTCAGTGGAGGTTGAAGCATTGGCCGGAAAATGATTTCAAACTTGTAATCTTACTTACCTTTTTCCATATTCTTGATTCTTGATTCGAGCCTCCAACGATATTTTCCAATCTTGGATATTAATTACTACACAAGAAGGACTGTGGTTATAGCTCTCAGCCACACTGCAATGCCATTTAACTTGCACACCCCACTCTCTCTCTCAATCCAAGACCTTCGTCTTAATATCCCCATCTTCTCGTAAATCTTCGTTTTGATAACCTGTTCTTGATAAGTTTTGGTCATAGATTGGAAGGGTTAGAGGGTGCTGGTGGGGTTATTGCCGTGGTTTCACTTGCATGTTAGGTCCCGCAGGGCTGTGACTATTTGTACACTATATTCAAAGAGGCAAAGATACTCCCATGGAAGTCCGACTGCTTATACCGAACTTGCTATTATGAAGGGCATTTCCATAAGGTTTGCAATCTCTGCTCCAGAAGATACAGAATATCTTGCTTCTTTGGACTTTTGTAATGAGGCTATTCACAAGCTACGAGATAAACGGCATTGCAAGCGCAGCCAAGAGATCAGACTCATACTACGAATCATGGCTGATGAATTTATACATCAAACACATCGAAGCATGAAAAACAATCGTCGAAGATGAACGTATAGGATACTTGGTGGTAAAATTTACCCAAGTCTCCGAGCATACCAAGGGAACTCCTTAGCTTAATTTCTCGGTTAATTGGGTATGAAACCAAAGAGGCATCAAGAGCTCGCTTTCATATGTGATACGTATCGATCCTTGGATAACCTAGCTAGCGATCGATCGATGAAATCAGATGAATTGAGTGATCATCTGGCACATCATCCGTTTCTTGACCATTGTACGGAAGCACAGCATCTCACTTCCCGCCGGGCGGATCTGACCAGTATAGAATTGAAGAATATGTCTCTCAATTATTTGAACGCAGAACTCACAATATCTTCATGACCTGGGTCCAAGTTCTTGATTTCAATTGGGTCTTTGAATGGAGGGACTTTCCGCAGGGTGGCTACGGTATTTTACGCCCTGTCCGGTTTGTGAAGGTTCGTGAATAAATTCCTATTGCAAGGAATCTACTCAAGCGGACTTTATCCGTGATGTCAAAAATTCCAAATATTGTATATCTCATTTTTTCACTCTAAAAACATCAGTCTTTCAGTTTATTGCAATCATTCCAAAAGAATACCGGTGAGGTTTAAAAAAAGCAGTTCTAAATCTGGTCGTACAAAAAATCGATAATGGGAAATAATGCCGATGCCATCCATCCAACCAATAAAAATCCTTCCACATAATTTTCTCGTGACTCTAGAGAAGGAGAGTTATGTTGCACATCTTATTTCTCGAAGAGCACCGCACTGCGAAAACATGCATCTGTCAATTTTTCGCACCTGTGGTACAAACCAATAGAAATCCTTCCACATGATCTTCTCGTGACTCGGAAGTTCGGATTTTTATGTTGCATATCGTATTTGGATCTTTCACTCCTCTTCGTCCATTGAATAAAAGTTTTTCAAATGAAACCCTATGCTCTTCAACCAATCACACACCTTCATATGAAATTTCCCGTGATTCTTTACTGAAGGGATGTTTTGTTGCATATCATATTTAGAAGAGTAAATCTCGCTGTATGGTTTCTCATTATTATTTTATCTACCGATACTTAATCAACCAATCACATACTTTCATATGAAATTTCCCGTGATTTTCAAGAGGAGAAACATTATGTTGCATATCATATTTGCAACAGTAAATCTCGTTGCATGATTGCTCAATCGATTGTAACAACCAATCATAGAGCAAGTATTTGGTATTCCCGTGACTCTCAATAGGGGAAACATTATGTTGCGTATCTCATTGTTCATTACCGTATAAACTGAACAAACTCGGTTTGGGTCTAACTGTATTCAGTTCTATGATTTCTCCGTCCTCCTTTTTCTCAATCACTCATCCGTCCAACCCAACCAATCATAAATTGTCCACATGACTTTCTCATGACTCAAACCTCAAGGATTTTATATTGCACATCTCATCACATGCAGTAAAATAAATGCTCTCTCTTATTATTCTCTCTCTGTTATTCAAATCCTCTTCTTGCGAGTGAACTTGAAACCCTTCATCCTAGTCAGTTACACACCTTCCCTAAATCCCCCGCAATTTTAAAGAGAAAAGAGTTCAAATCGCAGAAATTCAAAACCAGGGAAACAAACTTTATCAATTTTTGTCTGTTCTAAAGAACCAACGTTTGTTCTTCGAAAATACTACTATATATAGAACTACAGACAGATGTAAACTTCTAGATACTATTCTTAGAAAAACTATTTATTAGTAATCATGATCAATGTACGGGCTCTTTTTATAGTTGTTTCATCTAGAACAAACTTCAAGTCACAGCACAAATCATTCCACAAAAAAAAGAGAAAATATCCTAAAACTTCTATCATTTCTAAACGATGGTTTGTGTGTGTGATAGTAGAAGTACAAAAAGAGTCCTCTATCAAAAAGGTATATATACATTGAAGACAATCTCTCATCTATCCAATCCAATCCAATCTAGTCCCATCTATCCATCTATCTATCAATCAATCAATCATAAGATATCAAATCTCGTGCAGGAAAGGCTGAAACGCTTATGCGTCACAGCTATCACCACCACTACCACCAGATGAAGCGGCAACCGAGGTAGCAGCAGGAGCAATGGATGTAATCATTGTAGTTGGGGTTGAAGCTTTAGAAACAACAGCTGGGGTAGAAAGGGCAACGGGAGCAGAGGTTGCTGAAGCGGGTTTTCCGGCGGCTCCAGTAGCGGCTCCAGTTGCGTTGTACATGGGTGGGCCGGGGATAGTGTAGGTCAATTTAGCATAGATGTTGACCAAGATACCTGGATCGGTAGGAGTGTAAAGTTTCTCGCCGAGGGTACCGGATGGAGCAAGAGTACCGCTACCAGTGACTTTCAAGTTAATACATTGAGGGTAATTTTGAGCACCTCCAGCACTCCCGGCACTGTGGAGAGCAATGATTTCATGACGAGCGACGTAGTTTCCAGGAGCTAGATCGGCTGGAATGGTGGCGGCCCATGTATTGTTGTTGGCGATCATTTTGTCGGAAGCCCAGGTTCCGGGGACAGTGGTGTCATCGATCAATCCACCTTCGTCGATCTTGAAGAATTCAAGAGTAGTTTTATCGACGGTACTGCAGTCTCCGTTACAGTTTGCCAAATAGGTGATGACTGGGCCGTGATGAGAGTCGGGCCAAACGGTCCATTGGAAATCAATGGTATCACCAGCAGCGACGCTAGCTGAAAGAGCAGCATTGGTACCATTTTTAGCACAGATGATATCACCAGTGGCATAGGCGGATGGTGAAGTGAATCCGAGATCGAGATTGGCATTTGACCAACCGATCGAATCTGGCATTGGGTGTTGGTATGCATAGTTGACGAGCCATCCGGTGTAGCTATTTTTACATTAGTATTTCCATCATTATACTTTTGCTCGAAGCTTTAACTTACTAGGTTCCACCAGCTACAATACCAGAAACGTAGCCATGGGCAGCAACTGTGGCAACCAGACCGGCGAAAGTGGTGAGCTTAGAGAATGACATTTTGAATGAGATTTGTGGGGATTTGGAAGAAATGAACGAATTTGGTAATCAAATGATAGAAAAATTCACAAGGAATTGAGATGTTAGACCAGCTGAATGAATGCAAATGATTAAAATCAAAAAGAAAGTGTGGTAAGTGAAAAGGGAATGATAGAGGTAGAAATAGAGAAAGACTTGCTTTGATGTGGTTGAAAAGAAAATATCGAAGAGGGCGAACTCATCGGAATA
Source organism: Stromatinia cepivora (assembly GCA_014898415.1). Classification (NCBI taxonomy): domain Eukaryota; kingdom Fungi; phylum Ascomycota; class Leotiomycetes; order Helotiales; family Sclerotiniaceae; genus Stromatinia; species Stromatinia cepivora. Next base: position 155,183 of record RCTD01000038.1, on the reverse strand, counting down.
TATAAAACTTCATATTTAAACTTTCATATATATCCTTGCGCCCATTCATGCAATAGTAATGTCCCAGTAGCCCTACCATAAACTTCATGCATCTAAATGTTACTCAATAACCTTGTCAAATGGTTGACAATGATTGCCAAGAAGTCGAGAATCCATTGACTATGATGCTCTTTTCAGACCACTTCATCTCTTATATCCAAGATCCAAGCGGTTCCGAAAGAGATAGAGTGTTATTTGCAAATGGAAAAGATCAATTTGATTCGATCGGTCGAACGATTCGAATTTGGGGTAAGTGGATGGGAGTCTTAGGGTGTTTGAGATTAGACAGTAGGCATAACCTAATGTTCCGACCCCGTGCGGTATTTGAGATTCCAAGCGCGGACAAACTGCCGTTTCGCCTACCTCCTTCATCCACTCACTGTTCATCTGGTTATTTGATCGGTACCAAGTACAATGCATTGGATGGAATCTATGCAGTGTAACATTCGCCATGCGTTCAACCTAAGGCCTAATTATATAACGGTATTGGCAATGATATATTAAACCTTCCATTGATGCGATAAAAGCTTGCCAACCTTATCGCGGAGATGAAGTTGGAATCGAATAGATTAAGCTGAGGATTAGGTTAAGTGGGGTGAAGAATTATTAATAATCTAAGTGTAACGCCTGGATTTCGACCAGCAAAAGGAATCTTGGCGTAAGATTCTAGCGCCCATATCTACGAACTTTCCTGTTGGACGTTGAATGTTGGGTGTTTCAAACGTTCTTTTCTCTTTCCTACGTCCAATATGAATTTGCCGAAGATTCATAAGATGAATGGATTGAATTGGACTTCAGCATGGTGAAATTTTGGCCAATATGATGTTTTATTCGAACACTACCGATTATGTACGTAGAATCATCTACATGAAAGTTGTTCGTAATTATAAACGCTCAATCTAGTTGCAACGTTGGTAGGGGGATGTTCCTCGATTCGCTTCCGAACAACTTTACTCGAACCGCCAGGATAAATTTGACAGTCCTAGCCCAGGAGGAATCTTCGATGGCGTTCCTACTGGACGTTAGATATCAGAATAGACACAACTCTTTGATTTAACAAATATATTTCGTAGAACACTTTTGGCAATCCTTTCTTGATGGCGATGGAAACACTCGATATTTTATACGGAGGTTGAAAGGGTAAGTAATGTAAGACATTTTTTACCTTACATATTACTATTTTTTCTATCTTTTGATACTATTTTAAAGAACCCGAATAGATATTGAGTTATTCCCCCTCAAAATTTCGAATTTTGAAGATTTCAATGAAATTTCAACAATTTTATAATTTTAAAATTTTTAAAGATTCTAAAAATTTTAATAAATTGTGAATAGCTTTTAAATAGATTCTTGAATAATTTTTATCAGAAAATAAAGAATTTATAATACTTTAACCAATTAGTTTTCATTATATAAATTTTCAATCAGTATAACGATATGATTGATTAAAGCCTTTATTTGTAGAGCAAGTACAATCATTTTTTGGTGTGTTTTACAATACTTTCCCTATCAACCTCTGTACAAACCCATACAGGACATTGTGGAGACACCATGCCCTTTTTGTTGCAATTTATACGTCACTACTTCAATCAACGTATTAGCTGCTCATATGTGCTCATACATGCACATGACTACCTGCTTGTGATTATCTCCAATATGTCGGTCACATTAACCCCCAACGCTTCCAACGCCTGGCATACCATCATATTGAGGGACCTCAAATCCTCTTGCATTGTCCTATTTTCATTAAATGCTGCGAATGTACCACCGGGTCAATATCCTATTTGTCAGATTGAAGGTCGAAGGAAAGTTCTTTACATACTACATTCCTAGTGGGGTTAGGTCAAGTGTCAAGAAGATAAACTTCAGTGGTCAATTAGGCCTGGCTATTGTGAGTCATAGACCAGTCTTACGGATTCTAAAAATTTTAGAGCGATGAATAAAAATTGCAGTGCAAATCTAGCATGTATGATGGTGTAAGGCATGGAAGGCATTGCAAGATTCACAACCAATGTCAAGTGTCAACATCCATGGTCTCATTCCCAAATGTGTTCATTAATTTCTCGAAATTTTGAGTTTGAAAATCTATAGGCCTTTTGTTGACCTATTCTGGCTGCCATTTATCATTCAAACTATGTGGTCATTCCAATGGTTTGTACCTGTACCGCCACTGACCTTACTGCAGGAATTAGTTGTTGGAAAAAGAGGTCTCTTTTGAGTGACGGGAAGTCGACTTTGAGAGAATAGCAAAGGTTATTATGTAGAGCTTCCAACGTTGATATAAAAGGCCTTTCTTCTCATAAGGAATTCCAAGCTTCATTCATACCATTTGTCACAGTGATTTCGTCAATTGCGCATACATTTATGTTGGTCGTCACCGCTCTCTTTTATACTCATACGTCTATCAACCCTTAAAGAATAACGTTTCGTTGCAAATATCAGTAGTAAACAACGACAATGAGTCATGATCCAAGCCTCCAAGATCAAATTGAAGCTGCGCTAGCAGATCCCTGGTTTAACAGGTACAGAAACCTGCGTGTGAAGCAACCAAAGCCTAAGCGGCCAGTAAATATTACCGACCAAATCTCTCAAGGCATTGAAAATATAAATTTCCAAGCACAAGAAAGCGATGGCAATGAGTCATCGTCTGGTTCTCGACATTCTACTCGTGGGTCAAGGCCCTCCAGTAGACAAATTTCACGACGCTCTGAGACTGCAAGACAGAGGTTACCGTATCCTCAGGGTGATAGTCTAATTCCCGGTGATGTCCCAGACGAACTTGAGTATTTAACCGCCGTAGAAGCCAATCGTCGCGCAGCACGTGAACGAAGACCCCCTACCACCAAACCAAAAGATATCTCGACTTCCGCGCAGCATAGAGCGCACAGCGGCACTCCGCACCCAAAGATTTCGAGACCTTACGCTAAAGAATTAACTCAAGAAACTAACTCTTCTCTTCCTCAAAGACGCGAGAAGTTAAAAGCGCCAAAAACACCGCAGTCACATTTTGATTGGAGCAGTGACAGTGATAGTGGCAAAAGTGGTGACAGTGACAGTGGTAGAAAATCTAAAACGAGAGCAAAGACTACTAATACCGGAGCCAGAACTTCCAATTCTGGATATAATCAGGACTCGGCATCTAGGAAGAAGGCTTCGGTTTCTGCACCTCGCATTACTGGTGATGGTCAAGGTTCTTGTACTACTCAAACATCACACAGGGATTCTAACCGCGAGCGTTTTAAAGGGGCTCGTGATACCCGCCCCGCACTCAGACGGCAAGGAAGCGAATTGTTTTTGGAAACGAAATCTACGAGATGAGAAATGGTGAATTGACGAAGAGTTGGGGTATAATTCTGGGGTATATGGAAGGGACCTGATGGGGGATAATTGATTGTAATTTCACAGCGTCACAGCATGCATACAGACTTCGGATCTGTAGAATAACAGTAGTTTTCAGTCTGAATTTCCACTAGTTACTTTCTCACCTCTTCTCTACATAATTAGTGATCTTCTGAAAAAAGCACTTAACTAAACTTCTCTTTACATAATAAGGGCATGAATGGCCAAGATTTAGACAAAAAGTATAGCAAGGCCAAGATTAAACCTATTTTCAGGATCTGGCAGGGGGTTCGCGTTGCGATACACCTTGGTCACCATAAACACGACGAAAGATTGCACCGACAATCGGAAATGGAAGTCAAAAAGAACATTCCCAGCCTCTAAACGAAATTTATTCATCACTAACACGAACTGAACACTTTTACTACGCGAATACCCAATATCGAAAGATGAGATATTGAGAACATCGGAGAGTTTGCTTTATAGTTCGGAGGATATTGAAATCGGTCGGGACAACCTTTCCTCCGATACGAGAATTATACTCTATGTTAAATCGAGCTTTATGATAAGATAACCTCATGCGATAATGGCTCCTTGGAATGTATTGTTTCATCGGATATTGATTTATGGATGTGTGGATATCTCTAGGTACTCTAGTATAGCATCCGCAGCAAAGTCTAATAACGCATTGCGGAGTGTTAAATTCTGTATTTCCACTCCACTAGAAAGTCTCATGGATTCACCCGAATAGCATCATGCATACCACAACATACCTATACCTATTTCCAAATGCTCCTTGCCAACCTGTTTGATGGAGTGAGTGGCGCGATATCGTTTTGATTGTGGGATGGAAGTATGTTGATTGTCTACTGGCTCTTGAATATCTCGTCTCAAATATCAATTTCCTCGAGGAGTGTCACGTAGCATACCTTTTGCAAAATATCGACCGGTCCAATCACGGACAAGTCGAACAAACCTTCCACGAAATTCGAAAAGTATAAACAAGAACCTGAGCAGCAACTAAATTTACCTTTCTGTCGAATAATCAACAAAGATCCTTGGATTTCCTGGGGTCTCTTCCTCCATCCTAGTGTCTAGGAACACGATGATTTCTCAGATGCTATTAAACTGCTGCTGTCAGCATTTAACGGCGCTTGCTTCCTTTATCGCCATTCAGTACCAAGCATTAGTTACAATTGAAGTTCCACTCAATTATTATCTCGTTCGGAGGATTTTTGAAATCTTTCTTCGAAACACTCGTCCGAAGTGAATAGATAATAAAAGGTCATATCGAGTCCACCATATCTTAATCTGGCATACTGAGCGATGAAGAAACTGTAGGCGCTCTGTTTGCTACATTGGGACAGTCGCTCGGATATCACGGATGGTGAATTGCTTCTTTTGATATTTCATCCTGGCGACAATACATACCATCGTAACCGCCAAAAAGAAAAAAAAGGCATGCAATCTAGCGCCGCCCCTTTCGACTCAATTTATAGGCTCCATATTTGGTGACACGGTGGGATCTAATTGATGGGATGGAAAGTTTAATCAATCGAAGTCATCAGCAGTTTCAAACAAAGCTTTTAATTGAACTATTATTGGTTATTCCATCGAAGCTTTTTATCTAGATTGTTCTGATGAACGTTTGTTGAATGGGAACCACAAAACAAAGTACAACACAGACCAAACGAATTTACAGCAAGCTTAATTAAACGAGATCCGTGTTTCATATCCTTACCAACGCTTTAAAATGATGAATTTTCCATAATTCATCTAATCTCCTCTCATTAGGACCGGGCGACTATAAATATCCTGTGGAATATCTATCGGATATCCGTATGCGGGGGTTTGGATTTTTGGATGTTGGGGGGGGGAGTCATTTTTGATAATATTATATAATTATATTTTATAGATTAGAGTAAATATCTGATAATATTATATAATTATGTTTTATAGATTAGAGTAAATAATCCATGGTGGTTGAATACCCCGAGTAGGGTACGAGTTATCGGATATTGGTCGCATTGAAGCCGGTGGGTCATCCATCATCCTTCTCAAATCAAAATATCCATGCCGAGCAACAAATATATTGATATTGCTATTTACCGCCATGAATGAATCCTTTGCCTATTGAACATCGTTTACAATCAATTTTCATCCAATCTATTTCAAGCTTTATGACCAGCATAAATAAGCTTTTAATCATGTTTCTAGCTCTTTTTGAAATCCCCTTTGAAGGGGAGTTTCACAAACAACATATCATCACTTTTTCGAGGATGACTGGGATATTTGGTTCCCTGTACTAATCTAATCAGTTCATCTGATGATACAGGTCTAGATCCCATTCTTTACGTTTGTTTGTATAAGTATCTTTCCCTTGGCCAAACTGACTGTCAATTTCATCATTCAACAAACGCTTCTTTTCTACCATCACATTCATTTACACAGTCCTCGGTGACTATCTACATTCATTACTTCATTGATTGAAGCTTATCAACGATTTTCTTATTCAAGCACTCATTTTTTCACCGTACGACAAACTTCAAAATCTTCATCCATCGATATCATCAATCTCAAATTTCTTATCATCAAAAATGTCTTTCTCTAAGATCGCCGTTGTGGCTAGTGCCGCTTTTATCTCTGGTGTTGCAGCACATGGACGTGTTCAAGGTATCACCGCTGATGGCGTTTGGTAAGTAAAAGTCTAAAGAAAGTTTCGGGAAACAAAAGCTTATATTTAATAGGTATGAAGGTTATAACCCATCTTTTCAATACGACCAAGTCGCTCCAGTCGTTGCTGGGTGGTCCGATCCATCTGATCTAAATAATGGATTTATTTCCCCAGATGCTTATGGTACATCCGACATCATCTGCCATTTGAGCGCTACCAATGCTAAAGGATACGTCAATGTTACTGCGGGTACTGAGGTTAACTTGCAATGGACTACTTGGCCAACATCTCACCACGGACCAGTTCTTGGTATGCTTATATTGAATCTTGTTAAATATACTTTTGACTAATGAATAATCCCAGACTACCTTGCGGCATGTACCGGAAATGATTGCACAACCGTGGACAAGACCACCCTCAAATTCTTCAAAATTGATGGTGTAGGACTTATCGACGATACCACCGTTCCAGGTACATGGGCATCGGATCAACTCATCGAAAACAATTCTTCCTGGTCGGTGACCATCCCGGAATCCTTGGCACCAGGTGGATACGTTCTTCGCCACGAGATTATCGCTCTTCATTCCGCCCAGCAAGCCAATGGAGCACAAAACTACCCACAATGTGTTAACTTGTGGGTTTCGGGGACTGGAACTGCCACACCAGCTGCCTCGGATACCACTCTTGGTACGGCTCTCTATACTGAGAATGGGCCTGGTGTGAGCGTTGATATTTATGCTTCCCTCGCTTCTTATGATGTTCCTGGTCCTACTCAGTGGGCTTCTGCTACTGCCTCTATTGTTCAGGGTACATCTGGAGCAGTAGCCACGGGAGCCGCGCCTGTTTCATCAGAAGCTTCCTCCGTAGTTCCATCAAGCGCACCCGTTTCAAGCGCCTCAACTTCTGCTGCTGCTGTTGCTTCCACTTCTGCTCAGTCCACGACAGCAGTTGTTGCATCCTCTTCCAGCAAGAAGGCCTCCGCTTCTACCTCAGCTTTTTCATCTGTCGTTACTTCAGCCCCAGCTCCTACTGGTGGATCAAATGTCATCGCTGACATGATTACTGACTACGTTACAGTCACTGATGTTGTGACTGTTACCGTCACTGCTTAAATCTTTTAAACTTTGACTCAACACTTTCTTCGACCACAGACCTTTTGATGATATTTGATGGCTGTTCTTTTTTGTATCACTTTCTGGCTAGCTGGTATAGCGTCGGATGGAAAATTATGAATGAGTGATTGGAATGTATATATGTATATCCTGTACAAACGAAATTGAATATTTTTTGAACTTCATGTATTTTCTCTTGTGTCTCTCTACTTGTGATCTGACTCCTATGATCTGGACTTGGTTTTGGGGATGAGATTTCGTGGATCTGTGGTATTATTGAGCCACCACATACCCAGACCTCATAACGTTATATAATATTCCAATCCATAATTGACATTCAAATAGTCTCAAGCTTAAGCCCCCAGAATCTGGAAACGAATATGTATCTCAATATACAATTCCTCTCGTCCATCACATGCATATGGCTATTTCTTCCTCCCAAGCCATTAGCATATGCTTTTCATTTTGTGTATACAAGAATCTATTTCCTATTGTCTATTTTCTTCAACACAAAGTAAGATTACAAGCAGTTTAATCTCGATCAAGCAACGAGCCGATCTCTAGGAGTATAGGTCAATGAAATACAGAACTAGTTCCGGTCTCTGTTCACGGTACCATCTAAAGTAAAACTTTTTTTTACATTTTATACTTCCGCTGGTGAGAGGATCTGCGACATTAATCACAAATTCTGTGAGTTACTCTCCGCGACTCGAGAAATGGCAGCTAAAAGCTTACCGTTAATGTCCTTTCCAGCGTCAGTATTCAGACACTCAAATGCAATAACTTCAGCCTCTTCACAAATGGGACAGCTCAAGTACACTCAACCACGGCTATCCCAGTTCCACCATATTCTTCTTTTCGTTTCGAGCCGATATGTATAGTATGCTTAACAATCATATCATGAACAAAGCATATCTTTTCATACTGGAAATGGTTTTTTTTTTTGAATCACTCTAAGGGTTGGTATCTTCTACTTTCTATCTCCCATTTTGTTAGTATATATGCTACGGTACTTACTCTTCATTTATATTGTTAACACGAATTAAAGCCTTGGATTTAAAAGTGTCAGGGGACCATTCTCCATATTTGTAGCTGTTTTATGGTGTGTTTCTTCTGGAAAGATGTATGCCGATTTATGTGGTATGGAAACTTGCGTTGAAACATGAAGGAGATATTCTTATGGTGAGTCTTGTCAGCGATGAGGAAGTTAGGTAGAGATAGTAGTGAACAATCCATATGGTAGTTTTACCCTTTTTGATGAACGATAGTAAAAGTGGGAGGCGAAGATTTGATATGTTCTTATATGAGGGGAAGTATTTTGACTGTTACAAGCGGCTAGGTTGTTAGGGGGTAGGTAAAACGTAATTCAAGTCATGTTCAGAAACCTTGTGGTTGAATGGCATCTTTGCAGGTAGCAATCAGGTAATAAAATATCCAAAGAGTCAAGAGTTTTTATACTTCAATATCTCTGACCTCATGGTAACAATCGGTTTCTGCTGGTACTTATATAAAAGAGATTTATCCTACCCTAAACTCTCCAAAGATCAAATACTTCGCAATACAACACGCTACACGGAATCCACTGATCAGCTTCGTAGCGTGAGTGGAATATGAAGCTTTTACTTGGGGGCTGAGTTGCGATTTTGCAGGAGTATTCTCTTTTCCAATGATTTAAATTTGTACGAATAAACTGAAATGAATGGCAGTGAAAAGAGGGAGGATCTATCCGTATTTCAGTGTATTATGATATAATTATCGGCCGATGCGCTTTAGATGCTCATCTAGCTCTGGTATAAAAGCTCGCGATGATGTTGTCGGGCTTCGAGAATCTCGACTCACCTAGATAAGATTATACATAAGGCGTGTTTGAAGGAATGGCAGCGGGATCTACTGCGAACTCTAGTTGTACCCGTGTAAATTTTTATACTAATGATAAGAAATTACTTCGAGTCTTTTTAATGTGAAGGGATTTGTGGGGAATTCAAGCGTATGTAGCTGCTAGGAGGGACTTTTAGGTGAAGTGCCATAAAGCCAACTCCACAGTAAAAAGAGAAAATGAAGTCTCATGGAACGAAGCGTAATTCCTCGCATCAGTAGAACAACTTACAGACTCTCGGTATGGTATAAAACCAGGAGCTTATTACGTCTTCAGCTTTTCCTCTAAAGCAAACCTGGAAAATTCGATCGAGGTAAAATGGCTGGGAACAAAAGGGTTGATCGACTACGTAGGAAGGTTTCTTATGATGACTTGAAGCACTTCAGTTTTGGAAATTGTCAGATCTTTTCACTGATTGGTAGTCATTGAAGTGAAGACGACAATACTAAGATGAAGTACAGGCGACGATCATAGCATCGTTTTCTAGAGTGACAATAAGAGTGATTGCTTCAAGTAAAAGTATGGAATTTGGAATTAGTACTAATGTTCGAGAACAAGACTACTAATTTTGATCACTTATTTTATTTTACGCAGGTTGATCAATGACATGTCTCGTAGTGATTCTATATCCTGGAGTTTGCTTTACGTTTTCGGCATCTGATCAGTCACTTCAGAGTACTGAATACTTGCAGTCATAGTTCCCTTCCAATGATACATGGCTTCCCGTGTATTTGAAATCCAGCCAGATCTTACTGCTCGCAAAGTATACTGTAGGAGCAGGATATCTCCATTAGGCAATGCAATAGACTGGTTTTCACCAGTTTCCGGCCAAGTTCTTAGTATAAAAAGATACCTTTCTAATGAACTCCCCCTTGATACTTGATAGCACGAGCCAAGTTTACTAAATAGACCCACGAGTTTGTTCTCGGTACGACGTAAACATTCTTTGATGAGTTTGTGTGGATCCTTTCGCATAATCTCTCTGTCTTTGCAAGTTCCAGGTTTCCCCTCACTACATTGACCACAAGATATCTTAGTTTATTGTCACTTTCCTACCCTTAGTGCTTTCATAAGGCTCGTGGTTTTTAGTATCGTTCACCGGGCATCAGACAACTGATTGGTCTCATGTAAATCCTTGCTTTTCGATGATATTGGACAGCCGACATCACAGATGACAATGAAAGATACTGAACCATAGCAAAAAGGTATATCAGTCCTCGTAATATCATATCAAAGGACTCCACACAGCATCTCATGCCTAGAATGTTCTCGAATAATCAAGATCTAAAAGTATCTGCATCCTGCCACTACAATCTGCGACACCTTGAGATTCAGGAAATCAACGCTTAGCAAACCGTATGAATAATTGAGGTGACGGCCTAACACGCGGCTTTATATGGACAGACGAAGCTCTCCTGGACCGTGAAGGGGGGAGTTTTGAGGGATGCATTCGCTTGTGATAATCTAATCTCATCTAGTAATTTCAGGTATTGCAAAATTCTGACTATTGAAGCCATCAAGGCAATGCATCTGATTTGTGGTCCTGATGTGGGAGATATAAAATGATTACGAGGTGGTCTCGGAAAATGAACAATTGAAAAAGAAACGAACACTGGAATAAATTTGAGTGGGTGCGTGTTGAAAACGATGCTTGGGAGAAATTAAAGAATGTTGAGTACTTGATGTGGTATCAAAAGTAGGGGAATAGATGGGGAATATATCGTGATGATGAGAAAAGGCTGCCAATAAAAGTTGTATTGAAACGGTAATGAGAATCAAAATCTCTAGAACTCCGTATACACGGACAAGACCAAGACTGGGAAGTCATTCGCTAGTTTTAAAAGGAGCCTTTTCGGTTGCTCACTATATTACCCGTTAACAGGCGTTGAAATGATGTAGAAAAGCCTAGCTTATCATCATGGAAAGCAGCAGAGCTTTTATACTACGAAGCGGAAGACTAAGTAGCCTTAAGAGTAAGATAGATTGTGGACCACTATCTGTCTTCGGATTTTAGGATATCCGGCATAGAATATTCAAGTGCTGCACTTCCAAACCCCCCATCCGAGGTGAGTATACAAGCTCTTAAGATATAATAATTTTCTCAACCATGAAATATATCAGGATATCCGTAGTTCTACATGGCATTACGAAATTATAGTTTTTTGAGAATATTCTTCCAGCTCCGATATTAGGATGACGTGGTCAAACAACAGCGAAATATACCAGTATATTTATTTCCATCGTTATGACACCATGCCGAGAGGGAGAAAATGGCAGCGATTGGGTCCTTATATCGAAAAAATAACATAAAAGAATAATAGACAATAATATTTTCAAATATTTCCTGTCGGGGCAAAGACCCAGGTCATGGAGGCAGCAAAGAGTATTGTTCTTTGGGTCGCAAAGTGAAGTTTATAGAGGTATCCTTTAGGTGCCAGAAACATCTTATGGCCAGATACTGCAACTCGCTATCTACGAGGAAGGAAAGCACAGTAGAAAGAAGCTTATTTTATACCGCGCATCAAACAAAAGAGATGGGGTTCTTCTACGTTTCATTTTGGAATTCAGAGTGTGCCCGCCTCAGATTTGTAAAGAATTATCATGTCAGAGGAAGCGGCATTAATGATTGTCTATTGTATTACGACTTGGAACTTACTACAGTGCATAGATATCTTAATATCTTGACAGCAGAAGCAGTTAAAAAAATCTCCAAGCAGGAACCCATTAGCAAGTATATTCCTCGTAATTCAGTAGTCAAGATAGTGAAGTTATATTCCGAGTCCTGAAAGGATAAAAGGAGGATTTGGAGGCCATCTTAGTAGCTTTGTAATCGTGTCAAAACGCAGAGGTAAGAAATTCAAGGAGAAGATTCTGCTCCTTGTCTTTGCATGTAGTGAGATTCTTAAATGGTATTTAAAAATCCGAGCCACGTGTTCAGAAATGTGGAAGTGACCTTGAGTGGAATGATGAATTAGTGGAAATGATAACAAGAACTAGAATATGATAGTGAGAATGCACGGGCATTATGAATTGAGATTTCCTGCACCTTCAGTCCAAATACATACATATATATGATTGAGCTGTAGTAATCCAAATTTGGCGCCGTCTCCCTAAGGCTTTCAGTATCCCATGTCTATATATTTGTGAAGGAGATAACATTGAGAAGTTCTTGGAGTTTTATAGTCGTATACTCAGCAATGATAAAAGCAAACCAAAAATTAATATGCAGACTACATGTAGACCCTCAAGCTGATGAATTCCGTACGATGCTCCCTGGTCCATGGTGAAAAGTCCCGCGAATGATGATGTATTTTTCCGCACCGCGAGGTCCAGGAGTGCAATTCTTCGATAAAAAAGCTTAGTTTCTCCTCCACGAAAAAAAGGGATATGGCATATTCAAAATAGAGATGTGTCTCGAGGAAGGGAAACAGCTGGCATACACTCGTCGTTCTTCATGTTCAGGAACATGTTACGTGAAAGACGGGGTAGAATTAGGGAATCGTAACTTCCTCAGTTGTTTGTCAACGACTGGAACAGAATGACGTTGATAGAAACATGAACAATGATAGATGTTGTAGAAAGAGAACAAAAAAGAAATGGCGTGTGGCAGCAAAATTTGGCTTTTGATGACTAGAAAAATGGGTATAGTAGTTGCATGCTCATAGCAGACGTTAAGCTACGCAACTTGGTACGGCTAGGAAACATCTTGATAACCCATTTTTCTGTGCTTATTATGAAGAAATAAATCGTGATATTCAGATTGAGAGAAGATACTGGGAGAATTTTATACATCTAAAGTTGAATTTCTGAATTACATATCCCACCTCACGTTCGAAAGTATTTACCCAGAACCCCCGCCCATGGAGAAGACCATCAAACTCTCTTCTCCCACTTGAAGAACATTCTCTCCGGGTGTAACAACTGCAACAGCAATCTAAACCCAGTGTCCTCTTTAATCAAACCCTTCAACCTCTCTATCGCATCCTTCTCACTCTCTCCCTCAAGCTGTACAGGTTTAACCCTATAATCCTTAAACAATCCCACTAACACACCCACAAACTCGACCTGGGAGAACTTCTTCCCCGGACAGACACGAGCTCCACCAGACCAAGCAATAAACGGATTCGACGCCTTTGGAAACTCAAGGAAAGTTTCAGTAGCTGGATTTGAAGTATTTGGAGGTGGCGGAGAAGATGCAAGTGCGGCGTCAGATGGAGAAGTTGAAGTGGGTATGATCCAACGAGAAGGTTCCCAGGCAAGAGAGTTGGATCCCCAATGACGGGGATGTGTGTGCATGGCTGAGTAACTGGGGATTATCATGGTGTGAGGTGGAAGCAGGTGAGTTGAGTCGTTGACCTTGAGCTCTCGGGGTTCGGGACCGCTGGTTTTGACGATGGCTACTGGTGTGTAGAGACGTACTGTTTCATACTGTAAGAGAGTTAGTATGTTCTTGAGATCTTATGCATCTGGTGGATCGTTTGGGTATAATTGCTTACTGTAACAGCGAGACAGCGCTTCAAACGTGGAAATATCTCCGCATAGTTCGAAGTTTCTGGGTCTTGATCACCGAATACTTCATTAATCTCTTCTGCAATCCAATCTTGAACATCAGGACGAGTAGCAATTAATGCAATACCGAAAGCCAATGTGTTGGCCGTGGTATCATGACCAGCAAAATTGAATACGAAAATATTGCCATAGATTTCTTGCTCTGTCAAGCCTCCCTGACTCGAAGCTTCCTTACTCTCTGCTTGAGACGCACGTACAAGTGAAGTCATCAGATTATTCCCATGCGTGTTTCCGTCCGCAGCAGCTTGTTTTCCTTCTTCATATGCATTTGTCATATAGTTCTGGAATGTAACAGTTGCCTCATGAAGGGGTTTCCAACTTTTTGGTAACCACCATTTATCCAAATTATTTGGACCTAGAGCAACCAAAGCGATACAATTATCCAATATCAACTTCAAAGCATCTCTGATATTAGCAGAGCCTTGAGTAGCAGACTCTTCCTCTGCTCCTTGATACGGATATGATTTCCCGAAACCAGCACTAGACATGACGTGTAATGACAGTGTCCTTACATCATCGCCAATAGTATTGATGGAAGATTTCGATGACCAATACTTTCGCATTCCGATTGCTTGACGAATTACTTCTGACCATACAATTTCGTTGTTGTTCTCGTTGAAACACGTGGCTGTGATTTTGCGATGACGCTGCCATTGAGCTCCCTCCGTTGTCCCAAGATTAGGTCCAAAGACGTTTAACATCGCTAGCATCTCCGTTGGCCTGGAAAATTCTCTACTACGGGCATTGATGTCGATCAACGTCTCTGCATTGCAAAGCTGTAGCCAATTCTTCCCGGGAGTCACGAAAATAAATGCATCGCCTATCTCTTGATGCGCTTTGTATCGATCGTGAATTTCCCATCCTCGATAATTGAAACGGGTAAAGTTTTTGGTGAAAGGTAGATTTTTGAAGTATGGTAGAATCTTGGTGTCAACGGCCATCCAAAGAGGATTACCAGAATCGATGGGCAAGATTACGAGGGGTAGGCCCGTCTTCCTAGCTAGGTTGTAGTTGACAGCTAGACAATACAGCACGTACAAAACCCATCCTGCTACCGGAATGACGAGACCTAGGAATAATGAATAGCCAGCCATGATTGTCGACTAAACAGTGGCAGCAACTGTGATGATGGATGCTATTTACAAACTAGAAGAGAACAATTTCAAAGTTTCAGGTTGAAAACAATTCCTCGGGAGATAAACCCAAAAATGGAAATATGGGACTTTGGCACGGAGTATCCGCAATTGAAAGCAAATGACAGGGAGTGCAAATTAATTGATCTCTGATTGATTTGATTCCTCGTTTTATCGTTCTTTTGTTGTATATCCCTTTCTCTCTGGTATCTCTCGGAAAGCGGTCGAGAGGCACAGCGCTTAAAACAAATTACAGGGAGATCATTGGATTACTAATTAAACCTCGCGTCTGCACTTGTAGGGATTTGGGGGAGTAACGTACAGAGGTTGGAAGGGTAGGTATTATAAGACATTTTTTACCTTTAAACAATTTGAATAGATATTGAATTATTCCTTTTTAAATTTCGAATTTTGAAGATTTTCAAGATTTCTAATAGAATTTCAATAAATTTGAAGCTTTTGATAATTTTAAAGCTTTTAATAAATTCAGAATAAATCTCAAATATAATTCCAATAAAAAAAATAAGAATTTTGATGATTTTGAATGTCACGAGATACACGTGATCGCGTACGATCGGATTAGTACGATACTAAGCTCCGAGCCGATCATATATATAGCTTCGTAGCACACTCTCTTTAGCTCTATAGCTTTTAATTCTAAAGTTGATCTCTAAATGCTCATTGGGTTCGTTACATTATTAAAAACTCTTTCAGATAAGAAATAGAATAATATACGCTTATACTTATGTACACTCCGTACACTCCTATCCTAGATATATGTTTATACTCATTCGCTTGTATATAAATCTTTTTGATATTATTCGAAGATGTTGTTTTTTTTCTTACCCTTAATTTCTAAGTTATGGATTACAATTCGATAAACCTTGCGATTGCAAAACTTTATAGCGAAGTGACTCATCAACAAAATGAAATCTTGTTTTTACGTTCTCTAATTTTCGAATGTACTCTGGTTGCTTATATTCCTTTTCATCCGAAACCCTCTTTTCCTGATCCTGAAAAGTTCAGTGGTAGCTCTCAAAAGTTTGATACCTGGTTTCCTTCGATTTGAGCGAAACTACAAATAGACAACACTGTAATCGGCAATTTTATAATTCAATTTTATTATGTTTATTTCAATCTCGAATCTTATATATAAGTTATAGTACTATTTTAGCTTTCTTCTTTTGATCAAAATGTTCCTTTAGATTATACAATGATCCTGAATCAATTTATATATATTTACAATAATCCGAATAAAATTCAAGAAGCTGAAGATAAGTTATTCACTTTTAAACAAAAAACCGATTCTTTATATGCCTATATTGCAAAATTCGAAAGAACCCTTTACGAAGCCAAAGGTCAGAATTGGCTTGATTCGAATAAAATCTCAACCTTTCGTAATGGATTCAATGTTACTCTTAGAAATCGTCTTTTTCAACAACTTTCTTTTCTCTGCTTTTATCCTGATTTTATTCAGGTTATACAACAATTAGTTGTTTGTATAGCGAATGGATTCCTTGTATTATTCTATTTTAGTGAATCTAGAGCCCTATATATATTACAGAATCCATCCCATTTTCGGAACCACGATCCAATAGACGTTAGCAACCTTAATGTTATTGATACCCTTAGCCCTTTTGATACCCAATCGGATAAACCCAATCGTATCTTGATTCTACTCTGCATATAAGCATCCAAGTTTTCCCCTTCTGAAAGAATTCTTTTATACAAACAAAATAAATATATATGATATAGAAGTAATTCTTATTGAATACAAATATGTCCACTAAACCTATATCAAGGAATCCGAGATCGATAAAAGTCTGTATTGGTTATTACATTGACTACTAAATCCAAAAACGACGATGATAAGGATCTAGAAGAGATGATCAATGACCGATATTTTGAAGATCGCTTGGAAAAGACAAATGGTACAATGAATGCATATTCGTTGATTGTAATGCAATCTACATATCAGGAATTTTTATTAAAAAAAGATTAATGATCATTTGTACTTAAGTCATTCATTTAAAATGAATTTGAGGCGAATTTTTCAGAAAAGAAGGGTAATGTTACGAGATATATGTGATCATATATGATCGGATTAATACAATACTAAGCTCCGAGTCGATCATATATATAACTTCGTAGCATACTCTTTTTAGTTTTGTAACTTTTAATTCTAAGGTTGATCTCTAAACGCTCGTTGGGTTCGTCACATTGAATAATTTTGTTAATAAATTTTGAAATTTATAATACTTTAATTATTTAAATTTCATTATATAAATTTCCAATTAATATAATAATATTATTAATCAGAACTTTATTTGTAAAACAAATACGGTCATTTTTTAATGTGTCTTATAATGCTTATCCTTCCAACCTCTGTACGGAGGTTGATGGGGTAAGTATTGTAAGACACACTAAAAAATGACCATGCTTGGTTCCACAGACAGGGGTTCTGACCAATAATATCATTACGCTGGTTGAAAATTTGTATGATGAAATCTAAATGATAAAAGTATTGTAAATTCTCCATTATCTATTTAAAATTATTCAAAATCATTCAAAATCATTAATTTTTTATTTAAAAATCTATTCTAAAGTTATTAAAAGAGGTTATATAATCTTTAAAAACTTCAAAATCATCAAATTGTTGAAATTTTATTGAAATCCTCGAAATACAATCAAAATTCGAAATTTGAAGGGAGAACAGCTCAATATCTATTCAAGTTGTTTAAAGCAGCATCAAAAGACAGGAAAAACAGCGATATGTGGGTAAAAAATGTCTTACAATACTTACCTCATCAACCTCCGTACATTTTAGTTGGAACTAGGTGTGGAGTTGATGTTATTTTCAAACGATTTCCCACCAGCAATTTATTATGCTTTTCTGGGCTGAATATTGATCAGCACAATTGTTCTAGTCCTAATGAAGCAGTATCCGCAAAATACCCGCAAGAAGCCGGGATTTTAACCAATCATCAATTAGTTCTAATTGTGCATCAAATGAGACATAAGCACTTAGCAAAGCAAAGCCGTTGCATAGCCGGGTACACATATTTTATGGCCCCCAAATCACAATCAAAACGGAACGAATCACGATTTAGGAAGTTACGCAACTAAATTACCGTTTTTGGAGCATTACTCCGTAAAGTGTCCAATAATGGGGGCGTGTCGACAAACGCTGTGAACGATGGTCAGACCATCAAAGTTGGGGGGCCTGTTCACTGTGATGGCACTGTGCTGGGGCTATACACATGGGTTATCCACTGTCTATCCACTGTCTATCCACTTGTCTATCCACTTGTCTATCCACTGTCTTAGACTATCCGTCCCCGCTGACATACATGAGGCATCGCTAAATCAATTTTCTACCCATGCTCAGCCGTTGTTCAAAGATAGCCTGATATCTGATACTAACCAGGCTGTGTCTGTGACATTCACCAGAAAGCCACGCCAAGTGATATTCGAAACACCCTTTCTAACTCTTGGTATACTTTAAAAAAATCCCAATAGATAAATTACTTCGATATCTGTTTTGGGTATTCTTTCCTGCTACCCTATACACAAGTAATCAAACTCAAAGATGCATTTCCCCACTCTCCTCGCCGACCAGCGCTTGACCCAACTTCAACATTTCAATAACTCCCAATACTCCAGTAACTCCAAAGCAACACACACATCTCCCATTCAGATATCATGCGTCATTTTGATTGTTCTTGGCATGGTTGCAAAGGCTGCTTTTGCTGTTGAGAGTCTGGATTGGATGGATTGTGAGTATACGCTCTAGATATGTCTACCGATATGAAATTTCGACTAATCGGAGTTTCTAGATACTATTCTTTGTCTTCTGGTATGTAATATGATGCTTGAATATTTAAAATCATTGATTAACTCACACAAATATCAGACCGGAGTTTGGTATTCTCGACGACGACCAACTACCTATGTAGTTTTGTGAATTTGGGATCAAATGGATTTTGGCTTTGATATCGGCGTTGTACTAGTAGGAAGGGACATGGATAGGGCTGGAGTCACGTTTAAGGTTTGGGTTGGGGATAGGGTTCTGGTTGCATTTGATTTGTATGGATGAGCTGGATGGGGTCATATGGACTGGACGGATGGATTTAAATTATGGCGCAACGGACCTATGAATGAATGACGAAAAAACACACCACTGTCAATAGAGCATCACATAAATTGTAACTGGAAATCCTGCTCATGCCTTTTGACTTTATTCACTTAATGAGAATTTCTTATGGCAAGTTCAATGATCTAGCCAAGAATTAACTTCAAGAGAGGTGTCATACAAAATCTATTACATTATCACACCGAATAATCCTACAGTCTAAACTTTCTCGGATCCAATCACACTGTTCATCATGGCCGAGCTCCCTGGCTCGTCAGACCTCCCCTCATCTTTTGCTTTCCTTCTTTCCTCCGCAACCTTCTTGAGATTAAACCATTGCATCCCGCAAGCAAACGGCAAAGACAAACAAGCCGCAGCCAAGGCATAATACATTGCATCCCTAATAGCAATGGTGTACGCTTCTCTCAATGCAGCTAAGACAATCGCCGATCCGCCGGCCAAATCCTGCAGACCAGTAGCGCCGACCTTAATGACCGCTTCTGCTGATACAGCAGTGGTATGAGCTGGTACGCTGGTTTGTAACCTTGACAGAAAGAGAGATTGTGCGATGGAGACGGAGACGGAAGAACCAATCTGATACATAAATACCGCAATCGCATTTCCAGTAGGAGCGTCTTCTTCACTTAACACGATCTGTAGCGCGGTATAGGGAAGCTGCTGTGCCATTCCAGTACCCCATCCATTGATTACCATGTATGCGGCCCATCGGACCGTTGAGGTATTGGTATCAATGGTAGTGAGAAGACCGGCACCGACCATTGCAATTATCGTTCCAAGAATCATATATGGGACATAGTATCCCCATTTTGTGACGACAGCTCCAGTGAGCGACAAGCCAATGATTTGTGGAAGAACGATTGCGATGAAGCGGGTGCCACTTTGTATAGCGGTGACGCCTTGAATGGATTGGAAGTAGATGGGCAGGTAGTAAGCATAGACAAAACTCATCATGCCAAATAACATAAGGAATATGCTTCCCATGAGAATTGATCTTTGGCGAAGGATTCGCAAGGGAATTGTGGCATGTTCACCCCGTTTCCATTGTAGAATACCGAAGGATATGATGAGCAAACCAAAACCAACGAACAACCCGATAACTTTAGACGATTTCCACGGTAGAGTCTGTCCACCCCATTGTAATGCCAGAAGAAGACAGTATATTGCTCCCAAAAACAGTAGAACTCCGCCAATATCCATACGCCTCAATTTAGTGGAAAGGTTCAAGGAACGATTCGAGTTCTGAATACCTCCAATTCGAAAGAATAGCAAGATAAAGACGAGGACAACAGCGCCCATAGGTACATTGCTATCTTCTTATTAGTATGTGTAAAACTATCAGGATAAAGGGAATCATTACATCCAGAAGCACCATCTCCAATTGGCTTTGTCAGTGAAGACACCGCCAAGTACAGGCCCGATGCACACACTGATAGCGAAAGAGCTAATGACAATGCCTTGATACATTGGTCTCTTTTCGAGTTCTACCACAAAATTGACAATGGCAAGACTTCCTTGATAAATCCCGGCTGCCCCAAAACCAAGAACAGATCGGCCTCCGATGAGAACACTGGAAGAAGGTGCTGCCGCGCACAGAATAGACCCCACTGTCTTAAGTCAGATACCATCAGTTTGTTGCATTCAATGACTTACACTCAAATAAAGCTATCGATCCCATATACACGATCTTAGGATCAAAGTATTTGTACAGATTACCGAACATAGGTTGGAAGGCCGTAACGGTGAGAAGATATGCTGAGCCATACCAGGCGACATCATCCAGTGCATGAAAATCAGAAGTAATTCTAGGAATTGCAACGGCGATAATGTTCATGTCCAATGCTAGGAGGAAAATTCCTAGGCACAAGGACCCGATAACAGCCGCAAGGCGCCATGAGTGAAGAAAAAGGCCGTCAGGTTCGGAGCTTCCGAGGCCTGCGGGGCTTGGGGTATCCGTAACGGCCACGGTGCTCATTCCTTTATCGATAGACTCGGTGTCCTTGCTGGACAGAGCTCCGTCTTGGTGCAATGTCATGGTCGGCTGATTATTGTGAACCCCTCAAGATCGTAAATCGTTTGTCTGGTGGCGGAGAATATGTTTGCACGTAGGATCGAAGGTAGAAATAGAACTTCAGCACTTTCCGTCTCATAAATTTTGTGAAGCCCCTGCCCACCATTCTTGGGTGAGAGGAGGTGCATGGCATGATAAGCAGCATTCATCGTTTACTCACCAGGAGTATCTGCCGAACATTATAATTAGAATTACAATTAAAATTTGAAAGCCCTAGCTAACTTATACTGATGCATGGGGGGTTAGCTGACATATAGGGACAGGCCGTGTCGACATGCAAGTACAATCATGTACATGGAAATCAACAGGGGATGATTTTTACCCCTGTCACCTGATGTGAAACTAAATTTTAGTGCGCAGCTTTATTTAGGACGAAAGATAAATTTGATATGAAAATGTTGGTCCATGCAGAAACTCATAAATAAAAAAACAAATTCGGAAGAATTCTCATTTGGGTAATATTTATTTCGTCACGATAGTTCATGATAGTAATTTGTGATGGAATCCAAGGCAGAATATCAATATCCATTGACGCCCATGTGGGTGATGGGGGTGATGGGGGCGATCTAGGGGCAGCGCATCATCGGATATTTGGAATTTTTGAACAGGATCCCCATAGCACAATCAGCACTATGTGACTAGTATCGGTTTGGCTTGTATCTATCATGGTCAACAGTGGAGGGGAAGAGTATGAAAAGTATATCTACTTATGCCGATCCCTTTGGATCATCACTTGAAGACATTCCCGTGTACTCTTTTCGTTCTCACAAGCATCTCATCTTCACTTCAGATAATTTCAACCTCACGAAGCTCCATTGAGCGTCAACTCTTTAACGATGTTTCTCAACCCCGCTTGGAGATTTGTGTCTACAAGTGAATATCAACCTTACTTCCTTGCAGCAGCAGTATTCGGCACTTGGCTTCTATCATGGCGTTTGTGGAGATTTACCATTCGGCCATACCTTAGACCGCAAGACCCCATTGAACTTCCTTACTGGATACCATGTAGGTATTCTTCTCGATCTAGCTGAACCTTTATTGACGCTATGTAGTTTTAGGACACAGTCTTAGTTTCTTCCAGAACTCTGATAGTTTGATCGAGCGTGGCTTGTATGTTGACACTTCCATTTTTATATCCACCGCATCCATTGCTTTGCTTACCGTCGTCTTCATACGTTTTTAATGACGGAATGTGATAATAACAATTGTATTCCAGGGATTACACCGGTCGCACTCACGAACCTTTCGCAATTCAAGTGGCTTCAAAATTATTCTACATTGTTACAGGACCTCGGGATGTCGCAGAAGTCTACAGGAATGTGGCCACTCTAAGTTGGGATGGCCACTTGTCTCAGATTCTTTCTAACTTTGGCTTCACTGGCAAAGCGTTGAAGTTGGCCTGGCATGTGCCCATTCCCGGAGACAAATGCTATATGCATAAGAACCCTGTCAACCCTAAGCAACTATCTCTGGTCAAGCTCATCGAAGAAGTGTATATTGCCCAATTGCTTCCTGGTGTACACATGACCGAAATGTCCGAGAAATTCATCGTGTCGCTCAAAGACTCCCTCCAACCACCAAAGATGGACTTCTGTACGTTGAGTAAGAACGGTCTCACTCGCCGGGTCTCATTAAAAGCTCTTTGCCGATCTACCCTAGTAGAGGCTGCAACATTTTCCATGTTTGACAAAGCCCTCCATAAGCTCAATCCAAACATTGTGGAAAACATGTTGGACTTCAACGATAGTGCTTGGATGGTTTTCTTCGGCCTTCCAGAGATATTCTCAGCCAAAGTAGCCAACGCTCGCAAAACAATGCAGAAGACGATGGCAGAATTTGCTCGTCTTCCAGAAAAAGAGCGTGCTGGTCAGGCTTGGGGAATTGGAACGATTCTCAAAGCACAGGAAATCGTTGGCATTGATATTGAAAGCAGAGCTTGTATGCTTTTATTGATTTATTGGGCGTAAGTGATCATTTGGTTTTTTACCTTCATATTTGAATATAAATCGCTAACAATCCAAAGTGCAAATTCAAACGAGTACAATATCTCATTCTGGCTGATTGCACATCTCGTTTACAACGTACCTCTTATGGAACGAGTACGCGACGAGTTAGAAGCAGGATGGAAAGACGGTGACCTTGACATCAAATATCTCTGTGCCAATTCTCCTAACCTTGATGGCGCATTCCAAGAATCACTACGTTTGAACGGAGGTGCAATGATGAGTCGCCAAGTCAAGCAGCCCACTATGATTGGCAACAAATTAATGCAACCCGGATCCAATGTGCTCATGCCATCTCGCCAACTACACATGAACGAGAGTGTTTGGGGTCAAGATTACAAGAACTTTGATGCAGAGCGATTCGTTAGGGACAAGGGCTTGCTAAAGCATTCTTCTTATCGACCATTCGGTGGCGGAATTAGCTACTGCCCTGGACGCGTCATGGCTAAGGAGCAGGTTTACGCTTTTGTTGCTATTATTTTCAGACGCTTTGATGTTAAGCTGGCGCCTGGAATTAACGGAAAGTTTCCAGTCTTGGATGAAAGCACTCCTTCACTTGGAATTACAGGTCCAGTCAAAAGTATGGATGTGTTCATGGATTTGACGGAAAGAGAGAAGTTTAACCAATATTGAAAATGCGGGGAAGAAATACCCAGAAGAATTTGAGGGGTTGCGATATTGTATTTTTTTATATATATATTTTTCATGTACATAGTTTCATTCATGCTTGTAGCGTTAAGAGGTCTAAATGAATTTCATCAATCACTTGTTAATGATATATCAATTACCAGATCTTTGCATTTTAAATATCATTCTGTGCCTTGTTTTCTGCACTAACAATTCGCCTACAATATGGCCGTCTTCAATTCAAAGTGATATGATCTAGAACGGCCTAGGCTTGTTAAAGACCATTAATCTTCACATTTGGTCCGGATTTCATTTTAGACTTCGATCGTCAAGTGTAATAAAATCATGAGCCAGCGGCTCTCCCATACCAACGGGTCCCCCAGATGTCGACATAGATGTTGCGGGTGAGATGGAACCCAAACAACGGTTCTGTCATAAATCTGGTACAAAAAATCTAATTGTTTACCTAGTAGACTTTACACACAGACATACACAAAACAGGATACAATCTTCATAAAACGTGCAATATCTTCGATGATAATCCTCCGCATGCGAGATATGCGACACACACGATGGTATCACACTCAGCCATGTGGTGACGAAATTGCTAGTTCCAAATAAGGCAGGTGGATTCATGGTAAATGTGATTGCACAAATTACACGCACTGGCCACATGGCACACGCCGATCTCACATCTAACCGGCGGCTGGAAAGTTGGGACTTGACACACTCCTCCGTGACTCCTCCTGTTCGACAAGCATATAAATAAAGATTCGGCACAATGCCACTTTGTGATGACAGATTTTAGTGTGACTAGCTAGTGGGAACAGGGGTCTGGAGAGGCAATAACGAAGCATGCAGGGCATGAACTCGGCATCTAACGCAATTGGGAGTCTCCACAGGCTTTGCCGTAGGTGGACCACTGACCAACTATGAGATTCTTGAAATCGCTGCAGAAACTATTACAAAGATTGCGACTTTGCTAATTTAAGGCTTACACCACTCTAATAGATGCATGGCACTGTGCCATTGGCACAGTGGGCATACTGATCATAATGGGCAGTTCATTGAATTTGACGGAGATCCCATCCTAAAAGGTTGTGATCGAAAAGACTCCACCACTGCGCCCCATCCTTGTTGTTCCATGTGGCATCTCACTAACCAGTGGCAGTAGATAAGCACTACGTCCTCTCCATGTTCAGAGATTTGAAGAGCAAGCTGTTTTTCCCGCATTTTGGAAAATCACCCTCCACTGATTCGGTATCCCAACCAAGTTCCTCAAGGTTGAAGCATCAAACACCATGTCTACGTCTACCTCTGCCCCAGGCTCAATGGCTGCAGTCCAGCCAACAAAGGTTGATATGCAAACCTTCTTGGTACGTGCACTTGTTATAACCTTGCCGCTAGTGGAATAACTAACAATCCATTAGGGTGTCATATGGGGAGGTTTTGCAATCGCAGCAATCTGCATGGCCTTACGTACATTCTCTAGAATCAAGACCTTCAAAAGTCTTTACAACGACGATATATTTGCATTTCTAGCTTTGGTTCTCGCTCTCGCCAGCGCAATACTATGGCAGGTTCATGCTCAAGAAATGTTCGATCTTATGGCCGTGTCTGCTCAGATCAAAATGCCTGGAGCAGATTTCGTTACCAGAAGTGAGGCTTATTCCAGAGCATCTGGGGTCGTCATTATCCTTTTTTATTCGACCTTATGGTCTGTCAAGTTCTCTTTCTTGCTCTTTATTCGACGACTTGGCTCGCATGTTGCAAAGGTTGAGTATTTATGGTGGCCAATAACTGTTTTCACCATCTGCACCTACTTTGCTTGCATTGGAACCATTCAATATCATTGTCTGTTCGTTCCTTTGACCACCATTGAAACTAAATGCACCACGGACTCTGCGGTAAACTTTCAGCAAGTCACTTTGAAGTTAAACTGTGCTTGGGATGTTATGACCGATGCTTTGAGTAAGTTTTGTTATCTTCTCATTATGTTAGCATTGACTAACTTGCGTAGTAATGGTTATTCCAATCAGTATGTTGTGGGGGACGCAGATGAAAATGAAGAGAAAGATAACCTTCGGTATAATTTTCTCTCTGGCTCTTATTACAATTATTTTCGCCATCGTGCGAACTACAGTCGTCAGTTCATTGACCCGCATGCCTGATACTTCTTGGCTTTACATGTGGTCCGCTATTGAGACTACAATTGGTAAGCCTCCGCTTTTAGATGTTTTCTTCGAGGACCGTCAATCTAACATATGATTCTCTCAGCAATCGTGGTGGTCTGCATGGCCTCTATCCGCGGCCTTTTCTCCAAGGAAGAAGGTACGAAACCATCCAAATACACGCCGCCCAAAACCTCTGAAGTCTACCTCCGCAACAAAAAGAGAAACAGATTGAGGGGAACACTTGATACCTTTACTGGTAGAGACAGCTATGTGCGAGCAGGAGATCCAAAGAACAATCAGAGTCCTACCGATGGAGCAAGTAGTGTAACGAGCGAACAGAATATTCTTCCATTGGACAATGTCAGGGTCAAACAGCGATATGAGGTCACTCATGAGCTGGCTGCTGGACCAGAGCGCGAGAGGACCTATTATGAGCACGTTTAGTTCAATTTCAGTGCGATTTGTATGGTTTATGAATTATGTGGAAAAGTTGGGTTGGTCGGAGCGACGATTATGGCATGCGAAACGGATGTCTTACGATTTTTTCAGTGGGGAAGTGGGGGGTTTGGGAATAGTCTTGTATCTTCATTTTAAAAATTCTTATAGCAAATACCCAGATTTTGATTTTTAATACATTCATCTCATTCCAACGTCTCTATATTGCTACTGTGCAGTCATGGCTGACTAATCACGGCACGGGTCAGCCCCCAGAACCTAGAATCAACCTCATCCTTTTGAAGGCCTACCAAGGTAACTTTTACTTCTAGCCTCACAATTCTGCTCAATTCCAAATAATGCTATTAAAAATATCCCTTTGCAAAAAAAAATTCCCTGGCGCATAGCGGGGCGCATACCATAGTAAGAACTACCCCTGACCTAGGCCAGATGCTCCCTGGTTTCAGCTCGGTTAGACTTACAGCATAGAACCACTTTTGAAGATTTACTCACCCATTACCTACAGACTTTTACGAGTACTGAATTACCCAAAAGCGCTGCAGGATGCTGACTATGATCAGCAATTCAAACTCAAAAGCTGAATCAATCCCTTCAATGTTACTTCGAACATTTTATGAATAAGTAGGCCTATCGATGTAATACAACACCGCCATGCGATCACACCCGGCCCCCACTCTTGTTTAAACGTGCGGTGCAATTTAATATCTGAACCATGAGAATAATATATTCTGAGACCTATCAAATATGCACCACCATGACACCAGTCTCCTGCTTCCACGCTAGAGAATTTTTGTCGACGTGTGCGTATTGACATTGTAACCATACTTTACTTACTACCTAAAAGGATCTTGGCTTAACCAAAAGAGAGCATCGCGGCTGACATGTTCATCACACCACTATTTCCGTACCTTGTAAAAGATCATTTTTGAACCCCAATCACAAAATCCCAGCGCTGAAAGGATTATTATTATAGGTATGAAGAGCAAACGTACTTGCCATATTGAGCCTAACACAATCCCCCTCCCCAAAACCAGCAAATAAAAGCTATTCCCAGACTTTTCTAACCCGGAAAACCCTGAATCTATCCCAGCCCCGAACTCTAAAGCTATTCAAGCTAGCAGCCTCCAAATCATATAAACCAGTATATTATATCCGCATCCGGGAACTCAATGTATTATAACCTCACCAAGCCTTCGATTCGTCGGAAACACATCGACCTCATCGGAAACCATGAAACTGTGAAAGCATGCGTACCGTAAATCGACGGAAACACAGAATTTATTCACAATTGAGCGCTTGTTGGGGACAGCAGACCTGAGGAATAAACGAGGGGAATGTCGAATTATAAGAGTGAAGCTTAAAGTACATCATCGATCGAGTATATCTTCAGTTTTCAATACTGGTAGATCGAATTTGAGCAGTGTAGCGTAGAATTCGAAAATATTGAACTTCGAATTAAAGTTTTGAAACCAGGAACCCCCCAAGAACCTATTCCCTACGTTGATCCCCATGAAAGGATTATTATTGTAGGTGGAAAGAGGGTTGATTTATTATTGGAGCTACAATTCCTGACTATATAGACCCACAAACGTACTTGCCATATTGAGCCTGACAGCGCCATGCTCCCCACCACACTTCTGGATAACCCTAAAAGCCAAGAAACGCCCTAGCCGTAGCGTGGCACTTAGGATTATTAAATTTATATTTTTATAATCTATAATATTCATCAACTCAATACAAATATATAATAATGATCAACTCAAATATAGTAGGGATCATCCTTTAAAAGTGAGGAAAAATACATTTTATAAAGAATAATGAATTTTATAAAATTTTATAAAATCATATAATGTTTTTTTTTTTTTCCAAAATAAAGATTTTTATTACTTATCGAAAAAAGTTTCAGAATTTGACTCATTTTTATTCATCCTGCAGATTCTATTGGTTACAAAAACACATGTATAATCTTGGTATAATATTTTATCACGCTCAAAAAGCGTTATAATATAGAATTACATAACCCCCCCTGATTATATAATTTGGACAACCCTAGTGGCACTGCACAAAAATATTGCAATGATTTTGTCAAGCTCTAATATTTGAAGATCTAGCCAATGATATCTCATCCCACTGTGATGACTTGCACAATTTTCGGTACATGTTCTGTCAAGGTGAGAATCCTCCGGTAAAGCATCATAAATCGATTGCACTTGACTTCATTGCCTATTTCACATGCCCAGACTTTTTAATTGTACTATCGTAGGCTTCAACGTTTTTCATCTACCACTGACCAAATTCGTCCCTATAGTACGAGTGTTCGCCCCACTACCAATTCGCGAAGCTGCTCAAAACGGTTTGAACTACCGAAGCTACATTGCACAATCTATACGATCCGCCCCGCACTTCATATTACTGTGCCTGCTTTGTGCGAAGGAACGATTAAGTTTTAATGGGTATTCTAATGTGTTTCCGGCACTTATGTGACTTAATATCACAATCGGTTCATCACGTTCAAAAGTTGGCAGCCAGTAGCTAATGTCGATCTCACTGCCGTCGAGCGCTTGCTATCAAGGCACAGCTTTAGATGCGATACAGCAATTTTAATTGTTCTGCCTGATGGGAAGCCTCAATATCAGACCCCCACCCCCTCATGTATCATATTAGTTCAGTAAAAGGAGTCTTTAGGTAGTTGCCACGCGCTATACACTTGACTCTCTTCTTCTCGTGAACTTTCGTTGTGGTCATATTCATCATCACGGTATCAACCTGCATCATCAAAATGCTTCAGGAACTCTTCGAGCTGGTTCGCTCTCAAGCAAGTACTTGGAGAATAACCTCTGAGGTGGTGTTTGATACCTGTGTAATTTTGATCATTCTGAACAGACTATATGTCACAACATCAATCTACCGCAATCGTCCCGTGAGTAGATCTTTATCCTCTTGCGATATCCAGCAGCCACTGACTTTGACAGCGTAATATACTCATTTCGGGGCCTAGGTTGCGCTGGGGAAAGTGGCTCAGCAGCATCAAATATGTGCTGAATGCTCCAGACATTATCCAGAAAGCTTATAATCAGGTACTTTACACGAAAACCTCGATGACAAGTTCTGTTTCAAAGCAAAGCTAATTGAGATTTAGGCGAAGGGAGAACCATTTGCTATTCCTGCTCTCGATGAATACCAAGTCTTTGTCTCGTCAGAGGAGCACATTGCGGAAGTGAACGAGAGTTCTCAAGATCATTTATCTTTGCATGATGCTATGGAAGATGTAAGTTTATCTATTTCTTTTGAGCATCAGCCTGTAATACAATGAGCTTTAATTAACGATCTGGATGCAGAGAGTAAAAGCAAAATACACATTCTATGGATTCGAGCAAGGAACTATTGATCCCCATGATAACGTCCCAGGACGAGTTCTCAAGTTTCTGTTGAGAACAAATCAGCCGGCATTGAGACCCAAGATTCAGCAGAAGATTGAGGAGGCTTTCACTCAGGTTTTGTCAAAAGGAAAAGCGATTAATGGTGAGGAATTCCAATGCCAGACTTGCTCATGACGAGATAACATTACTGACTTGGGCGTAGATTGGACTTCAGTTTCTGTCTTAGGTCTATCGGAAGCGGTAGGCTTGAGAATCAATTGTCAAGTGCTTGTTGGAGATGAACTTGGTACACCCAAACGCTGACTTTTTACTTGAGTCTTTGGTTCCACTAACAAATTCTTAGCGAACAACCAAGATTATGTGGATGCCGTGTTACGATACTCCAACGATGTCATTTTGTCAATGGAGTTCTGTCGTTACATGCCTGCATTTATTATCCCGTGAGTATCCTGATTCTTCCACATCGAGAATTCTTTAGTTCTAATTCGAGTAGGTACGCCTGCCCGGCAATCATGGCTTGGAGTGGTGCGATGGAGAAGTTAGCGACGCATATCAGACCTTTGGTTATTCAACGTTTAAGAGACATTGAGGAGAAGAAAACGTTGCCTGTAAGTCATAGTGAAAGGCATCCAGAAAGCAATTGCTAATCTTGCTACAGTCTGACTGCATAACTTGGGTTATCGTAAGGATCTGAATTCTCACATCATTTTATTGAAAATCATTAACTCCCTATAGGAATCATCCACAACCCCCAGACAACGCACCGTAGAACGCATGGTCCAACAAATGATAGCCCTAACCTTCGCCTCCGCCCATCAACTCCCTCTGGTCCTAACCTTCACAATCTACAACCTCTGTCTCCACCCGGAATACATCGAACCCCTCACAGAAGAAATCCGCACCATGTTTTCTTTCCCCGAAGAAAAACAATACAAAAACATGCCCCTAATGGAAAGTTTTCTTCGCGAATCAGCTCGTATGAATCCACTCGATGCTCTTTCCATTCAACGCAAAGTCATGAAACCATTCACGTTTTCATCGGGCCAAACTATTCCGAAGGGGAATATTATTGCGGTGCCTCAAGATGCGTTGATGAAATCTCCGAGATATTATAATGATCCTGAGACTTTTGATGGG
This sequence comes from Stromatinia cepivora, assembly GCA_014898415.1. Taxonomy (NCBI): domain Eukaryota; kingdom Fungi; phylum Ascomycota; class Leotiomycetes; order Helotiales; family Sclerotiniaceae; genus Stromatinia; species Stromatinia cepivora. Next base: position 124,443 of record RCTD01000038.1, on the reverse strand, counting down.
TTTAGATTTGTGCTTCCGGAGGATAGGGGGAGAGAGGAACCGAGGATGAAGTATACGGATGTTAGTACTGGGTTTCCGTTTTGGGGAGCTAGTAAGAAGGCTTGGTGAGTACATTTCTTTTATTCCGGATTTATGTACACGATTTTCTTTCAGGCAGGAAAATGTTGAGAAGAATTGGGAATTGCACTAAATATGATGGAAAAACTAACTTATCACCCAGTCCCGGCCGCTGGTACGTCAGCGCATCATTGAAGCAAATCCTAGCGCATTTATTGACAAACTATGAATTTAAATTGGCGGATGATAATAAAAAACTCACCATGGGATACACAACAATGGTTATCCCAAGACATGGAACGAGAATTTTGCTGAGGAAGCTTGAGAAAAGTGGATGAGGGTTATAGGAAGACGGAGATATATCACACGGTCAAGTCTTGCGAGATCTGGCAGCTTTGCTTCTTTTGTATATATAGGGTAATAGACAAATCTAAATTAAGTTATAATTAAAAATCGATTTCACTCACCGAAATCTTGATTATGTCAAGTACGAGGTCATAATTCCAAGCTTGGATCGTCACAATGAAGCTCTAAAAGGATAAAGACCAAAAACATGAACTCACCAAACTAAAATACAGTAATTTCTGATACTCCCAAGGGGCTGATTTTCTTTCCTGCGTACTGTCATCTTTAGGCCAAGAGTCTCTGCGACAGATTCAGTGGTCCTGGGAAAGATGCCCCAAGAAACCGATTTTTGCTGTCAAAAGAGTTGGCATCACTTGTGAGGGCAGAGCTGGCGATGACAACGAAATGATAGCACAAGTTGAAGAATAGAATATTGAGATTATAAGCTATTTCTGGTCTCTTATGATCACACGACCGGTGTGTTTTGGTAAGATAATGTTGAAGGATCTCATCGTCGACGCCATTTCGTGCAGATTGTAGGTGAGTGTGTGTTCAAACGCCAGGAAGTTAGGACAGTATAGGCTTTTATAACCTCCTTCATTGAGATTATTATGGAAGTTCTCTTGAAGAATAGTGAATATTTAGATATTGAGAGGACTCTCATACAAAATCTATGTAGCTTTGACGCAATCGCCAATGACAGGAGAATATTTTGCATGGCACCTCATTCCTATAAAAACTGTCTATGATCGATACTAATCGAATCTTTAATTTGTTGAAAGTGCATATGCACCCTGCATTAGGAACCTTGGAGCAAAATATACAATGCAAATTCTAGGTCAAGATAAGATCACGGAGACATGTTTTGAAGAATTTCACGACTTCTTGTATGCTCTGAAATTTCGTCCGGCGATGGCGACGAGACGACGGAAACTCAATCTTTTAATAACAACACAAGTCAGAACTATATTGATAGCATTGGTTTCTACGTACATTAATTAACGATGTCAAATGCTGCGGTACAATTATTTGGAGTTGACATGTAAAAGAATTCACAGGCTTCTACAAGTTGAGCACGGCGGCTAGCATCTGTTCCCTCGCATCATCGTACGGCGTTCCCATTTCGCAGTAGCTGAGAGAGGGGAAGAAAAGAGAAAGCCACAGAGCTTTTATATTGGGAACTGTGTTTGTCAAACTCATAAATCAGGTCGGTAAGCGGGAAATTTGGGTATCTAGGAGAACACAAATCAATAGAGTGATTAGGGTGCATACAAACAGGGTGTGAACGAAAAAAGATGCGGGTATATAAGAGCCATAGCAAACTGCAATTTATTCCTCATCTCTTATTCTACTTGTATCAGTTATTTCCGGTATGGCTTGTAGGAATAGAGTACCCTTTGAGAAATTTCCTGGAGTGGTCAGAAAAAATTGGAAGCTCCGGTGCTGACAAGCTCTGGGGGAGAGAGAGCTTTGCTGAATAACCACAATGACAATGGTTTAGAAGACGGAGGTAATAATCGTCCAGAAATCCAGCGCCAGCAATATCAACAACTATCAGAACCAAAGTTGCGAATGTCATTGGACACATCTACTACCCTGGGGATTCAAGACTGGGGATAATTTTCATGAAGTGTCTTCTAAAGATACTCTTAACTCAATTATCCTTATGCTGATATGTCCCATATTTTGGCATTTATTTGGTTACAATAGATTACCGTTTGGCCATTCTTATATACTCATTTAATCCGACCTGTGTTGGTAATCGGCAATGTCTCTATAGCTATGTGGACATTCGGACACGAATTTCGAAGATACTTCTTCATTGATACAGCTCTATCAGAAGCGGGTGAGATTGGATGTCATTTCAGCTCCTCCTCATAGGGAATATAAATAAGCCTCTTGACTAATTTGGTTGATTCTGTCAAACATTATCCCAATCGCCGGATGATAATCTTAAGGGCCTGGTGTGACGTGCATTCTACATAATGAAGATCTACATCATTCACAACAGCAGACAATTTCGTGTTTTTAACCAAGAACGAACATAGTAGAATACTGCAGTGTCAATCAAAGACTAGGTTATTAGCGACAACAAAAATGGAAATATTATCTCATGTGAGATTTCCGCATAACACAGACCGCTTGGCCAGTGAGGGTTGACGTTCAGGGAAGACTTTTATTCTTTCAGGGATTTATATAGCATGACGAATGGATATTGTGGATAGTTTTTGGAGAGAGCATTCAAGGCAATTTTGGCATATGCATGGAGGCTTTACCCGTTGAATTCTTTGGAACCATAAACCATATTTCAAGGATCACGGTACAACTAGGATGTCCAGAGAAAAGGCAGCTCGCAATTGAACGATAAGTCCAGAGTATTTGAAGTAATTGTAGCGCTGGTCACCACAAGAAGAAATACTGATGAGATATAAAATGCCAGCAAGACCACAATAACGGGGCAACATGAAGTATAATGGCAACGTTGCCAACTCGGTACAATTCAGCTCAGTGCAATCATCAATATCACAAGAACCGCATAATCTAAACCACAGCCATGATAGCCATAAATATAGCCTTGATTTCCCAACAATCATAGGTCCTGTAGAAACGATGATCGACTTGCGTCGTCGTATACCGAAAAGTAGAACTAATGCAAGATTACAAGTCTTTTATAGACTATGTCCCACATATCTTAATATACCTAGCTTTTTGTTCCCGTTTGGTAAGAGTGGATGATAAAAAGCTATAGTCTTGTTTCAGTCACTAATCCACGGCGAGCTCTTAGCCTCAATCCGACTAACTTTTCCGCATCTTGAATTTTCTACCTTGGGAAGTTGCTTTGAAGCTGAATGATTGAGTTGGAGCACTATTTGGATCTTGCTCTACTTAAAGTGTATATTTTGTTTATACTATAGCTGTTTCATCTCATTCCTGTCCCTCACCAACTTCCCAATACAAACAAAGTCTTTTTTGATAACAGCAGCGACAATATTTCCCGCGTTTACCAACTTCCAGTATCTTCCACCCAATCTCTACTTGTCCGTCACTTTGAAGACCTCTTTGCTCTTAACTAAGACTCTTACATTCCTGTGCACAAGAGTCAATACAAAAGTCAACACAGCATGGTCAAATTTCGAACAGCTTCTTAAATGTTTTAAATTTAGACGAGTAGAAGAGCCGCTGTTCATATACCTTCTAGGGGCGATAGAAATGAGCCCGAGGTAAGAAAAAGAACTTGCCTGAAAAACACAACCCAGTCACTAGAGTTAAAGCAGAGGTTTGCAGCTCGAGAATAATCCACCGCTCAGAGAATGTCGTTTTGTATCCCATTACTACTACTCTATCATCCTCTTCGCTTATCCTTCGGCTCTTCAGATGAACTACCTTCACCTATGATTGAAAAGAATCACAGCATTCGAACTTGCCGCGTCCCTTAGAAATACCGTCTTCCTACTTCACATTCAAACTATTTCGCGAGACAGAGCAAAGAAGATGGTGGGTGAATTGGTGACAGCAACTGAATTTTCGAGACATTAAAGCACAAACGACAATAAAACAGCCCATAACTCTCATTTCAAGAAATGACAACAACTCCTCAATTCACTCCTAGCCTTCAGAATTGTACAGAATTCAATTCATTCTCCCTCAACGAGAATAAACTATCACTCTAATCGCATCCTATCCTCATTCGACAAAGCGATAGCAAAAACAGCGCATTCTTCACAGGGTGTTATGGAATTGAAAATTGATGGAAGTATTGCTATTTATATACTTTGGCAGTGATGAGGTGTGATGTCGAAACAGAAACCACCTGCTTGATTTACGAGTATCGTTGGATCTCTTGATGGATAGGTTCAGGTGACTCATCAAATGTCTTTTCTTCTTTTCCTACTTCCCGATTCTCAATCATTGAAATGGCGCTATAAAATAAATCCCTTCCTTTTTCTCTATTTCCTTTATCCATATACCAACACAGCAAATATGGCTACATTACAACAGGCCACTTTTATGAGGCTACTTCAGATCATGCAGAACTTCCAGAATCCATCACTAGAGTCCATGCGGATGGTTGCAAATTTCCAGCTCTTCAAGACGAGTAGGTGATAACACGGACGAAAGAAATAACAATGATGGCGAGCGTTTCGAGATGACAAAAACTAAAATGGCAAATGGTAATCAAAACAATGATATTTAGGTACCTATATGAAAATAAAACATAGGAAAACGAAGCCGAGAAAGCGGAAAGTACTTTCTTAACAATAATTAGCTCGATTTTATCTTATTTCACTATGATATCTCAGACATAAAGACTAAAACTCTCAAATAAGCCATGCACCCAGGATCTAACAAGGAGAAGAGGGACACTCGGTGAACTGATTGAATTCATCTTACCAGCCACAGTCATCAGATCTACCATACCACGCCATAAACATACCATACCAATAGGACACATCATCCCCCCACCCTATTCTATCTCATCAGATGGTATCCATCCCACCATAATCTGCCTATAAAATCCCACTCCTCTTCCCTCATGTGTAATCTCCATTCAAAAACGACAAACTAGGTTGCTGAGTGTCCTAGGAACGAGCAGCGAAACACATGGTTCCCACTCTGATTTCAATGAATTATAAAATTCTGAGTCTAGACGTATGGTACTTTCGGTACTAGAATTACTTGACGATACAGAGATAGTGATGGATTGAAATGAGTGTGATGGTGGATGGCAAAGGCAAGGTAATGGCAATCACAAAGATGACGATTCACCCCAGTCACACTTGGACAGTAACAAAACAAGCTTCACTGCTAGTACTTCCCTATTCCACATTCCCACTACCACTACCACTCCCTGCATCAAGAGGTCCATCACAATCCTCCCGAAACAATCTAACTATAACTACCATCCCAACCTACAAAGTACTCCCTGTGGCCTTTTTCAAAGGTATCATAAAGTTCAAAAATACCAAAAATAGAGATATTTATATCCATACATCTAATCTCAAGTTCTCAACGAATAAAAATATGAAGAAGCCGCGATGCAGGTATCTATTATTGCTCAAGCAGGAACTATCTGCACTTGAGGGTTTTTTGCCTTGCTGGTGTAAAAGAAACTTCTTTCTTCTTCTTCTTTTGTCTCTAAAGAGCTGGAGATGGTATCTGGATTTGCGTTAGGAGTAAAGTATATGGAATTAGTACCCCATGCCTTGAGAAGCAGGTAGGAATAATCCCGTAAGATATAAACCCAAGTGCATAGCATATCAATTCCTCAAAACTCGACAAAAGAATAGCGGAGAAATCAATGAGGGGCAACGAAAAAAAAGTTCTGATAATCATCCAGAAAAGAAAGGAAACGTCGGCAATAACAATAATAACATCTCTTCTCGTCTCTTCATCTCACAATTCACTTCTTAAATATCCATCCCACTAACTACCAAAGCAATAGAAATATCACAGCCATATTGGATTCTACTAGATGCTCTATTTGAATTCCATGGAGTTGGAGATGGTGTGAGGAAAGGTCTTTTTATATCTCTTCAGAGAAGACTGAGGTAAAAAGCACTTGTTTGGATCCTAATCCCCCCTACCCTCTTTTCTCCATTACTTCTTTCTCATCCTCTCCACTTCCTCGTTAATATGAATTACAGACACGAATCACAATCACAATCACAATCCCCAACCCGCACTTCTAATTAATTCTTTATATGCTCAATAAAATCTACCGAATCCTCCTTCCCTTTATTCTGTCTCTCCATAAATACACAAACACGGGATTCTTAAACACAACATGTTTCGGAGAACCCATAAGTGCGGGTTTCATAGGCATGCTTCATATTAAATAAATATAGAAATAGAATCTTGTGATTTTATGAAATTGGGGTGGATATGACGGTGATGATGGTGATTGGATGAGTAAGTAATAATAAAAATAATAAGGTGACGTTGACAATGATATCGATTATCATGATAACGATGATGATAAAAATAATGACAACAACAACAACAACATCAATACCCACCTCCTCACCAATCTCCCATCACATCCTCCAATCAGAGTCCGCTCAACCACCAATCAATCCCCTCATATCCATCCCACCACAACCCAGCCACCTGGTCGATCAAGAACGAAGATTTAAACCCATGGTGCTGACTGAATACTAGGTGAGGGTTATTTATATATCTATAGGGATAGATATGTAGGATGGTTATGTTATATGTATGTAGTGAATATATATGTTGTGGGATAAGTGGGGATCTAAAGAATGCGAGATGATATGGATGATCTAGATGAGAAGAATGGAGACGGGTATAGGATGTGAGTTTCTATGTATCTTGAATAAGACATTCAGGATTAGATTTAGAGAGTAAAAGAGTAAAGAAGGAAGTAAGCACTTACTCAGCTCTTCTATATTGCAGTATTATCCCCTCCAGGGTCCATTCAAATAGCAATCATCCTATCACCTTACAAAAACAAATGCCATAACTAAATAGCTATCACTCCACCTATAAAATTCCCTTCTTTCTCCCATCATCCTCACTATACAAACAAAAATATCACAAAGATACTCAACTCAATGTCTAGGAGATAAAACTCACAATATGTATTCCCACACTTGAGTATTGTATTCATACCACGGAAAGCCTTAGAGATGAGGAAAAAAATAAAAAGATATAAAGAGGACAACAATGATGATGATGATGATAATAAGAATGATCATCACTCTTCAACAGAAATACAAAGTAGATTTCATATCTGCATACAGAAACAACACAACAGACAAAAGATAACAACAACGATAATGATGATGAAATACCGCCAGCCAAGCCATTCATCATACCCCCCTCACCTCTACATCATCCTCTCACTTCCGCTCGAAATATCCAACTACTTCCTCAACCCTATCCTCATCCAACCTGCATCTTCAACCCATATTTTCCCGCTTTCTCCCATCCACAAAATACCATAAGGTCAACAGAGAATAAAATAGATATATTTATACATATTTCACCAACACTTTACTATGCATCCATGCATCCAAAATCTGGAATAAAAAACAGCCAAGCAAAAAAACAAACAAGCCCCTACTTCACAATACAAAACAGCCGATATCCCCGCTACCCATATTCCATCCCCTATCCCCATTAATTCATCATCATAGCAACCACTATAAGACATCTTTTCACTCTAACCGGCTCTTCCACCACAACAAAAACCCCAATAAATCACAACTCTTTAGGAGAAAGAAAGATGAACACTTACACAAAAGCCATTTGTTATTATTACGAACTTCTTTTTCTAAAACCCTAGATATGTGAAATGTTTCCTAACCTTAAAGATATCGGTAGGAAGAAGGAGAAGGAAAGTAATATAGTGCGGTAATAGCAGTGATGATGCCAAAAGATGATAGCAGAATATGATGGCAGAAGATGATGGCGACAATAACATCAATAAACTCCTCACCATCCACGAAGCCAGCAAAAGAACGATAACACCTTTCCCTTCAGCAAAAGCGAAACAAAACAAAATAAGCAAGTCCCTTAAAGACCCCTCAAAAACCATCCTCACCCTCATCCTCCTTCCCCCTCACCCTCATCCTCACCTACCTTTCCCCTCCCTCCACAATCTATTACCACGTAAAAGATAATATAGCAAACTCTCCACTCTTCATAAACCCTCACAACCAACTCATCCCTCATCTCTCAGATACAAGCACTTTGCACGCGCGAGAAATAGATGATATTGAAGTCAATATAGCACTTGTCTAACATCAAATTCACAATCTCAGTACGCTGTACGCTGTACCTTTAATCCCTTTCCCCCCCCACCGCCCCGCACTACCATCCCCCTATCCATTTCAAACACTCGTGGAAGAAAAAAACAATACCGCCCTTCATCTACGCATTCATCCGCACAGTATATCTCATATCATACATATCATGGCTGTAGATACGATATACACACTGTACGGTTGAACCCCATCACGAAATCCCTCACTCACACCACCAGAAAATCACAATGAATAGAATCACAAAACTCGTTGTGTAAACCAGACCAACAGATAGAACAGGATAGCACCCACAGTAAAAATGTATTGTATTATATTCCCCTTCTGACCTTTCCGTGGGTATCATGCCCCCATACCCCCCCTCTCCCCCATCCCATCCCATCCCCATCACCCCACACCAACACCCAATTCACCATGACCATTCATAACATAAATACAGAGAAGAGAAGTGGAAGAAACAGTGTAACGGAAAAAGAACTGGAAAAATTTCTGTATGCAACGCCAAATGTATACCTCAAAGTCACCCTCTCTCGGGAATGTTCGTGTATATTCCGAATGCTGAATGCCGAATGTAAAGCACGAAATAAGAAGTAAGAAATGAACGCCTGCCATATGCATGTATACCACCCAGTGAAATCCTGTCACTCATCCCATCAATGCCTTTCAAATGTTCATCCTACCATGGTCTTACACTAGTGAACTCATAAGTTCTTTCTTCTCTCTCTATCGAAACTCCCCACCCTCCATCACCCTCCACTGCTCTACTCCATCTTTAATTCGGACTGGACAAAGTCTGACTACTCTCAGACTTTTCATCCATAGCCCAATCCCTATCCCTATCCCTTTCCCTCTCCCTCTCTCTTTCCCTCTCCCTCTCTCTCTCTCTCTCTCCCTCTCTCTTTCCCTCTCCCTATCTCTCTTGTGAGCATTTCCATTTCCATTTCCATTCTTAATCTTCTTCCTCTCTCTCTCCCTATCCTCATCTGGTGGTATCGAACCTGGTTTTAGTACTGGTGTTGAACTACCACTACCAGGTCTTCCTAGTAATAACTTTTTCTTCTTCTTCTCACTCAACCCGGCAATACCAAGTCCATCCTTTGCTTTCTTAACTACCCCTGCTCCCGCTTTATTAACTAACATTTTCTTCTTCGGTTCAACGCTCGCTTTTCTTCCATATTCACCATCTCGATCATCATCTCCTGAATCATTATCATCATCACTATCCGGTCTTTTGTGTTCAAAGCTTAAGTTTGAAGAGGAAATTTGTGAAGATGCCTTTGCCATTTTCGGAGCTTTGAGTTTATTCTTCAGAATAATTCCACCCGAGCTACCTGGTTTCTTCAAGAATTTCTTCTTCTTTTGTGGAGAATCGGATTCGAAATCTGGATCATCAGCTGCTTCGCGTTTATTTGGACTACTTCTCTTTCCTCCATTGGGTTGTGGTGTTGCTTGTCGACTTATTGGTGGTGTACCATTTTGACTATTATTTCCTGTACCCAAACCATTCCCATTGATCTTAAAAGCAGCTGCTCGTGCAGAATCTCTTCCACCACCACCAATACATTTCACCATATGATTATTCATTCGTTTAATCGGTAAGAATGTATTGCAATTGTGACATTTGGCGTGAGGGAAAGAAATTGGTTTCGCAGGTCCATCATCTTCACCATCCATACTATTTGGTGTTCCTTCTTTCTGTTGTTGTAGTAAAGGATTAATCATATCCTTCTTTTTCTTTCCTCTACCTGGTCCTTCTGGCACATAAGTTTGACCATAAACATCATGCCATGGTTTCTCAATGAAAGGTTTCTTCTTGCAAAATTCCTTTCCTGGTGGAGGTTTCTTTGCTCCAACTCCATCTGTAGGTTGTAAAAGTCGAGGTAAACCACACTTTGCGCAAATAATCTCATCGACCAATTCTAAAGGATTGCCTTTTAAGAAAACTTCTTTATTTTCCCATTTCGCAGCATCGGTTTCTATAATTTGATTTGTGTTCCATGAATTCGTAGGATCGTCTGATGAATCAGGATTGGTTTCTGCGACTTTTTGTTCAATAACAATAGCAGCCGAACATGCTTTTGCAATTTTCTCTTCACGATGAGTTTGTAATACAATATCATGAATGATATTATAAACAATATCATCAAGTACAGCATTTGCCTATATAGGAGGTTAGTAATTGGTAAGTAAGGCGACAACATTTGGAAAAAAGCTAAGGAAGGTAAAGTTCATCGGTAAAGTTCATAGGTAAAGTTCATAGGTAAAGAAAAGAAGAATTACCAGTTTCCCCATAGTATCTATTTGTTCATCTTGACCAGCAATCATTATACCAGAATGTGGAAACTGTTCGTCGGCAGACATTTTGAAGTTGTATTTGCCTGTTGTGGATTGATTTCCTTTGAAATAATTTAGATTTCTTAAAATCCCCAAGGCTGACGGAAATGTTTAATTTGGGCAACCTTTGGAAGGGTTTCGGTTTTTGGTGAAAAGTAAGGTAATGAATGGTAATGACTGGAAGATCTCTCCCACCCTCTCTCAAGAAATGATAAAAAGTATTTGAAATAAATAAGAGATCATTTTATTATCGATAGGTATTGAACTCGAGATAAAGGGAATAGAAAAAAATAGGGACTGTTGTCGTTGTTCTGATTCTGAATACCTTCAATTTTTTCTATAATAGAAAATTGATTGATATTATTATTATCTTCCCTTGAACCTCATTTCAGGAAACTGATCAGGTACTTTGAAGTTTCACACCAAAGCTCCATTGATGGTTCTAAATTATTGCCAGTCAATTTTAGCTTAATGAAGTTAGTAAAAGCGGTGAAAATGATAATGGCTGTACTGATTATACTGCTTAATATGTGCGATATTTTATGACTAATTAGCTTCAAACCTTAATTTTAGAAAGTACCGTACAAGTTGCTGTGTCTGGTAAGCAAGTTTGAAGTGAAGGGGATGAGAAGAAAGATAAATATGGAAAACTGTGGCTAGTGAAAAGGGTACTCCGTAATGAACCTTGATATGATTCCTCATTCCTTTGAATTATATTGTTGAGAGATAATAACATACATATATCATACGAATGTATTGGTAGGAAAGTTTAGATGACAGATCTCTTTTATTTATAACCTCCTTTTCATGTACGTTGACTTCTTGATATACCATTTCATTCATTTGTCAATTCACAATTCAAACAATCCTCTTCTTCCAACCAAGCTTTTGTATCTGTCTCTCCTTAAACATCTCTCCAAAGCTTCTTGAGCAATGACTACACAAGACATCATGTCAAACAATACCCCTCCACCACCAAGAGCTCAACAGCCAACTATTCGATCATTTTTCCAACCAAAACAACCTACATACACTCCACCACCAGGGACATCACCAATCACAACTCCAAATATCAATGAGAATGGAAATGAAAATGCAAGACAAGAAGTACATCCACCTCAACCTGCATCAGATCCACCAAATGCTATCAATACCTCTCCACCAAAATCGGTAACTACCGCTACCCCAGATTCTATAGAAGCTTCAAAGAAGCTTCCTCAAGGTTATAAAATCGAAATCCCACAAGATCATCATATACAACCTCTACGTCGCATCAATGCTTTACTCCTTCCAATCGCTTACCCCGATGCTTTCTACCACGCTATTACTTCTCCTCCTTCTGCGTCCATACCAATATCTCTCTCTTTCTCAAGAGTAGTCACATATACATCATCAGAACCCAACTCCGAACCAAAAGTAGTCGGGTCCATCATCTGTCGAATCGATCCTTTTCCTCCATCTTCCTCAAATGCTCAACCGCCAGCAAATACATATAGTATATATCTCCAATCACTCACTCTACTCTCACCCTACCGCAGCCTCGGCCTCGCAAGCGCTCTCCTCAACTCCGTCATCGAATCCGCTACATCTACTCGCATACCTCTCGGAGTTAAAATAGAAGGATTATACGCACACGTATGGGTTGAGAATAAAGAAGCATCAGAATGGTATACCAAACGAGGATTCGAAAAGGGTGAATTGGTTGAAGGATATTATAGGAGATTGCGACCACAAGAAGCATGGGTTTTCCGACGAAGATTTTCAGTCCAAGATCATATTTCTAGACAACCACAACCACAGCCACAAGCAAATCTTAGCCCCACGACAAATTCAATTGAAAGTGCGAGTGCGAAATCAACACCTCCTCCCCCAATAGCAACAGGATCAACAAGACCACCACCATCAAAACATACAACATCATTTCAAGATCGCAGACCAGATAGAGAATGGAATGATTTACCTGAAGAAGTATTTTTGAGGCCTAGAGGACAGGGAGAAGATCAAAGTAAAGAGAGTTCGAGGAGTAGTAGTCGAAGTGGAGTTTCTGGTGGTGAGGGAAAGAGTGGGAGGAAGAAGAGAAGTTATCCTGCTGCTGCTTTTGGGGGCGCTTAGGTGATTTTGGGGTGGGTGGGTGTTTGGATTGGTGATTTGTGGAGAGTTGGGAGATTGAGAAGCAAGCAGTAGATCAAGTAAACGAGGGGGGAAAAGAGAGAGAGAGAGAGAGAGAGAGAGAGAGAAATTTGATATCTGGGAGTTTTGGGAGTCTCGGACTGGGTTATAGACGGACAGGAATAGAAACACAACGGAGCACAACAGAACCAACCTTGATCTCGGAAAGCGCAGAGTCGACAAGACAAGGAAAATGCAGGAGTTGGGACCAGGAAGCAAACAAATACAGTATTATTCGACAGATCAGACATTTGGTATGGTATGGGCGGATGGATAGACATTATATAGATACAATGTAGGATAGATAGATAATTATATTAATTACAAAATATTCCAATTCCATCTCTAACTTTTTACTTTCAAATTTTCAACCTCTCAAACTTTCAAATTGTTATATACCTATCTACAAATAATATCTATGTATAACATGAAGATATGAAATCTAGAAATCTAGAAATCTGACACTATAATTAAGACGATTACGATTCTATTTATTATAAATAAATATATATATGAATGGATGTGTATGTATGAATGGATAGATATAATCTCTTAAAGATATTATATTATACTATATTATATTATATAAAGTAAATTTATAATATTATATAAAGTATATATCATAATATTATAATATAGATGCAAAGGGATGTGAGGGGATGTGAGGGGATGTGAGGGGATGTGAGGGGATGTGAGGGGATGTGAGGGGATGTGAGGGGATGTGAGGGGATGTGAGGGGATGTGAGGGGATGTGAGGGGATGTGAGGGGATGTGAGGGGATGTGAGGGGATGTGAGGGGATGTGAGGGAATGTGAAGGGATGGAATGGGATGGGATGTAAGATGTTAGATGTTAGATGTTAGATGCGTAGGAAAATATATAGGTTTCTGGATTATTGTGGTTATGGTTATGGTTATGATTATGTATATGATGATATTACTAGTATGGATGTATGAAGTGGAGTGGAGTGGAGGAAAATGAGCGAAGAGCGAAATGGGATTATTATTTTCGTTTGAGGTTTTGTTTGAGACTATGCTAGCTATATTTGATGCTATGTATGTTATACTATGCTATGTATGATCCAAAGTTTATAGTTCAAATATATATATATTATATATTTATCTATTTGTCTTTATTGCATCTAAGCATTTCTTTTCTTTTCTTTACTTTTTTTTTCTTTCTCCGCTGCAAAAGGTATCTTTCAGCCTCGCTCCTCAATCTGTTCCCTTAGTCACAGTGTCTTATAACATTCCAGTCCCATTTCCTCATTTCCTCTTTCCCCTTCGCCTCTCTCATCTATCCTTCTTCCCCTCCCCCTTCCGCTCCATCGTTTCCTTCTTCAAATCCATCCCACCCCTCGCTTTCGGCTTCGGTTTACTAATAGAGAAAAGAAAGATATGATCTTCATCTTCCTCACCATCTTTACCCTTTCTTTCCTTCTCTCCCTCCCCTTTTCCTTTAATATCCTTTCTCGAAGAAACCATTTCATCATCAGCATCACTGGCATTTCCATTTCCATTTTCCTCGGGCCAAGAAATTGATCCATCGGAGAGGATCGAACTACTTGCATTTGAATCCCTTCTCTCATTATTTGACTCCATCTCGATTTGATTTTCTTCTTGTTTCATCTCCTGCTTTGCCTCTCCATTTTCAAGTGCCGTCTTCCCTTCATTTAGTTTTTCTTCTCCTTCTAAACTTTTCTTCTCCTCTTTCTCTTTCTCCCCACCCTCAATATTTTTCTCCCTCTTTCCTTCACCCCCCTCCTCCAAACTCCCATCCTCAGTATACCCCCACATAAGCGAAAGTTCACCCCTCACAACCGCCGTTCCCCATAAACTTCCCACTACCCCCGGAACCAAATACAACAATGCTGGTTGTGCATGTTTGAATACATTCATGACGATTAATGTTGTGATCATTCCTGTGATGTATCCTACCAATGCGGCTTTGAAATATGGTTTGGAGAAACGAGTTCCTTCAATTCCTGTTTCGTGGTTTGAGAAAGACGGAGATGAGGTAGAGGAGGGGAAAGATGAAGTCCAGAAACGTTCACCCCAGAGACCAGTTGAGGGTTTATAGGTGGGTTTTTGGATTGATGGGGTTTGTGATGAGGATGTGATGATGCTTTTGCTGTTCGAAGTTGTGGTTGATTTTGAGGTTAAAGGAAAAGACTTAGAGGAAGAAGACTTTTGTAAATACAAATAATGTAAATACAAATCAAACCTCAAAGCCAACGCAACAAGTATACCCGGTAAAACAATATCACCTAATCCCAACATACTACCTCTTCCACTTTCACCTGACGGAAACACAAGTTTGATAGGAACATCTAAAGATGTAGCTACAGTTACCATAAGGGGTGTATAAAAAACCATAGTGATATCGTAAAAGAAGAGTCCCATAAGGACTAAAGTACCAGTGAAGAATGTAGTCGGGGACATGAGTTGAAGAGATCCATAACAGAAACCGAAACCCATGAGATTTGTAAGATACCATGGAGCATTCAACATATTGTAAGCGGTGATTGTGGCGATACCTATTCCGAGACCCAGGACTGATGTAAATTTGATGGGAGATTTGTTATGAGGAAGTAAAGTTTTGATGTGAAGATTAAGCGTATAGGTTGTTTTCAGCAGCCCACGAACTCCCCAAAGCGCACTTGTTACCCGTTCAGGAAAACGAATAGTTGAAAATCGTCCAGGAAGAGGATTCGTAACACCAACCACATTAATCATCTTCCCCTTCCCATCTTCAACAACTTGACATCTCAAATCCTGATCAAAATGAAAAATATCCTTCCCCCTCGTCCACACACTAGGAAAAATAAACCCAACTCCCACACCCAAAGTATCCTTCGCCAACCTCCCAACTCCAAAAACTCCCAAACAAGAAAAATACCATCCCAATATCTTATTAAGAATAGCCGGATCATCCAACCATTTAATAATAAAATAAAGAGTTCCCAGTGCCACACTAGCTAAAACAGGAAACATAATAGCATCAGAAGGGGTAAGTCCTTCCATTGGAGCTCTGGATTCTTCTTCATCTTCTGAATCCGAGTTTGCGAGGCGGTGAGGAGACGAGGAAGTGGATTTTCGAATTGGAGAGGCGGAAGGAGGTCGTTGAAGTGATGCATGTGATCCGATGTAAATTGGAAAGAGAGCTGCGAGGATAATATGGATTTGTAATTTAATCATTTCTCGTTCTGTGTAGATTTTGAAGCCATATTTCACTAAGAAATCTTTGACGTTATCCATTTTTGCTTGGTGGAGGTCTTCGATATTGAGATTGGAGAAAATCGTGACCACTGGTGGAATGAGAAGCTTGGAAGTTGAGTTGTATGGGTGTTGGAAGTAATTTCACCGTTGAAACCAGTTCATTGTAATAAAATAGGTTCTTTCCTAGAACGCTAGTAGACCTTCACTCTCGAAGTCAGAAATTTTGATTTCAAGTGAATAATTTGTTTCAATCCCACATATAAAATTACAAAAATAGAATTATGTAGATAGTTGTAGATGTTGTAGATGTTGTAGATGTTGTCCTCCAAAAAAAAACTGCAAGGGTTTGACGAGGCGACGGAACTTTCTTTCAGCCTTGCAGAAAAGTAAACATTAAATTGAAGCCTTCTCGAATCTTTGTGTAAATAGTTTCTACGCACCTTTAATTGATACTGCAGTTTCAAATTCGTTAATTGGATATATTTGATCAATCATAAATATCCATACATATAAAAGATGGCAGTAAACATCGCCCTAGAAACTACTATGGTAACTACTACTTTCCTTCCTATCCCTCTACCCCTCTCCTCTTCCTCCCTCTTCCTTCTTCCTCCCTCTTCCCTCTTCCTCCCTCTTCTCTCTTCCTCTTCTTTCCTCACCATCCAACAACCACCCACTAACCAACCCCCAGGGCACCATAACCCTCGAACTCTACACCAGCCACGCCCCGAAAACCTGCAAGAACTTCGAAACCCTCATTCGACGCGGCTACTACGACTCCATAATCTTCCACCGGATAATCCCAAATTTCATGTTACAAACGGGTGATCCTACTGGTACTGGACGCGGCGGAGCATCTATCTATGGTGAAAAATTCGAAGATGAATTAGTTGCGCCGGCTGGTTTGCCAACCTTAAAACATACTGGAGCGGGAATTCTTTCTAGTATGTCTATCCCCCCTCCTCCCCAACAAAAAACTAACCCCCCTCTCCCTCCACCCAGTGGCAAACTCAGGCCCCAACACAAACGGATCGCAATTCTTCATAACCCTCGCGCCAGCCCCCTGGTTAGACAACAAACATACGATTTTTGGTCGGGTAACCAGGGGAATGAATGTAGTGAAGCGGATGGGGTTAGTGAGGACAGGGGAGGGAGATAGACCGGTGGAGGAGGTGAAGATTTTGAGGGGGAGGGTTTTGGAGGGGGAGGAGGAATGATTTATGGAGGAGGGAGATGGTGAAGAGAGAGAAAAAATGGGAGGATGAATGGTCTGGAATCCAATTCAATCGGCTGAGAGAAGGAGAAAATGTATGGATGTGGGCGTGGGTGAGTAAATCAAAGTAACATCCCATCATCGATTCGCCCACTCCACCACTGGTCAGTCATATCCACCAATTGTGGCGCATACTATATTCGTCACATTATATGCGCTATCTGGTATCCCAAAAACCAAAAGCTTCTAAGCGACAGGATATAGATAAAAGGTAGCTGGCGTAAGGCGTTTCGGAGTTTAAAATTCGATATACCTCCCTCCTTGAAACTCGAGTAATCATGCAATATATTTAGCAGATGCATACCTATATCTATACCTAGCTAGTATGAATAAAAATCACAGAAGAAACAAAGAAAGAGTCTGTCTTGCTACTGCTTCAAAATTAAACGAATTAAAAATCTAACTAGAAGCAGAAACCTGCTTGTTTTTCCGGTGTTAATATAGAAGTAATAAGTAATAAGTTGCCATACTCCAAGCTCCTTAGTTATGCTATGCTACGCTCCCAGGCAATGGTCCCGGTCCAATGCTCCCAGCTGGAAAGAAAAAAGCCATAAACTCCATAAACTCCATGTATAAACAAACCCAAGTCCAAGTCCAATAGAAATGGAAAGGGAAAGGGAAAGGGAAATCAGAACCCAGCCCTCCATCTCCACACCATATAATGCACCCAACCCAACCAACCCATCTACCATCTAATATATAAACACCCTACCCTACCCTACCCTTCCCGCTCTCCCCAGTTCAAGAAAAAAAAACTCAAGAAACCTCCCCCGGCAATTTCCACGCCACTAAATCCTCTCTCATATCAAATTCATCCACCTCCCTCGGTTTAGCATACCCATATGAAAGTCCCGGAATATGACCCAGACCTCTCCCCGTTCTTCCCCTCTCACCAACCACCAATGAAATTTCCTCTTCTCTATCTCGATCTCTATCTCTATCTCCCATACACATATGAGAATGAGAATGGGAAAGAGAACTAAGATTTGACTGCCCACTCACACTACGTTCACCACTAGAATATACTCCGCTTCGGGAAGAAATACCACTGCGCGTCGTGTCATTGCTTCTTTTATATCTATGCCCTCTTCCTCCATTTCCATTTCCACTTCCGCTCATATTCATATTCATATTTCCGCCTTTTCCGCTCGAACTCGTAGCCGTAACATTAGATCTCTGACTTGCATCACTGGGACTTCTTCTATGTCTTCGTAAATCCTCGCCGCTGCCTCCACTGGCGCTTAATTCATCTTGAACGATTCGTGGTGTATCTCTGTTGAAATTGTAATCGGTGGTTTGAGAATCAGATGGATTGTGTTTCCAACCATCGCCGCCGGCAAAGATATCCTCGACGCATTCATCGGCTGCCATTTCGGCTGGAGAGGCAGTCCAGGAGGCGGCGAGAGCGCGACGATACATATCGTGGAGATCAGATTTATCGGAGGACTTTTGGAGTTGCGGCATATCTTTTGATGTGTTAGTTTTGTGTTCTGCCAAACTTCAAACCTATGGGATTGATGATAGGTAAGATATGATAGGATAATAAAAACACAAACTCACTCCCAACATCATCACCTTCCCCATTCTCCCCCTTCATAATCCCCGCTATCCCCCCAAAAACCGGCGCACTCTTCAACGGGGGCGCGACAAAATTCCTCTCCCCCTCTACCTGCCTCATCGCAATCCCAATCTTCGCCGTACTATTAATTTTACTCTCTTGCATTAAATATCTCCTGACAACCCCATCTTCCCCCCCAACCTCACTCTCATCTACATATTCCGCCAAATTCAACGTAATATGTCCTAGGGTAACTCGTTCCCCTTTCGCAGAATTACCCACATTGTAATCTTGGATGACTTCGAAATGGATGAGACATTCGGAGAGATGATTATTTTTGTCGATGGTGAGACGGATAGGAATAGTGCGTGTGTAGTCCCAGGATACTTTATGTTCTTTTATGGGGGATCGTGAGGTTTGTCCCGAGTGTTCGGCGGCGGTGGTGTTTGGGAGTGTCCATTTTATATAGGCGGTTCCGCTGGTTAGGGGGACGTTGTTAAGGTCTATTAACTGAGAGGTGTTGGTTAGATGGTGTGTTAAGGGTAAGGATAGGAATCAGAATGCGAATGCGAATGCGCCGGTGTAAAGGGGAACTTACTTTGAGTACTAAATCGAATTTTGGCTGGAGATATTATTAGTCCATTTGTATGTAAATCCTTATGTCTATCACTCAATTGATTCCATATCTGGCAGCTCTCAATCGCATATATCCCATCTCAATCCCTTCATAATTTCAAATCTTCAATACAAAAGTAAAGCAAATAAACATACCTTCCTCGCCTTGGATACTAAACGGGGAATCCCAAACATATCAGCAAATATCCCTTAATCATTGTGAAGCATACAAAACCCCCAACAACCCATCCATCCATCCCCAATATAAAATCAAAAAACTCCAAAAAAAAAACTCACCCAAAACATTCATACTCATCGAATCCAATTCTTCCAAAATAGGAAGTCGCACCAAATTCAACGGTAACAAACGATTCCTTCTTCGAGGAGGTTGATAACTATTTATCAAGATGGAATCTTTGGCCAACATAAACCCGAGGCTGAAATGACGCCGTGGTTCTGAAGCTCGGGCTTGAGTATTATTAGGATTAGGTACCATTTTTTGAGACCTTTTTTTCTTTATTACCGTATTACTGTAAACTCCGTACAAGCAAATAAATACAAAGCGAAGGGGGTTGGTTTAATTAGATACCAAATTTACCAAAATAAAAAGAGTCGAATTGTTTTTACATTGAGTGTATATATAGTATGTATCATGATTCTTGATTCATGATACTTACTTACTTACTTACTTACCTTACCGATAAGTGGATATGAGAAATTTATCTATGGATTGGATTACCTATATATACTTCAATTCATTCATTCAATTCGTTCAATTCGTTCCAAATTCCATGTTGGTTTGATTTGAATTATAAAGCTGCATTCTTATCGTGAATTTGATTTCGCTTTCGTCATTTTCGGCCTGAGTAGATTGAGTAGCCCCGTCTTTCTTGACTGTTTTGGGAAGGAGTGAATATTTTGGAACTGAAAACATTGGTGGAATAGGTAGTGTTAGACTCCGAAGTCCTTTTGGGTGATGATTTGTTTTGTTGTATGGGATTACCTGGGTAAGTCGATGGAGTCTGGGGGGTGAATCCTGCAAGATTGTACTGCAAGATTATGGGGAAGATTGTGGGGGTTATTATGAGTTGTGAGGTTGAAGCAGATGCACTTACGGAGTATACTCATCTGCTAGATAGATGGAAATGCATTCCGAGTGTACATTGAGGGATTAATAAGCTGGTTTTTCTTTCAAGTTTTGCTCTCTTTTCACAGAATATATCTCACACATCAAGTTGTCTGGATGGTTTTATCTTACTCTCATCCCGTTCTTCCCGTCCCGTTTCCGTTATCATATCATCCTAGTGAATACTACTCTACCTCATCTAAGCAGATTGAGATATTCGTATATTTGAATTAATATCAAATCGGACAATGGGAAGCAGAAAATCGAGATAATATTATGAATATTGAATGTATTCAATAAGAAACAATATCTTGCTAAATAGCCTCAACTCCCTATATGTTTTTCCCTCGGTTATCCTCGGTTACTGGTTTTGGACTGGAGCCCATGTAGGTCAGCTTCCTGGCTTTCATTAGGTACTGTATCCTACGCAAAATTCTACTTTACCATCAAGAAGATGAGCAGATCCAAATGAAGTCTAAGTTCACTAAGGATATCGATTGATGTTCGAAGCGTCTGTTAAAACCTAGGATACTGTTTGCGGTATAATCTATAAAGAACTACGAGTATACCCAAACCTATCTGTATACACAAGTGTACTACCGCAATTGTTCCTTACATGCACATAAGATTCCAGTCTAGAAGGACTTCCCAATTGCCAATTGCGTACACAAGGATGGATTGCCCCGCATATTCATTCGTATACCCCTCATGGGCCACTGAACTGAGAAACTTGGCGAATATAGAAGCATGTTATGATGGGTCCATGAATCGACATCTGTACACATGTTGTTAGATAAAGGATTTCCACAACGGAAGTTGTAGATAACTTACAATTTATCTCCAAAATGCCTGGCAAAGTTGAGCTTGCAAGTCTACAGTTATGTTATTTGATGAATTTGGTGAGAACGTTTGTTTTTGTTATCGAATGATTCCAATATCCGCTGGTATATTATCTTATTCTTGCTGCTATTTGAATTGAAAGAAGAGTTAATAGACTCTTGCCAGCATGATGACAGCGAAAAAGCTTTCTCTGTGTGATTGTCAGCCATATACAACGACAACGCTTGATTTCATCATTCCGAACATCGATTCAATATCATACTCACATGGAATAAAAACACATCATCCACATTTTCAAATTCGAACCTGCTAGTACATTTTCAAATTTTCCCTGTGAGCCATTTGGCTGTTTTGGAATTCGAAATTGGCCAAAAAAAAACGACTTATTACTCCCTTAAATACCTAGTTTTGAGTTCCATACTATCTCAGGTCGATCGGTTATTGCGGTGGAATAACTGAGATAACTCGACATTGGATCACTCGCAAAATTCGAGAGGAAGTATAAAAGAACTAAGCATGAAGGAAGTGCGAATAGTAAGAAAGATGTGCATATCCAGTGGCATTATCCCAGGATTAGCTCCAGTATCTTCTTTCTCCTGTACCTCAACTCACGCCTCGTCTTTGTAATGCAGCATACTTTTCACTAGATTTTGATAAGCTGGAACGTAGGATTCTGGTCTAGCTTTAAGATATCATAATTTCCATTCTGCTGTCACCGGCAAGTTTTAAACATTGCAAGGCACTAATGATGGGTTGATGAGTTTAACAGCAGAGAAGGAAATGGATAATAATAGCGATATTACAAATCATCTCCTCAAAGCTCAATATATAGCACTTCAGATATCCCATCCAAACACCACTCACCCTCTCAATTTCTTATCCTTCCTCCCACCCAGTATCAAAATCAAACTATTCAAAGATTTCCTTCAGAATCCATATAAATACATATAAAGGAAATCTAATGAGACGGAAATATCGTGCTCTTATATACTTCCAAACTTTCAATCGATTATAGCGAGGAGGAAGACTAAACACACAAGCACGGAGAAGTTAAGAGGGGGATATATAAGATTGAGTGTGAGAATGTGATGGGGAGGAGATTCAAACGTTCTTGTTGTAGGGACACAATGGGGTTGGGTGGATTTTTGAGTTATTTTATACACTACTCTATCAGGAGGTAGAATTGAGGCGAGGGAAATCCACATCATATTGAAAAGAAAGGGTGCTTTGAGCGTTTGGCAGATCTTCCTTTGATGACAATCATGACTAATTACGATTGCTAAATTTTCTGATCATTCAACCCTCTTACGCTATCCAAAATTCAGATTCACTATCAGGCTCACGATTGGTTCACTATGTCAACCGCGTGGGGACAGAAGACAAGTCTTGATTCTCATCATTAACCAACACTGTGATATTGAAACTCTGTCGGTCATCTCCCTTGTCCTTTAGCAGGATACCGAGCTTCTTGGTTTGAGAATTGGGCCGTAGATTATGGGATAGCTTTACGTAGTTGGTTGGGATGTATTTCTTGGTATGAGGGATGAGGTATAAGAAATGAGTGATCTCCAACGAAGAAAGAGAAGTATATTTCAGCTAGAGTTATATATTATCTTCGTAAAAGATCTTGATGTCCATGTTCTGACCTACCTCCACCATCTACTAGCTAACCTCTAAAGTGAATATACAAAAACTTGTCCAACAGTATATCAACGCCCGGATATTAAAAAATTATATATGATGATACATCAAAGTCGCTCAGCAATACGAAGGCATGGTAAGCAGAGATTTTCTCATTCGAAGAAAGATTGGATGGAATGTTTGATAAGAGAATAAGATTATATGGGTTCCAGATTATTCATTATTCGACGTGGATTGATATTATTTTTTATATTTGCCTTTGCGATTATATGTCTCTGAGGAACTTACAGATTTAATATCGGTATTCATATCAAAATATTCGGTGCTCATTGTTATTTAGATGGTTACTATCATCATATCTCAACGTAATGCTAAGAAGAAATCGATAATCATGACGGGAATCAAGAAGGACACCCTACCCTGTTCCCCAATTCCAGTAACAAAATCCAAGATCAAATTTACACCGGCTGGTCTATAGTTAGGATCGTTATAGCTGCCACAAGTAGCACCTATGTGTCTTCCTTTTCCGGCATCTTCTGAGTGTATTCCATTATTCATCCTCACACCTACTTCTTTATATATTCCGTCTAAAAGTAAAAGAGCAATAAAATATCCCACGCAAAATCACATGGAATACCTATCACTCTTTAGAATCGTACATGAAATATGAGTAAGTGCAGCGGCCCAGCAAAGAACCGGGTTGAAAGAAAATCACTATGAAGGTATATAATTCCCCGATTTGAAGCTTAGCAGTACATCCATATAATGGAAATTTTGTATTTATTGCAAAAGTCTTATGATTTAAATGACATTGCGATTTTCGCTTTTATTTCTCTCGGGATCAGGATGGATGCAGATTGTTTAGTTTCTATGGCTAGACAGCCGAGTACATATTGCTATAACATTAATCTTTGCTGTTATTTTTGAAGTCTTGATATAAAGTTTCAGTGATAATGGTAGTGTGGGGAGTAAGTAAAAGATTAAAAGAATAGCAAAAGGGAGAGGATTATATGGTTAACTGGATGATTCTGGGGCAATGAGAATGCAATTATTGTATATTTCCCAGTACTATGAGCCTCTACTTTACCCATGCCAAGATATCCATCTAAGAATTTAATCGTTATACATTGACAGAGCTGTAGATTTACCTGTTTATGTATTTGGAGAGATATTCGGGGGAAATATTAAAATGAAGTGGTGCGGTAATGACGCAGTTACTGGTAGATGATTCTACGGGGGCTTTTGTTCTACATAAGCGGATTGGCTTGACAGAAGACAGGAGACAGGAGGTTTGAGGTTGAGTATAAAAACACGGTATGAGACGTAGTCACGATATCATGCCTGTAAGCAAATCAAGGAGAGGAGTATCAAGGCACTGAAATACGTTTGCAACATATATTTAACCACAGACTCAACCATTCATTTCTTTGGGCGATAATTTTAGAGTGACTTGAAAGCACTCAGTGAGATGGCTTGTAGAGGTGAACTTGACTGTCGTTTTCAAACACTCATTACTTATTGCGAGGTAATAGCTGCAATAAAGAATGACAGTATGAGCATGCCGCGAATATGATGCATGAGACAAGTAGAACTCTCACTTCGATATTGCGTGAAGGAAGCCGGACTTAAATCTATCGATATCACGGTTATGGTCTGAGTTTCATGACTGAGTTCCTTCACAGACAGAATCAACTGTCTTATTTACTGTACTGGATCACTAGATTCGCAAATTTATTTGTTTATATAGCTGGATATGGAGAAATATAAGTTGCTTAAGCACAACTACTACTAGCCAGACTAATAGCTACCATGCTGCATGGGTAGGGTCTTACTAGATGTGTGCAGAGTAGCGTGCAGATGAACTCAAGCTCGAGTATATAAGAGCCCGGTATAATAATACAATCTACAATATCGCATAGCTAACAAATATCCAGCACCATAAGAATTAGACGTTTCTCACGGGCAGCTTTTGTTCTGCATTGACCGCATTTCTTCTGTGGGGCCTAATTAACGCCTCGGAAAACTTATTAGTTTTGTTGTTAAGACTGAGTCTTCTTTTGCTGTCGCTTTTGATTATGGATAATTTTGTTTATTGTGGTTGGACTATTATGAGAATAAATCGATAATATGCATCTAGACAGTAAAACGCCTATTTATATATAGCAGGTAGAGATGATTCTGAGTTGGGTGAGCCGAAGTGAGGTGCTTGACCGGTTATCGAGGTTGACAATAGTATTAAGATACTAAATCCCTATTTATTCAGAAGACTCGGCTTTCTTTCTGTAGGCTGAATCATTGATCTGCGAAATTACATGTTTATATATGCCCATTACTTAAGTTTATGAATCACAGATGTGGCTGGATTCACTCATATAACATCATATCTCCGCTTCATGCAAGTATGGGCAAAAAGGGGGTTTCTAAGATGAGTGAAAAGTAGTAAATGTAGCCCCCTTTGAATGGGTATGGCTTGAGTACAATGCATTGGGATGGAGGTCAAGGACGAGATTCGGCCTTCGCTAAACTCTTTCAGACTAGCCTGATTTCCGTATTCTAAGGACTTCTGCTCACACTCATAAGACTCCCGCTGGCCTAACATAAACATACTCGAAGAGCAAGTGCTTATCATTAACTAGCCTTATAGTTGTCACTTTCCGGGTCTCGTTGTCATTGACTAACGCGGAATTTCCTGTGAGGATTTCGAAAGAAGTCTGCCCGTCCCATTGCGTAGACTTGAAGCTCTTCTACTCTGACGAGTACAAAGCCGCAACGCTGTTTATTCTCCATAGAGGCGAGGTTTTCCCTAATCAAACTTGCTTTATTATGAAAATTTATCAAAATATATGGACCTTTATACTGCTCCATGAATTCATAACAGACAATACTCAAGAAATATGAGCCATTTCAAGCTCGGACTTCAAGCTAAAGTCAAATCATAATCTCCTCGCTTTCTCACCCCAATTATGTAAAAAGATCGAGTACTTGACTTTGAGGCAAGTGCAAAGAAAGCTCCGAATTTGCCTTCGGGCTTTTAGAGGCTTGTGCTTGTTCTTTTGGGAATGAGATTGTGATGGCAAGATTGTTTTGTTTCGGGCACTAGTTCCATATTCAAAATCGAGTTACTTTCGTGCCATGTTGTTGTCATTCTTACACCTTCATTGTCATAAATAGTAAAAGGGAACTTCCTGGCAATCGTGAACTGGACCCAAGAATTCAATCACATTTAGGACTTTATTAAAGTAATTTGCTAAACCCACATCTAAAATCGCAACCCCTCGAGCAACAGTGATCTCCTAAAAGCATGATTTTTGCCACAACGTAGAAATTGTTTTGACGCTTTTTATATAATTAGATAATATGAGAACAACTAATGCAGTAACACCGAAGCCGAAATAAGTAAGGCAAAGCCTTGGATTCTCAAACCATACTCCTGCTCATGTTCTCAACATCTAGGTATAAGGAAGACACCACCATACTTTGAACATCGATAGTCTAACCGCGAGGAACTAGCTCACTGTACAACCATAGTGGTACCTATGATTCTTGGTCCAATATACTTCCTGGGATAAACTAATATGAGCAAGATTATAATGCTGCGGGTGCTGAAGTCTAGGTTGAGCTCATCCACTCTGGTTTGTAATCCCCTTTGGCGCTTGTTGTCACCGTGGAACTTGCATTACTACACTAAAGATATATAGCTAGTTGACCATGGTTGACAATGAAAATGATATATATGGAATAGAAACACTGTAAAAGTTTGGCACTAGGTCCTTGATAATTGACAAATACCCCTGGATGTTGCGTTCTTCAGAACAAACTCTCTTGCTTCCCAAAATCTAGTGGTCCACACTGGCATATATTCATATAGATAAATGAAGCTTAAAAACTCGTATTTTATACTGGGGTTGAAAAATAGAAAGCAGATAAAGCAGAGGTCCCAGTAACAACTTCCACTCGGAGCTGGATTGGTTAGTTCCTATTCAATGAATAACACTGTGTATACATCTCTTTATTTGAAATTTGCCCATCTACTTATGCACCTTATATCTTTTTCCACATCCTAGTCCAACCTTCCTCTACTTCCCTTACGGCTTCTCCTCCAAATACCCAACACACCACTCCACCGCCGCCCTCTACCCAAAAATGCCCAAGCCACAAATAACCGCCTCCGCCTTATCACTCAAAAAACTCTTATGGCGAAACTCCTCCCTCTTATGCACATTACTTATATGCACCTCCACAAACGGAATATCAACACCAGTCAAAGCATCACGCAGCGCAACGCTATAATGTGTGAAAGCAGCGGGATTTATCACGATAGCATCGGTGCCATCAGTACGTGCCTCATGAGTGCGATCAATGAGCGCACCTTCCCAGTTACTTTGGAAGGTTAGGAGGGTGACGGAGGGGGTGAGTGAAGAGAGGTAGGTGCTGAGGGAGGATTCGATAGAGGCGAGGGTGCCGTGGCCGTAGATGTGGGGTTCACGAGTCCCGAGGAGGTTGAGATTGGGTCCGTTGAGGAGGAGAATCTTTTTGATGGGCATTGTGGTGGTTTGGAGTTGTTGTTTAATTGATGCGTATGAATTGGAATGAGATGTTAGAGAGAAGAAGGAAAACCTACTTTACCTACTATTTCTTGACGGAATTGTCTTCATCCATTCTTGATGTTCCAATTACTTTGCCAACTGCAATGAGTTGTATCTCATATGCTTGAAGTTTGTATGTTTTGGTAGAGGAATTGGGTTGATCGCGGGTAGGCAAAAAAGCGGGGTCGGATAAATATTTACCCCTCTCGTTAACCGTTGGAGAGAATAAGAAATTTACAAAGTCAACCAACCTCACCTTTTTTGAATCGGGCACCTTCTTGTATAGCGACAGGCTTGTGGCTTGCGACTTGCGGGGTATGACTTTCTAGTTCCAAAATTCACTACCGCTTCCTAAGGCTTCGGGCTCAACACATCCGGAGGCTAAGTCCATTCTTCCATTTCTCAATATTTAAGGCATGACTTCTACAAACAGATTGAGATAACCACCCTCAACTACTTCGTAGCAGCCTAAATATGTCTGCTCACATGTGAGTTCCATGTGGCTGGTAGTCCCTCTTTGTTCATCGAGTTGCGCCCATTGAAAGCAGGAGTGGCATGTTGCGGAGCTCAAGTGAGCTTCCATCTGATAGTTTGCAGAAAATGACAGTAAATGCTTATACTCATACTCGTCCCCAAGGATAAACTTGAATGGTAATGGAAATGGTGGTCGACAATGATCCTACTATATCGCGACGCTGATCTCTTTGTGTCGAGAGTTCTGTCCATGAAGATTCTGCCGGTCTATCGTTCTTAATTAACCAGACGACAGGAAAGGACGCCGTTCTCATGTTCTTGAAATGAGCCGCGTGGATTAGTTTTTAACCTCTCCAAATTGAAGAGCACGAAGCTTTTATGCTGTTCTTTCCGCCAGCTTTGTGGATCGAAATAGGAACCTGACAGACTAGAGACTTGGGCGGGCCAACTTACCAAGCAGGTTTCTGGTCTTCTGATACCATAGTGAATTTATTTTAGGGCGATTAGTTGTGATGCTCCAATCAAGCTGTTTTTAGATATATAGTCCGTCGGGGAGTACAAGTCAGCTTAAGAATAGCGCATAACTGAAGAGCTTTTGATAGACAAAGGGCATTTTCCTCGCCAACTCCGCCTTTCTATGAGATTGATCGAGGCTGAGGGCCAGTGTACGAAAAATTTTAAGAAGCTTTTCAGTTTTCGGAAATATACTACAGGGGTGGTAGTAACAACTTCCGTTGTTGTAGCCTATTAATGTTGTGATTAACGGTATTAATATATTGCTTTCACTCATTGTTAGCGGTTGTTGGTCATTGAAGTGACTAT
Organism: Stromatinia cepivora; assembly: GCA_014898415.1. Classification (NCBI taxonomy): domain Eukaryota; kingdom Fungi; phylum Ascomycota; class Leotiomycetes; order Helotiales; family Sclerotiniaceae; genus Stromatinia; species Stromatinia cepivora. The sequence goes on along the minus strand of RCTD01000038.1, from coordinate 95,602 downwards.
ACTTCGTAGAAGAAGAATAGAGTGAATGTAGGATTTGACTTATCTCCTCACTCCTCCTGCCTTTGCTAAACAACCCTTTTTTTCACGTAAAGTGGCTAAAATTGATGTAGCATCTCAAGCAAACCGCTCTCCGCCCTTATCACACAAAAAGACAATTTTAAATCTGGACCTGAAACCCAGTGATAGGTGCACTTCGTCTCTCTTCCACTCCGTCAAGTTTCCCTACTCCCAAAGCTTATATGGCAACCCCTAAAGTCAAAAGCTGTCGGGAAAATGAGAATCTTGGCATCCATTCTTGCAGCATGCGCTGTATATGTGAATCACTTACTCTTCGTATTTTTAATGGTGAATAATTGTCAAGTGATAGATTCCATTAGGGTGTACTCCGAACCCGAAATCCGACACAAAAATGGTAAAAGCCTTCAGCGAAGACGAAGAATGCACCAACCTCCTTAACGATCTCTTCGTATGCTGCAAGCTGTCGTGTCGTTAGTCTGAACCATATTGGATGTACTAGGGCTAGCGATTATCACCTTGTTTGACGATGGAGGTGTAAGTGATTATGCCTGAAGGTGTTTAGTAACTGTACTAGACTTGTGGAACTAAGAAACCTATCATCCCAGCATTCGGCTGAATGCTGTCAGTGAGGGCAAGCCTTTATAATGTTAGGACTGAAATAGCAGTATGTTCCCCGAAAGCACAAAAGATATCATCTCGAGTTGAGGCTATTCTCGTTTTCAAACGGCAGTAAAAAATATCGCAGAAGGAAATGGTGATGCAGGTTCAGGTGACAATTCAAACACAAAGTACAAGCCAAAAATTTATGATTCAGTATTAATCTCAAACTACTCGTCTGGTAACTTGGCATTGATACTGTCGCTAAAATTCACTCACTGTCAGTATATACATCTTCAGAGTGGCTATGTGAATGATGGAACGGCTGAAAGCGGTGTTGGCAAATAGGTCCATTATCAAGGAAATATCCCGTCGAATACGATACAGCTCCCTCGAAATGGCCACAGCCTTCCCCAGCTTCCAAGAAGATACCAACAAGGTCTACAGAAATTGTTGTCTCTAAATCTTTACCTTTATATATGCAAGCCAATATAATTTGAGCAGGGGTTCCTGATCAGTTTTCTTGGACTTGATTCTCCACCTCTTACTCTACGGGGCTGTGCAGAGCTTGAAATGTTCATACAAACAGCAGCTGCAAAGTCCCATCTGCACAGATTCCAGGCCTTCCGTGTGTCAAATCAAATGTGTCTTCCGTATTTAGACCGCAACACTATTTAGATGAGCTGACAAAGTTTGAATTCCATCCATTGTCTCTTGCTCTTCGTTTTCTTGAAAAGTTAAGTTTCTCAGTACATCTGATAGCTACTCTACAGTGAGCACATACGCCCACGTCGGATCTCCACTGGGGAACATTTCCCATCCGTACGCACATGTCAATTTCTGCAGTCTAGTTGGGAAAAGTTGGATCATCGAAACTGCACCAATAGTACATAATGATACTGAAGTTTCGAGAAGCCTATTGAGTTGTACATAGTGGCTTCTATTGCATTCTGCTTTTACCCTTTGGATGAGATGAGGAGGATTTGACATCTCCATTTCCCAAGGCTTTTAAATAGCAACTCCTGTATATTCGGAATCATCTGCACGATTCTCAATATTCTCGGCAGTAGCAATGTCGCTCTGTACGACACTAGATAACTGTGCACCTTCTGCCATTTCAGAACTCAAATTCACTTCTAGCTGGGCATTCCCCTTACTATCCCCTTTAAAAATCATCCAGAGGACTTGACTCAAACCAGCCATCCCAATGATGAATGGAATGATTTGTCCCGTGTCCATCATTGTGTAGATATCTGTAATGTCGTTGTATCGAATGAGAAGTTCGATGGCAATAACCGAGCAAACAAAAGTTGCAAGATTGATTATTGACCAACTATGCGAGAATTAGTCTTCCATCTACGCACGAAAAGAAAAGATATCAATGACAAACGCTTTCTTATTCAATTTAGACACTATCAACCATAATTGGAAGATACCACCCCAAATGCTCACCCTAGAAACTGGGCCTTGCCCGGTGATCATATCTGAGAGTGGCCATAAAATCTCAGACAAAGACAGCTATCCAGAACATCAGATTTAGGACAGCATAAGACTTGAATGCCTTGATACTATCAGAAGACGAGAGTTCCACACGACGAGCAAGAAATGCATATGCAGTGCAAACTGGATCGACTGGAACTTTAACCCATTTATCCCAGAACCAGCATCCTATCACTGCCATTCCAGCCGTTGTTCCCCATTCAAACAAAATTCTGAGTTTGCTGGAACGGGAACTAACCTTATCCAAGATATGGCTGTCGAAAAACACGATGTAAATATTTCCAAAGAAGATATGAAGCATGATAAGTATATCGACATCATGTACTTATGAGATTCTCTAATAAGTTATTAAATCACTTAATAATATTAGCCGAACCAATGATCGGACAATCACGTGATATATTAATAATATTATTATATATTATTAAATTTTATTATTATATGAAAATTCGATTATATATCATATCAAATTGATTTATAATGGAATAAAATGAAATAGAAGTGTATAGAATTTTCTTATTTATTGGGTTAAATATTATTGGTTATTATTTTTTTATTATATAAAATAATCTTATAAGATTCGATTTAAATTGATCTTATTTATAAGTATGGAATATACTAGAGTTTCATTATAAACTATAAATATAAAGATTTTCTTTAAAGAATTCTTCGAAAAAATCAAGCAGAAAAAGCAATAAAAACCTTATTATATATTATTCTGACTTCAAATTCACTATTATATTCGATTTACCCTATTAAGTCTAAATACGACTAAGTCTTCCACTACTATAATAAATATTATTTATTATCCGATTAACCTCCTCCAAGAGTACTCCCTCAATCGTGTCGATAATTAGAAGAATCGTGACGAGGAAGATTGTGAGGAGGAAAATTGTATTTTGAGCAATGAGATCGTGTAGTGGAGCATTATCAAGGAATAACTTGGAGAGTATACTTGAGACCCATTGCAGATACATCCCTACTCGAATTCCCAACTCGTACACATCTGAGTTGCCGATGTAGCCGCAAGGCGATAATGGTGGTGAGTTCGACATCTTCTTGAATTAGAATTGGTTCAACCATCATTTTTCAAGAGGAGTGACAATGACTTTATGGGGTGAACAATTGCTAAGAAGCTGATTGACACGGAATGAAGTAATTTAGCAGCCTGCTCCTGTCGGCCCAAGGGCTGGCGAAATAATGAGAGGTATTATGCCTCCACCAAGTGTGAGATCCATTTAGTATCATTCTTTCCGCCTTACCTCAATAGTTCATGGCTGAGTAAGCTTGAATGGAACTTGTGCTACTCGAAGCGGGCAATTAGATGACACACATATGGATTTAAATATCATGCGAAGCACAAATTTCCGCAAAGAAGCTCCTCGATCGGAAGTATGCCCAGAGTATATATGAAAACATGGATAAGCACCAACTGCTGAAAAGTGATGCCAAGACCGCAATCATTGGCAATTGAACGCAGCTAGGAAATGGACTTTATAAAGAGTTCATGACTGTTGGGAGGGTGGACGCAATTGAATGAAATTCCATATAACATGAGTGGTTATCAATCGATCTAGATGCTAGCTCACCGCGGGGAAGATTTGGCTTCCATTATCCCCAAACAGCATAGAGTGACTCCTCGCCCACACACCAAGTCACCATTCCTCCCATAAATCACTCGACAATCTACACTTTACCCAAAAGATCTATTCATTATTCATATAACCTCTGCAGTAACTAGTCTTTCAAAGAACTGTCAATATTTTAATTGTCTTTTCTTTTCCTTTCCATTCCCATCGCTTCTTTTCATACCCAAAACCACCCAACCCAAAAAAGAATATCTGACAAAGACTACTGAGTGTATTTAGTGTGCGAGATGCTCAATCAAAAAGCCTTTCCAATCGAAAATCTAAACGGTCCCCCCCCTTTCCCTCTCTCTTCTCTTCCTATCGTCGGAGAATCATCTTCCCTTATTCTTCCATTCTTATCCTTCCCACTGCTACTCCCACCATCATAAACACTAGGACTAAGAGTCATAATACTCGAATCGCTATTCGTATACGCATGCGTTGGTCTCGGTACCGTTGTTGATTTCGGTAACGGAGGCGGTTTCTCATCCAGCGTAAAAATAATCTCTTCTCCTTCTTCCAATTCTCTATCTCCTATTTCCCTAGTAGAGTTCCTTCTACCATCTTTTGTAGAGGAAGAAGAAGTAGGTGTTGATGATTCATAAACAGACGGAGCTTGCGATTGGCGATAAGAAGGTACAACCATACTTATCAATTTCTCACCAATACCCATACTCATACTCATCACACTCCTCGCATTACTTCCTCTCCCCTCCTCCGCCTTCTCCAGTACATCTCTCGGAGTAAATAATACGCTAATACTCTTACTACTCCTACTCAACCCACTCTCACTTATACGAATAGATTTTTCCCGATCTCTTCTCTCTAATTCCGCTTCTGCCATCTTCATCTGATAATCCATTTCTGCGATTTCTTTTTCAATATCGATTATTGCATGTCTGCTATAGTTATCTTCATTGCCTCTTTCATAGTCACCTTCTACGTAATCTCTATTTATAGTTTCTTCTTCCGGATGAGCAGTCATATAGCGTGAAGCGTATTTTGTTCGATTATCAGAGGTTGAGACTGAGGAGCGATCGGAGTGTGGAGTACTGGCCGGATAACTGTATGCATTGCCTGGATATGGATTCCTATAACTCCTTGTATTTTTCTCCATTCCTCCACCATAATTTCCGTCACCATTCTGTGTCTCCCTAATTTCATTTTCTCTCTCCCTTTCTCTCCTCATTTTTCTCCGCGAAATAAATCGATAAATCAATACACTCAAAACACTACTTGCAAAACTCGTTCCTATAATAAGCACCACAGCAACCGTCATCGGTATCGTTGTTGCCTTTGAAAACTGCACCGCAGTAGTCGCGTCCGCCAATTGTGAAGAAATTGCCCACGCTGATTCCGTAGCTGCTGCGCCTAATGCTAATGCTGCCGCTTGTGCACTGTATGTCGCGAGTGCATTGACCGAGATAAGCGATGCAGATACGGCGGAGAGCTCTAAGCTGGCGCTCGCTTTTAAGCTTGTTATTTCTGCGCTTGCACTTCCTAATGCAGCGGAGGCGGAAGATTGGACTGAGGCAATAGCATTCGAGGCACTTGCGTCAGCGGCGGCGACACTAGCTTGTGCTATGGAAATACTGGCTGCGGCTGCGGTGCTGAGGGAAATTAATTGGGCGGATGCATTAGAGGCGAGATTTGAGGAGACTGCGCTTGAGGCTGAGAGGACGAAGCCATTGCATTCTGGGAGGATGGTGAGAACGCCAGCGATTAGGGCAGTTTTGATTCCTGGTGGGGTGGTGACTTCTGGTTGGGAAGTTGGAGACGTAGGCGATGATGAGAGAGGTTGAGGAGTTGTTAGGGCGACGGATATGGGCGATGGCTGAGAGGTTCGGCGGAGAAGAGAAGCGTTGCATAGTCCTGTTCCTGTCGCGAAGACTAGGAGAGAGAATCGATTAAGGTGCATGACGCCCTCGAGTGGCGGTCTGAATTTTCATCAGTGAGTATTTCCCAACACGCAAGTAAGTAAAACAAGAATGGAATCTCACCTTGAGGGTATGTTGAAATTCAACTACATATGCGTCCAGCACTGTTTCGATCCATCTAGTCGGTTCATTAATTTCTTTTTCTGTCCTGCAGACTCCGGTGTGAAGAGTTCATTAACGTGTATACCATATGTCAGATTAGTATAATCACATCAACTAGATGACAGGATCGCGGGGAAGGACAAAGGATACAATAGTTGTAAGGCCGCGTCCAGCGTCACATCAACAACCAATTACTCCGATGTGCATAAGGTACACGGTTGGAGTTTCTACCCGCAATCTTCTAAGGCTAGATCGCGCGTTTCACGCCAACTGCATTCACGAAGTTTGCCTTGTCTAATGGTCTCAGAAAGGGAAACATAAGGTAATGTGAGAACTTCGCAGCTTGGTTACCACTAGTCTGTGCGTGAAGTGTTTGGGAATATCGACCAATCGGGACTCGGGATATAATATGATGAAAAACTATTTCATACAATTTTGATCCAATCATATGCCCTTTTAAACCTATTATTCATGATAATCTGTAATATTTGATTGAAAGCTTGACACATAAATCAATCAAGAAAAGCTTCACTCGAAGTAGAATCACCACAAGTCAAATTGACAAGACCTGGTGAACAAATAAAAAATCGCAGCCACCACAAACAAAGCCCTAGTCTTAGCTTCAAGATAAACCTTAGTCCCCAGAGATCAGTCTACTATTTTCTTCCCCTGATGAACCATATTCTAACAATCGACGTGCAAAGTTTCGAGATCAAGGTTCATGAAGATAGTAGAAACACGCACGGCTTTCACTAGTGCGACGTTGACTTGTCACGAAGCGAATCATCGCGTCCAAGCCCCTGGAATCGGACCAATTCAGGAACCGATTCGATAATTATTACTGCTTGTGGAAAGAAGATTGTATCTTTTTTAGTTGTTGCGACGAAATTTTCTTGTCCTATTTCTTGGAAAGTTGTAATACGTGAATATCAGAGTATCAGGTTGAAAAAGATTGGATAAATACTTTACCTGCTTAACAAGTTTTTCGTTGCATAAATTGGCAATCCGAGACTATTCTCTATTCAATTAATATTGATGAATTTAGAAGTGGGTTCAACCCCGAAATGGGTTATGAGGTCTCATTGCCACCACACGTTGTGGAATATGTTCTTCTGTAATGACTGTCGCATTCCAGAGTAGCTCGCTCATACCTCAAAACATAGGTACACTGGTAATGGTAGTAATAATATGAATTCTCTCTACCCATGTTATCAAAATAATGATTAAATCCAACGAAAGAAAGCCATGCGAAAGTGTTAACATCCAAATATCATCGCACCTGCGTCAAATCGCGAGGCTATGTAGAATATATGTTGATGGCTTATTCCTCCCTAGATCGCTTTAGTGGATTTGGCTGATTCATTCCTCTTGCCTCTGTCGGTACTTGTGGGTCAGTTGATTCTTCCGGAACTTCTAGAACATCTGGTTCATGCGAATGCTTATCATCATCTGAAGCTTCTGGCCGATTTGGTTCCATTCCATCCGCTGCCTTACGTGGTTCAAGTGCTGCACGTGATTGCTTCCTATCTTCTGGGATAATTGGCTCATCCAATTGTTTCAGTCCTGTTGAAATATTCACTTCCCTTAATTCCTTCGGTTCTTCCAGAACATTCAATCCCTCTGGAGCTGGTTCTGCATCTGGAAGTTTCGGATTCTTCGACTGCTTCGATTTCTTCGGCTCCTTCGGCTCTTTAGGCTGTTTAGGAGCAGGCTCACGTCTTCTTCCATGTCCAGGCATACCATTCTTATTGCTCGTATGCCATTGGCAGTCTTCCTTATGACCGTCATTGCCTTGTCTCTTAATTGTTCGGAAATCGGCACAACAACACCAGCAAAATTCGAAGAGGCAATAATCACCTAAAAATCAATCATGAGTCAGTTTGGGACATTCAGCGGATAACAAGACCTTGTAAAATATAACGTACACTCACAAATCAGATGATCGCAACCAGCTTTCTTCTGTATTCTCATTCCACATTCCGGATTTGGGCAAAGTCTCGTATGCTCCGTAATCCACGCTTCAGAAGCTGCCTCTTGACGAACACGGGCTTGATTAAAAATGTCGAATTCTGCGCATGTAAGGTCTTCGTGCCATGGAATTTTGTGAATGAAGCATGTTTTAAAGCTACACGTAGTACATGTCATCATTGGCTGATCGGGGCTTGCATGTATCTGACCTGATTCGCAGGTAGGGCTAAGGCAAAAGGTAAAGTTTGGGAGGTGTTGAAGAGACATGATGAATGTTCTCCTTCCGTTTCTGTTAGATACATAAGTTAGTATAGTTATGACAGAAACAGAACAGAATTTATTACCTTTCCAACACTTCTGGTGATGCATAACTCTTTATTTCCGCATCGGAAACTTTTTCTGGGCACTCGGGGCACGAAATCTGATCAGATGCCTTTGTTTGGACTTGCGTATTGATATGTGTGGTCAGGCATTGACTGCAAACCGCTGGATGATGTGCACATGTACTGGTTATGCGACTTTGTGGGAACTTTTCTGGTGCTAGGGTTTCCATGCAAATCCTACACTCATCAACTGCGGCGAACAGAACGTCATCTTCTTGTTCTTCAAGTTTTGCTTTCTTGGCTGCTCGTTGATCAATTATTTTCGGAGCGATCGGTGGCTAGCACAGCCGAAAGTCAGCAAGTGCCGATCACGGAAGCCTCTAACAACGTTTATATGGGCGAAGACTTCAAACCAGATTAGAACAATTACCTTCAAAGCATCACCTAAAAAAGCTGCCAGAGCTCTACATGAATTCTCGCCAGCGAACCAGTTCACGAGTGCTTCTTTTTCTCTTTCAGCAAGTGACTTTTCAAGCTCGAGAAGCTTCCGAAGAGTGTCTTCTTTCCTATCGTTACCCCTCACTTGAACGTTATAGCGACTTAAAAGGCGTTTCATGGAGCTTCTTCGATGCTGAGACGGAGAGCAGCCAAAGATCAAGCCAGGAAGGTCGGGAAATCTTGGGTCTGGTGCAGTGCTCATTGTTCTTGAGTATCTCAGACAATATAAATAATACTTGAAGGACTAGGTCAAGGTAGTTAAAAATGTGGTTACGGACTTGTAGAAAACAAAGTGTAGAAGAAAAAGAAAGGAGAAGTAGAAGAAGAGTGGTGACTGAAATAGGGATATATATCGTCTGAATTGTCCGGCGCTGTTAGATAAATTGAGGGGGAGAAGTGGTTTCCTGTTTTTATAAATGCGAATATGAAAGTGAATATGTAGAGGGACTTGTCTATTCTTTCTTATCTACCCCACACTAGAGGGGATGAACTTGAGCTGAGAGTATGCGAGGATTTGCTACAATGCGTTGTATTAAAGTCCGTGGGATAATTCAATCTCGGATGGAGGCGTTAGAAGATGTAGATTCATCTTCAACTATATGATTCGAGGCTTGATAGTTCTGAGAGACTTGAGCCTCTTTTTCATATCTGAAATATCAGAAGTATTGACGATCAATAATTTGGGATCATGTTCTGAAAACGCGCGGCCGTCACCGGGGTCCAAAGTTGATGAGCTTCATGTAGTACCTTAAGAGAAGCAAAGACTCAAAGACTGACTGCAAAGACTTCATTTCCAGACATCATCCGAATACAGAAGCAACTGGACCGAATGTATGTCACGGGGCCAAGATTAAACACGTCAAAACCTATCATATAAGATCGTCCGAAAAGAGAAAGAGCTATCTTCCAGCACAAACAAGCATAGAAAGCTTTCAAGCCCGATACTTCGAAGCAAAAATTCTCCAAACTGTATTTATATAACAGGAACGCAAAATTGCAAGGAAGCACGTCAAGACCTACATTTAGAAGCTTCCTCAGGCAAATTCACATATGTATCTAAAATTTCGTCCAGTCATGCTACCTTCACAAAACCATCTTTCCCCAAAACCAAGAGGGATTATTTCCAAATAAGCTCAATAACCAATAGATTTAAGTAGAAGGATGAGGTCTCTGATATTAGCCATCGTAGGTCTTCTCATAACCAAAAATAATCATTGATGAGCATAAACACACTCCACACCTAAAGCGATTCCCTTGATAATAAAAACATCACTTGAACGTAGATAGATGAGAAGTTGTTGATAATGAGCAGTAAATCAATTTACTGTCGATGGGCATTGATAATGAAGAGTATGATATAAAGATTTTCATACACAAAAACGATAGTGATGAATAATGACAACGGACAGAACCACTTTCTAGAAAATATCGATAACGAACAATAACAGCAAGTCCAAACTTCCAACTTATCAATCGAGTTATTCAACTGAATGATATGCCAACCACTTGACAGAAAAACTTATAATGCAATAAGCACAACGATGAATTGATCTAAGTATCAATGGCCAGGAAAACCTCAATCTTGTCGACAGAGAAATGATGGCAAAGGAAACATGATAAAGTGAACGAACTGCATCCCTGATAATGGTCGGCAACAAAATAATGGAAACGACCGGGAGAATTATGATGGTGATATAGAAATTGATAGTCTTGGTGTCGATGAAATATGGAGTGATAGGATAGTGATATAGTGATTGAGTTATCGCTCAATCAGCTCTCATACTTCCCTTCCTTTAATCGTCGGGTCACACGTGCCATGATTCCCTCCAACAGAGCCTTTCGAGGAAGCTACACCTAGGTACTACCAGACGATTATAGTTTCCACCAAAGCAAATTCAACCACCAATTGGTATGTTACGTTAGTGCTGTCCCGCCAGTTCTTAGGTATGGAACAAAAGGATAGATGTTACTTTTAGTTCGATTACCACGTGACAGACAAGCTTACCGTCCGAAACGGCCGCATAGTCCGATTGCTGAGACCATTTTTTTTTAGCATCTTCATTCTGAATAGCTTTCCGTTTCTTTCCCTTCCAGTTCTAATTTTTAAGAAGATGAGGATAGTATTCTATGATGTACAATACACGGCAACATATCGAACAGGATATCAATTAACCGAACAGCTCCAGAGAAACAGCCACTTTCAGGGGCTCACAAGTTTATCTCCCCTCTCGCTATGTGGGTGGGATGCTCGAGTGGGCGTCGTCATAAGGCAGTGTATGGGGTGAGATTCGAGCCGATAAATACTGAAGTAGTACTTCATACATGAACCTAAAAAATGTATCTGTATCATTTTCCTCCTCGTATGTATCTTCATCACTACTCATACAATTAGCAGACTAGTCCTCCCTTACGAACAAGATGCACGACTGCAAACTAGCCATATCATCCATGTCTCTTAGCCGAGCCTGGATCCACTCCATGCCCCCCAAGCTCTCGGCCGTCGCCAACCACAATCTCCATGGTCTAGAGATTTTCTTCGAAGACCTCGAATATCTCGCACGCTTCGAATCAAACTCTGAGAACCCATCTCCCAAAGGCCTTCTTCATGCTACTTCACCATAAAAGCTCATACTTTTTGGGCTGATGAACAACCTGCGAGAATGAGTTGGAGTAGAAATGCGAGATTTTTTGCTCGTGAGAAGGAAAAAGGGGCGGTTGCAAGAGCTATCATCGCCGGGCTGGGATATAGAGGTTGGGTGATTATGGAATTGTTTGGTAGAACAATGGGGAGGAAGTCCTAGATGAACATGCGGGAAGAGCTTCTGAGTCTTGGCAGGTGATTAAGAGTTGGATGAAGGGGTGGAACCTCGATGCTGGCCAGTGAATATTCTTTCCTTATTGAATAGATGAGAGGCTCAGATTGCGCAGTTTCCACGCACTCTTATGAAGCTGCATCAGGTGAGAAGTATCTATGTCCATGCAATCTAGAACGAGGTGGAAAGCCACGCACCGCGCAAGGAGCAGAGGGGTAAGCTTGGGAGCAGATTTCCCAAAGGTGCGGCCAGCGTATCTAATAACTTCTAAACCGGCGACTTACCAGCCAAGACGACACTTGGAAAATGTGGAAACAATCTCCTCTCAGGAATTGGTTACCTGTGGTGGATTCACAGAAAAGAAATACAATTCCATGGGGGTTGAAACCCCACGGAATTAGACACAATTTATTACCATATATCACAAAATAATCAAAAAACAAACAAGTTCATTCCACCTTCTACATAACATGGTAAAAAATCCGCCATAAACACATAATTCAAATAGAGAATCATTATCAAAATATAAAAATTTGTCGCTCAAAGAAATGATCTACATAGATACTCCTCACACAAGTTCAATTTCCTGTCAATTTCTTTACCCCAACGTTCCAAGTAACTATCAATCAAGTCATTGTATGAAACATCGCATTTCCGACTATAAACTCCGAAGCCATTTATCTATCAATATGACCAGACGTCAGACAAGAATGTCTATCTTGCAATAAGTTTCAAGAGTCTAACAGCTTTAAAAACTATGTCGATCTATTTTTTCTTTTCTCCCCCCCACCCCTCTCCTGTCCCCTCTTCTGATCCTTAAGCGAGATTCTTAACCAATATTTAACTAATAATCGATACAATTTATCGTTTTGACAATCATAGATTCTAGAAATAAGAGATATGCCCAGATGCTTTACAGTACTAAGATAGATCCATCGCAAGGAATTAGAAATTAGATATGAATTGTTAGTATTGAGAAACTAGATGGATATTTCCAGAGAATATTAGGCGATGTAGTAACGTAATGATTGAATCTAGGTGAGGATGAAGATGAACATAGAGATGAGTAAGTATAAGGGGTGATATAATATACTAAGGAATCATTGGAATTAGATGATAAATCACCGAAAAGTCTAACACACTTCCTCAGACCAAAACTTGGCAGCTGAAATTCGTCATAATGTGCATTCATTGCAATATAGAAAATTAATACTTAATTTCACAGGTATCTAAACTGTGGCTCTCGAAAGTAGGTAGTGATATAACAAAATGATAATTCCAGAGAGGGTCCACCCTCGGTAATCAGTAAAATACAAACATGAATAGAAAAACAATCAACGCACATCCCGTTCCTTTTTTTCTCATTCAAATTCCAACCCTATCTATTCCCCCCATCCAAATCCGTCTCTCCCTCACACCCCAACCTACTTCCAACTACCTACAACCTAAATACACTGACTGTACCACTCACTAGAAGCAACACACTTGTAAGGGTCCTCACAAACCTTGTTTCCAGTAAAGTTGTTACCACCACACGGAGCCCAATGCTTTGCCCTCTCATTTGCCTTTGGTTTGCATGGATTTACCACCGACACCTCCTGCACAAGCACTCGCTTCTGGTAACGCTGAGGCAGTGGAATTAGCGCCTATTTATATTAGCTTCTAGTCATGCTCAAGGTCCCCAAGCAGCATCACAGCCCATTAACTAATGGCATACTCGAGAGGAAGAGACGGATAATAGATTGAGGAAGCGGGACGAAAATGAAAAAGAAAGAAACATACCACAATAATCGGGTCCGGTTCCGCAGAATCCGTATGGGCTGCAGCATAATCCCTCTGCGCACTTACCGCCTACACCTCCGGCACAAGAACCCGTTTCTGGTAAACCAGGGGTAGTGGAATTAGCGCCTGTTTATATTAGCTTTAAATGTCATCCTCAGCTCGTTTATCCCCCATTATCATCTTCATGACTAAGCTTGTACCAAGAGAATGAGATGAACATTGAGGTCGAAAAGCCGGAAGAATCAGAAAAAGAAACATACCACAGTAGTCAAGTCCAGTTCCACAGAATCCCTTGGGGCTACAGCATAATCCTGCTGCACATGTACCACCGATACCTCCTACACAAGCACCTTGTGGTGTTGTTGCAGGGGGAGTTTTACCTATTTATATTAGCTTACATGATTCAGGATATTGCTATTCCCCTCTACCTCGCCTCCATCACATCACCATGCGTTCAACTTAATCTATATAGACAGAGGAAGGCAAAAGCAAAAGGAAGAGGAGACTCACAATAAGCATCTCCAGTTCCACAGAATCCGTTAGAGCTACAACATAATCCCGCCGCACAGGTACCACCTACACCTCCAGCACAAGTGCCAGCTACACAAAACTCTGGACCTGTACCGCAGAGGAAGGAATCATTGCAGCAGAGACCTATATGATAAGTGAGGTGTTAGTAATTTTGCTCGGGTACGATACTCGATTACACAAGGAAGACTCCAGATGAAATGAAAATGAGGAGTGGAAGTATGTGATGATATACAGGTAAAACTGTATGAAGAAATTCAGAGCGTATATGTGCTCAAAACAAGAACGGGAAAATGGGGTTTAGGATTAGAGAAGAGAATGGAGTTAGGTGTGAAAAATAACAAAACTCGAATATGAACAAATGTACGAACCTGTAGGGCAAGGAGAAACAGCACAGGAGATTGATTCTGGGCTTGGACATTCGAGAGGGATTGCTGCAGTGGATCCCACAAGGAGGAGGAGAGAGAAGGCTTTGATAGCTGAGGTGGTGAACATTTTGATGAGTTTGTCTGAATTGTTGTGTAGTTGTGATGAGTGATGAGTATTCATGGATGATCGTGGTGCTTATATAGAATAAAGAAGTCGAGTTGAAATTCCAAAATAGGGAATTGAAATGTAGATCCTAATCTGAATGAATCTATATAAACTTGAGCAAAAGATATGCTTACGCAGGGCACCCCAACGTACTTTCTTGATATTTTTGACAAGATGTCCACATTGTCAATTCTCCACGGGTATACCCTAGGAAATATGATTCGTTGAAGCTATATCCAGGGATATAGTATATAAAATCACATAAAGTATATAAAATTATACCCGTATCTTCTGATAGAAATCTTAGATAACAGAAATTATAAAAGTTTTGTACACGATATTTCTAGGATAACACTGCAATCCAAAACTTTTGGACAAATATACAAAACGATTATAGTATCATCAGTATGATTGGGGACAATTCCAGCTTTGGATCATTATCTATACCCACAGACATAGCCATACCATCAAAATTTGCATGTAAATTACCAACAGTAGATTGATGGGATGTAGTGAATAGCTCTGAAGATACGGGTCAAAAATCCCGGATAGAACAGTTGCCCATGCCTGACTAAATCTATAAGGAAGTAATAAAACTCAAAATAAACCTTCATCCTATACTTTCAACCCCTCGTGTAAAATGATAACAAGATTGATTAAAGCCTCAATGCTCCTCAACCTCGCATCCCCCTTTCATCCCACACAAGGTATACCCCGCCCCGATGATGAGAGAGATCACCAGCTTCACCAGCCCCAATAGATAACACAGCTGCACACCATATTTTGAAGCCAAGCAGCATCACATTTTTTACTCCCATCAACGTGAGCACATTCCAGTGGGTCTCCACCTAGAAAGGAAACTTACATACAGATTACCTCACCAAAATCATGAGAAGTAAATTCCATACTTTGCGTGGTTTGCTTGTACCGTCCACTCTGCCTACAATAACATCCGATATCGATATCTTATGCTTAATGTGCTATCAGGTCATGGCATGACTGTAGGTTATCTTGTTGTTCTTGGGAATATGGAACTTGATTAGTTTATATTCTCAACTTTGGCACATGGGAGATTTGACACTCGGTACTTTGCGAATGAATTATAAAGAGTAAGGAGACCATAAAGGGTGTAGAGATACAGCAGTTCTTGAAAAGAAGAACGATAAGCATTCAAGTTTATGAGGGGTTGATGCATCACCGCGTAGTTGGAATAAACTTTTTGAAATCGGTTATTTAACGGTGACATTAAAATTGTTCATCTACTCATGCTGCCAGAAAGTATAAAACTCCGAACGTTAAGTAACTGTTCTTATTGGTCAAACTACCCCATTTCCAAGGCTTTCCTTCCTTTCTTAACATTGATTTAGCGTTCGGAGTTTTATACTTTCTGGCAGCACGAGTAACATAAACTTTAAAGTATATAATACACACTTGTAAACATATGACTTCCTTGTATCACGGTACTTTGTAGGTGCATATACCAAGCTACATCCTGGCGTTACTTAATATTTCATAAGATCTTACATAGAAATGCAAGATTTAAGAGATGTACTTCAAATGGGTGATGTGCCATGTGGGAATGTACCAAGGACTGATGATTGGGCTGTTTACACCATCAATACAGAACGTATGTAAAGCCAAAAAAAAAGCACTTGCAAACAAACTTGCAAACAAACTTGCAAACAAACTTGCAAACAAACTTGCAAACAAACTTGCAAACAAATGGTTTGTAATATGAGGTGAAGATGTTTTGTCGAAAAGCGGATTTGCGTGAAAAGTAACACAGCGTCGACATGTATATTATCTGATAATATTGTAACCAGAGTTGCCATTGGCTGTAAAGGATCAGGTATATGTCCCTCTTCAATGAGTATCCAGAACATTCGACCGCTATTATAAACTTATAGCTTGTTTTCTACCAGGGTTGAATATATGACGACGATTTGAACCTAGTCTAGATATTCTGTTAAATAAAGTTTTCCGGAGTATAGGGAAATGTTTCTGCGTCCGTTTCATGGTTGATATGATAATCTCTCGGTGGTTTAAGAGTTCGAGTGGGTTACTTAGGAAAGATGGTGGATCGGTCAGAAAACCTTCGAGCAGCCACGTTCTCGACGAGTGAGATTAGGCCTTTCTCCTATTCTTTCGTCTATGATAATAAGCTTCTCGGGATTATTGACTTTCGATTTGCTGAGAGCCAGTTGCTGAGAGCCAGTCATTGAGTCCATTCCCCAGCTCTTTGCGAGCGGGGTGTATCTTCAATTCTGGCGACCCCTATTTGTTCCCATCAGACTTAGGGTCATCCCCCTTCTGTTCGGCGATGTATTCACCATCATCTCTTTTTCTTTCCCGAGTCCCAAAGTCCTTGAAAGTTTGATGATCATGATCAAAGACACCCAACTTCACCCCGAAGCTCTTCGATATCGCGTTTGTCACCCCTCTTCTCATCCATATCTTATCTCATATAATCTCATCTCATTTCCCACAGTAGCATTTCAAACCCCTCATATTCCATACCCCATCACCACCACCCTCTCTTCCTTTCCCTCCCCTTCTTTCCCTCCTCAACCTCCGCCTCCATCCCCACAACCCTCAAATTATCCTCCACTGTAACCCGCGGCGTCTGAGGCTCCATCGTCGGTCTAACACCCTCCCCCCTCCTCCTCTCCATCCCCCTCATACTTTCTTCAACCGTCGCCCCATTCCTCCTCATCCGCGCCTCTTCAATTTTCTTCTCCAATCCCATCCTCTTTCCCACCAATACCCCTCTTTGTTCTTCCAGATGTGCGATTCGTTCTGAAAGTGTTGCTTCGTGGATTTTGCGGATTTGCTGGGGGTTGTGTTAGTTTGATTTGTTTTGTTTATACCGAAAATTAAAATTGCAGATGATGGATGTGAGAGGTGGGAAGTGTATGTATGAAGCACCTGTTTATGTTCTCCCTGCGTCTTTAACCCAGCACCATATATTGTGCCAACAACCGTAACCGATGCAATTGCACCCGTCCATATTATTCTTTTTATTTTGAGGGCTTGTTGTGGTGTTGACATTTTGGCGCTAGGGATGGAGGGTGAAAGTGAGGAATTTCCTATGTCGTCGTCGTAAGATGTAAGATGTGATGTTTTGCGATTGAAATTGTGGTTGTGGTTGTGGATGTGAAGCTCTAGAAAATAAATTCGGGCTCAAACTTCACCGGGGATGCAAAAAAGTAAATAAACACCAAATCAACTCCAAACTCCATTCCAAATTTCACCTATTAATTTTTCTTTCTCTATTTTCTTTTCCATTTCCTTTTCATTTCTCCCTTCCCTATCAGTAAGTTTAATATTTTCTTTTTCTTCTTCATTTTCTTCTACTTCCGCTTTCACATCCACATCAACATTTTCCCTTTCCCTCCATCTAAATCCCACTTCCATCTCCATTTCCTCACCAATTAAATTCACTCCTCTCATTCGCGTTTTTACCACGGAGCTCACGGAGCACAAACCGACGTCATTGGTGGGTAGACGTGTAAGTGAGGGGCAGAAATACCGATATTTTGATTTTGTCATTTTCGTTTTTTATTGAGGTAAATGAATGAATGATATTTTTGAAGATATCCTTGGTTTGAACACACTATTTGTTTAGAATTGATTGAAGGATTGAGGCACAGATAAATAGGTAGGTTATGTTGGTTTTCTGCACTGTCACCAATTGTGTTTACGGAGTGAAGGAGGGTCATTTTGGGATTCGGGAGAAATGACATTGGAATTTATGAAAGCAGTGTACTGATGATTTATTTACAGACTTCATTTCAAAATCAAATCGCAGTTCCTTTTTGGATATCTCCTTGAATCTTCAATCACACCCAAGCGTCCTCCCTCTGTCCATCAACAGAAGGTTTCTACAAAGACAAGCCAACCAACATCCACCTTCTTCGCCATACATACCCAACATCCCTCTCACATAATGACAACCCCTAGAGTCTTCGTAATCCGTCATGGCGAAACCGAATGGTCTCTTAATGGTCGCCATACAGGAACCACCGAACTTCCTCTTACAGCCAATGGAGAAAAAAGAATTCGTGCAACAGGACGAGCACTAATTGGGGATGATCGATTGATAGTTCCTAGAAACTTAGCTCACATGTATGTATATTTCATCTTCTTTCCCGGCTCCCAAAAAATACATCCTTTCTAAATAGTCTGCCTCCACGGCAGTGGCCCCCGGAGGGCCAGCGGAGCGACATCCATTGAATGTTTTGGTTGGTATTAATGGGGGCAAGCCCCCAAACCCCCATTTGCTCGCTGCGCTCGATTTTTGCCCTTTTTGTTCATAAATCTGGGACATCGTTCATATAACAAGATGATTTATAATTTTAACAACCACGCAGTTATGTATCCCCTCGGAAGCGCGCCCAGAGAACTCTCGAACTTCTCGAAGTAGGATGTGCTGAAAAACTTCCATGGGAAGAGCAACGAAAATATGCTGAATCTGGTGAGCATAATCAGTTGCTTTACATCACTCCCTTGATCCAAACGCTATTCTATACCCCCTCCAATCCTCTCCCCATTTCAATTTTGATTTTCCTCTAAATATTTCCAAAAATAAGCAAATAACCACTCACTAACCCAATACCCAGGAATCCGCACATCCGCCAAAGTAGAAATAACAGAAAACATCCGCGAATGGGACTACGGATCCTACGAAGGCATAACCTCCGCACAAATCCGATCCGATCGCAAAGCAGCCGGACTCCCCGAATGGGACATCTGGCGAGACGGTTGTCCGGACGGAGAATCCCCCGAACAAGTCACCGAAAGAATCGACGCGCTCATCTCAGACATCCGAACCAAATACCACGGTCCAGTCATTGGGAAAAATAAAAAAGAAGCCGGGCCAAGTGATGTATTAATTGTAGCTCATGGACATATTCTTCGAGCATTTGCGATGAGATGGGTGGGTAAGACGTTGAGGGATGGACCTACGTTTTTACTTGAGGCGGGGGGTGTAGGCACGTTGAGTTATGAACATAAGAGTTTGGAGGAGCCGGCTATTCTTCTTGGGGGAGCGTTTATGGTGGATGTGGTGGAGAATTCGGCGAGTGATGAGAGGGGGAGGTTGATTGAGGAGGAGAAGGGGGGGAAATAAGCGAGGAGTGGATTTATATAGTTAGGGGGGATAGGAATGGATAGTTTAAAGAGGCTAAAACAGAGGAATATTTTTAGATGTACAGATAGAATGATCATGATTCTGTGATAAATATAGCATTCCCAATATTCTTGATTTAATAAAAGACTCACAACAGAGAATCCTACACAGAATCCTCACCATAGATAACACAATATAACATAATACAAATAAATACCTACCTACCCACCCACCCACCTACCTACCTACCCACCTACCCACTACACCAAAACCCACATACCCTTCAAAAAAGAAACCCCCAATAACAAGGTATAAAACAAATAAAAAGAAAGCAGAAGGGGATAATTACCTTTCACTCCATACTATTCATACCTAACAACCATATACTAGGGTATAATTCCTTTTATCTCTCTCTTTTTCATATCACTTTCTTTGGATTTATAGATTTGGGGGGCTATATGACATGTAATGTATGAATGGGCGAAAATCGAAAATCGAAAATCGAATATTGGTATAGATTTTATCTCGATAAAAAGCTTATATATCAGATTTGAGATTTGAGATTTGAGATTTTTATCTTTCCTTTTCCTTTCACCAGCTAACTCACTAGTTCATATTATTAAAAAAAAATTGTATCTTATATCTATCTACCTAAGATAGCTACTCTTCCTTCTTTCCTTCCTACCTTCCGCCATGTATGTATATGTATATTTCATAACCCATTGATTATCATGATAAATATTCACGCATGCCCATTCATGATGATGTGAAAACAAACAAGTAAAATGTCACTACCTGTCCTGTATTTCCCCCCCTCCCCCAATCACCTCACTTCATCTCACTAGCCCTCAACATATCAAAAGACTCTCCACTCTCACTACCCTCCTCATCCTTAAACCCCCCAACAACCCCTTCGACCAAAACACCCCCCTTTCTAAGCTTCTTCCTCCCAACCTCCACCTCCTCAAGAGCCAATCTAGGTCCTTCACCCATTATAAACCTCCTATGCCATTCTCCCACAAACATTCCTTCTGGATCCGCATTATTTCTTATCTTTCTCCATTCCTTCAAATTTTCTCCATACATTTCCTCGATATCTGATCCTGTCGTTTCGAAATTCTTAGCCCAGTGAGGTTTCCCACCTAATTCCCGCATTAAAAATTCAAACCCTTGATAATATCTCTCGTGACATGGTGGATCCATATCATAAGGACGATAAAGCGTTGCGTTCAAGTAAAGAGTTGCTTCTTCTGTACAAGTAGGATCGAGATGTGGACGAGGAGTAACAGTATTGCTTGTTTCGGTGACGCGAACCTCAACTGGTGCATGAACATATAGGCCATCTGCTGAAAATGGAATACCATGCGCAACGTAATCTGGATCCTCTGGAGTGAGATGATTGAGCCAAGAACTTAATCTTTTTAAAGCTTCTGGACCTTTGGAGATTGGAATTGCCCATTCGTTAACGAATTGAGAGTAAAGACAATTCATGAGAAGTGCTTGACGAGATGGTTGGATAGCAGAACTCTTTGAACCATTTGCAAAACCATATTGCATACCAAAGACGAACCATTCTACCCATGGAAGAATACGTGGAATGTAATGTCCAACAGCAAGAAGATTATGATAAATGTGATAGCCTAACCAAGCATCATAGTAAGATTTTGCAGGAGGAACAGGAGCCAAATCAGTCTTTTCAGCAGTCCATACAACTGCTCTTCTTGTATAAGGAAACCACCAAACTCGAACGAACTCAGTTTGTGTCCAAAGTGTCTTATTCCAATTATTCATCATTCGAATATCGGTATCAACGGTTTGTTCCCATGAGAGAGTGAAAGCTGGAACTGCTTGGAAAGTAATTTCTGTAATGATACCGATTGCTCCAAGAGAAATGAGAGAAGCGCGAAAGAGTTCTTCATTTTCATTCGGTGAACAAGTTTCCGTTTTACCATTCGAAAGAGTAATCTTTAACTCCAAAATCGAGCTTGACAATATACCATGTCGTAATGTACTTCCATGAGTACCAGTTGAAATCGCACCCGCAATCGATTGATGATTGATACTACCCAAATTTGGCATTGCCAAACCCAGAGCATCAAGTTGTTCACCCACGGAATACAATCGTATACCACTTTGCATAACCACCACTCCCGTTTCCCGATCCGCAGATAGGATTTTATTGAAATTATCCAGATTAATGAGCCAACTCGATGTGCAAGTAATATTTGAAGGAGAATGACCACATCCTACAGTTGTAATTCTTCTTCTGCATTTTCGCGCGAGATTGACCACTTTTTCTACTTCATCGATGGATTCGGGTTGAATGAATAATTCGGGAGATGAATGAAATGTTCTTGCCCATGTTGATTGTGTATGATTTGTTTTTGCTCGGAATGGAATATCATCGCCATATCTTTCTAATTCGAATTTGATTGCGGGGTCCATCGTTGCGCCTAGATTTCTTTGGATGTGTAAGTAGGTTGTTATTTTATTTGATTTGTGCTGATGGTTATTGTATCTTCATCTGATATTTCAGAATGAAGTGAATGAAGTGAATGAAAACAAATAAATTCGCCCTTCGCTTGGGACGAAAGGAAGATTTCCTCACATCTTTTGTATTCCCTTGAGGGGTTGATAACTTTTTAGGCGGGGTGATCTTGAAGATGGATGATAAGTGCATATAAAAAAAGCCGACACCGATAAGAATGAGAGAACAAGGATAAAAAAGATCCAATCTAGATACTTTTTTTAAAAGAAAGTTATACGGAAACTGTATCACGAATTAGGCATTTTTAAGAATCGATTTCTACAATCAGATTCCAGAGTTAAAAGGACGAATATGAATATGTATCGGAATCTATTTTTGAATGAGTATTAAGGTTAATGAAGTTCATGGAAATATTGGATTAAAATATCATATAAGGTTTGCTCTTATTCTTATTACTATCAATCAATCAATTGAATGACGACGCTCCGCTGGCCCTCCGGGGGCCACTGCCGTGGAGGCAGACTATTTAGAAAGGAAGAGAAATACATTTTTATATCTTCAACAAATCGAGCGCAGCGAGCTATGGGGGTTTGGGGGCTTGCCCCCATTAATAAGTATATGAATCTACACTTTCGACTTCCAAGAGGTAGGTAGTCAAGACGACGAATATAGATCGGAAAATCATCAAAAAAAGAAGATATATTAGCAAGGAATACCTTGTACAATTAATTTCTATTCATATCCTCCAAAATATGCAAGGCGAGCTGTCAATGATGTTCATCACCAGGTCAATGAATGAATTGAGTCTTCAAGAGTTCGGTAACCTACAGAATTTCATTATATCTCGTGAGCCTCATATTCATCATTCCCGAGGTCAATATACATTCAATTCAATTCAATTCATATGGTATTGATTCTCAAGTATATCATATTCTTCTACTCAGATGAAAAGAAAGATTCTCTATACCTTCCCCCAAAACCTCGATCCCTAACTCTCATCTCTTTCTTAAATTCTTTGCATGAATTTCATCTGAACTTTGACCATATTAAATCCTCAATGGTCCCTAATAATCGATCTACCTCCATATGCGGAATATCCGAACCCCTCTATTCTATCAAATGAGGTAAAGGTTTAGATATTGTGTCATTTAAACATACAGGAGAAATTTCCTTTGCATTGTATAACGTTAGGGAAGTGTATTTAGATATTTTTATGGCTAGAGCTTCAATATCTATCTAGTAGGTATCTATCTACGGATTTCTCTTCCTACGTGTACATACATACTTAGTTATCTGTTTCTGTATACATACATATACATACATACATACATACATACATACATACATACATACACACACACACATACTACCAACCTGTTTATCATCTAGATTTTTCAAATTCTCTCCAAGAAGAAATAAAAATGAAATAATGGTTAATGTCGCTCTATCACCTACATTATCAACTGGCATGTCTCCCTCCTCATCAACCAGCAATTTTTGCGGTCTTCATCGTCCCTCGATCTCACAGTCTCATTCCAAATCCCACGATCCAACATCCGACGCAAATTCCACCACCTCCTCTAAATTTCGCAAACAATTAGTAGCAAATGCTCGACCTTTACTCCTCCGACGTCGAGATACCACAAACACAAGTCACAGTATTCCATCCATAAACACCAAATCCAAACTCAGTACCAGTACTCTTCACGAAAATCACAGCAACAATTACCATCCTACCTCCTCTTCCTCCTCTCTAACTTCACAAATCCCACCATCACGGAACCTAAAATTAAAAAAATCACAACCACCCTACACCAATTCACCCAATTTTTCTCTTCCCCTCAATAATAGCAATAATCCCAAACGAGGATCTACAGAATTTCAATGGGCGCGCGAAGATCAATTGAGTGTGATTCTCGAATATTTGGATGAAACACGGAGTAGTATCAGTAGCCATACAACCAATCCCGAGACTGCGGATCCCACTTCAGTACCTAAAACCCCACCTCTCGCGATTCCTGAAACCATCAGAGAAATTTTGAGTCCGACGCCTACTTCTACATCTTCACCTCGTACACCAAGATTTGATAAGATAGGTGTGAGAGAACGAGCGAGTAATTCGAAACTTCCGAGTTATTCCTATTCTCGCAATACGGGGACTGCGGATAATTCGGGTATATCAACAACTACATCCACACCATCAAACCCTCCAAACCTAATAAGAAGCAGCGAACAAACGACTTTAGATCTGGAAGATCAATCCAGAGATATCAGAAAAAATCTGGCACCACAAGAACACATCGATTACACGAGTTCGGCGTTGGGAATTAGAATGGCTAGTTCGGGTGGTAGTGAGAGGGGAACCCCAGAGGTGATTCCGAGACCTATTGCGCATCCGCCGAAAGATGTAAGTTTTTCTTTTTTTCTTTTTGTCTTCTGTTCTGATTGTGCACTTTTTTGATTGATGGTGGGCATCTGCGGCAGTTAGGGAAAGAATGGGGGAAGTGATATGGGGGCAAGCCCCCAAACCCCCTTTGCTCGCTGCGCTCGATGATTTTATATATACTGCTAGTCTGCCTCCACGGCAGTGGCCCCCGGAGGGCCAGCGGAGCGTCATTCATGCTTTCTTATGAATGGTGTTTTATTTCATCTGGTTTAAATATCTCCAATATCTCAACCTACAAATACCAGATTCTACCCCTCAATCTCCATGTCCCGCTCAAAAAGAAAACACAATTCTAACATTTCCTCTCATCAAAAAAGCTCGAATCAATCGCCCGCATAGATTCCTCCCTAATCTTCGAACACTTCACCACATCCGACGCCTGGGTTCTCGGCTCCGCATTGAGAGAACGTCTCCTTCCACACCCTACCCCCGTCGTCATAAGTATCTCCCTCAGTAACGCCAACCAAATTCTTTTCCACTGTTGTACACATAGTGGTACCATGCCGGATAATGATAGTTGGGTATCAAGAAAACGGAAAACGGTACTGAGATGGGGAGTTAGTACTTGGTATATGTGGTGTAAATTTGAAGGAGATGAGGAGGCTTTCGCGAGGAAATATGGATTGGGGAATGAGTCGGGGGATTATGCTATTCATGGGGGTGGTGTACCGATTAGGGTTACGGGGGTGGAGGGGGTGGTGGCTTGTGTGGTTGTTAGTGGGTTGAAACAATGGGAGGATCATGGGGTTATTGTGGAGGTTATTAGGGATTTGTATTATTGAGGGTTAGTATTTGAGGGAGTGTAGGGGATAGAAATCTCGTGAGAGAATTTCGGGATGAGGGTTGCTCTCTTTATATCCCATTATTTACATATGACAGATGGAATAACTGAATGAATGGTTTGGGTTGGGTTGGGTCGGTATGATACGATATGATATGATATGGTTAGGTTTGCATTCATCGTTCACTAGCGGTAATAGACGCAAGATGTTGATAGAAAAGAAAGAAAGAAATGGGCAGAACAGGAAAGGAAATCAATGATTAATGAATAACTCAATAGACGGAACAAATATCAGAAAGAAAGGAAAGAGAAAGGGATATCAAAATAAATAGATAAATAAATAGCTATATGTATATATACCAAAGCCAATCAATAGTCTACGAAATAACATCATAGAATAATATAAAGAGAAAAAGAAAAGGAGAAGGAGAGATATTAACCTCCATTCATAATTACCAATACTCTCTCTCTTAATACAACTCCTCAGAAACTTAAGTTCTAGTATTCCCCATTTTCACTATTTTTGTCATTTTGAGAGGAGAAAAAGAAGAAGAAATCTTGGGATTAGTGTTAGTGTTATAGTGTTATAGTGTTATAGTGTTATAGTGTTATAGTGTTATAGTGTTATAGTGTTATAGTGTTATAGTATTATAGTGTTATAATGTTATAAATATAGTATTAAGTATATGAGTGGGTTTTTATAATTACGAGTATATATATATAAATAAAAGTAAGAGAAAGAGAAAGAAAGAGAGAGGGAAAGATCTAAAAATACAGTATGTTAATAAATAGAAAGATATAATTGATTATCTCTATAAAGTCGGTAAAATTGGTAAAGTTTTATTTATTAAGGGGAGTTTTCCGTTTTGTATAAGTAAGATTTTATTATATTATTGTGTTATTATGTTATTATGTTATTATGTTATTATGTTATTATGTTATTATGTTATTATGTTATTATGTTATTATGTTATTATGTTATTATGTTATTATGTTGAGTGGAGATATATTTGAGATGGATGATTTGTTTTGATGGTATATGGTGTATTTTGGCGGTAATTTGCTGGTGAGTATGAATAATGAATGATGTAGGATTAGGATTAGGATAACAAAATTAACTACATAACCATTCCACTAACAAGGAAAAATAATCTCCAAGAATAACATTCTAGCTTCCCAACTGCTTAGTTCCACTGGAATCGAAGACCGCCGAAAAAGTGATCCATTGAATAAAAGCTCATATTATATAGCACTTTGGTGATAATTTGCTCGGGGTTGGGATCAGTGGATTACTATTTATTCAACACCGTTGCCGGAAACGTGGGAGTATTTTAGTCTTAAGTCTTAAGAAAGATTGCTTGTGCTGTGGTGGCTAGAGATATTGGTCAGGATTGTAGTTGAGGGGCTTTATGGAGTTGTTGGAGTTAGGGTTGGGTGTGATTTGATTTCTACATTTGAGGGGTAGATCTGTAGGAATCTAGATGATGGCTCTTATAATTGAGGGAACATGTCTTCGTGCTAGTGCATTCTACACATGCATGTATCTTACCGCAAGTAGACAATCAATGTAGATTAACTTAACAACTATGGTTCTAGATACTTCCGTTCTAAATCTCATGGTACATATGTATTTCAGGTCAAGGCTGCATAATATAAGCCACAGGTGCAAACATGAGGAGCAGTCCATCAGCGAGGATTTAAATTATGGGAGAAATGATGACATTATCCTACAGCCGCAATATTTCATCTCACCCATTCATAAAAACCGACTACCACTTGCCCACCAACGGATTGCTCGTCGATGAGATACAGCGACTATTGTAATTAGCTTAAGGATGTCGGAACACTAGAATTGGCGACGACAGGAAAATCAATCGTCGTATCGACGAAACCTGTGGTGGAAACCATAGCTGGTGCTCGAGTTACTGGCAAGGAGTGTATGATCGCAAGTCTTGCAGAGAAAACTAGCTGATATTGTCGTTTTTGATATATACCAGAATAACAATTGGTGCCCTAAGTGCTGCCATTACCAGAGCAATGTAGCGAGACCAATTGGCGGCTATGATTATGTATAGTTTCTCCATTAATTTAATATAATGTTTGTTGATAGTGTGATCAGAAAAGTAATGGAAAGTTGAAGCCATTAAAATTGCTACCGCGCACGAAGATAAGCTAGAGGTAGAACGACTTAAGAGTAGATTGATGTAGTGAAAAGATTGTTAAGAAGGTTAAATTGAATACTAAGTAGCTAGCTAGTTAAGAGTGTTATGATGGAGGCATGAGAGGACGTGATGAATACATTTCCCGTCAATTCTCAATGCGAATCTTCTCGCGAAACATATATATCCGGAAGCAGCCAGTTAATCTGAGGCCATTCAAATATAATTTACAGAGGCCAAGCATTCGTTAATCAATGATTTGGCCAGTGTAATGTCGCCGGTAGTTATAGCACCGCACGAGGATATTGCAAATCTCAATATAAAAAAGTGTGAGAGAAGATTGCATTCAGTGCGCGGATACTTAACCAAAAATCAAGAGTGAATATCAATTTCATATACATTCCATACCTTTCACACCTCCATCATGGAATATATCCCGTGGGTAGTCTTAGGCCAACGTAATGTGGACCATTTTATAGTCATTTTATAGTGCGAAGTTGATTGGAACTCATAAGCCTTAAAAAGACGCCCGTGGCCTTGCTCTTTTTGGCCTTCTTTGGGAAAGATGGAGCTATGAACGTTGGTGAAAGAGAAAGTTAATGATGAGTTGGGACGAGGATGAATTGGGATGGTAATGAAACTTGAGACTATGAAACATCCCCTTAGGTTCTTGGTCGTCGATATATCATGACCCAAGCCAAACAGTAGTCTTGGCAAGCTTACATATAGAATCGACAACTCAGATCCATGTTGCCTTGAAGCATCCGAAAGGAGTTGGCGAGAATAGTTCAGCAGGCTGGAGTTTGTCCGCATGGTTTTGTTTGCAAACTTTGGTCTCGAGAAACATTTGAATCGGAAAGGTATCTCGAGTTATGAGAGGGCCTTAGAAGGTGACTGACGGTGTCCTAACACCTACACCATCAAAGCTAAGGTGAAAGGGGATGCGGAGCATGGCTGGGCTGGACCGGTATTTCTCAAAAAGATATTTCTAGTCATGTTCAGCCCTAGAAATGTAAAGCAATGGCAGGGTAACATGTGATAAGATCATAAGACGATGAAACAACTGACAAAACAGGCAGGAAGAAAGAGACGAACAGGGTACAAGGGCAATGAACACTTGACCTGTGTTGATTATATCCTAGTCAAAGACGGGAAATGTTTCTCTTGTACACATAGTAGAGCGTGATGCTGTCAACTCGGCAATATTTGAGAATTTGAGGTGATAGTTTCAAACACTTGTGATGGGAAGTATCAATGCACAAAAATATGTCTTCTTTTATGCCACAGTATAAGAACATAGTATTAAGAGTATAACTCAAAAACCATAGAATAGTCTATGCAAAGAATTTCTCAGAAACTACAATCTGCTCTGTCCCAAGACTTTCATCCTTCAAACCGTATCAAGCCCCCAAACCGGAAATATACATCCGTACCAGTACGAGAACGTGCCACTTGCACAGAAAATGTCGTCGTAAGCTTTACCCGTGATATTGGAAACACGAAATCATGAAGACCAACTAAATTGAAGAAAAATAGTTTTGTTGCAAGTCTGATTTTTTGCCCAGCTTTCTGCTTTTCCTTACTTGGCTAGGTTTGCAGTCGGAAATGAGGAATTAGTGGAACTTTGTAGGGGGAAGGACGGCATGAGTTTCGGGTAGGACTAATGTAGTGTAGCTTTGTCTTTTTTTTTCCCCTTATTCCCACCACTAGATATTGAAAATGAAGGTCTCAGTGAGAATGAAAAATAATATCAAGGGGATGAGGATTCATATTAGGAGAAGGGAGAAGTCGGAAGTCGGAAGTCGGAAGTCGGAAGTCGGAAGTCGGAAGTCGGATGGATGTGAAGGTCAAAAAAATAACTTGGTCTGATTAACCTTATCACGTGAATACGTGTAATTTGGTGCACGAACTTTAACTCGTCCGAGGTGATGGGACTTGTACATCTCCTTTCATGAGATTGTCGAACGCGCCGTGAATAACATTAAGAATGAGGTAATTCATTCTCCACATCATTATGAAAAAAGAAATGTATTTAAAATTTCATCACCAATGACTCGGAAGACCTTACTTTTTGCGCATTTTGAATGGTAACTTTATTCCTTGAGATGGCCATACATCTCACAAATCCCCGCGTATCAATGCGCGACAATAAACCTTCCGCAGATTGTCAAAATGATTGAAATAGATCACAAACCCCAGCCAGAAGCTTTGAGTCCTCCAAAATCAGCTCAACCAATAACAGCAGATCGATTACTGGAACTGGAAGAGCGACAACGGGCGGGGTCTAATGAGAAGAATGGTGGACTGGGACGAATCAAGACGGGATGTCTAGAAATCGATGATTACGTTCTTTGTGCCAATAAAAATGAATTGAATGGCGGCTTTGAGAGGGGAGTTGTAGTAGGCTTGAGTGCTGCTGATGGAGATGAATCCATAGGTAGTAGATTGGTAAGTTTCTGCAATTGTGTATTCAATTCTGCATGAACGAGATACTCATGCGATATTCTTCCCAGATATCTCTCAATCTTATAGCCTCGGTTCTCCTTCAACATGTCGATTTGGTAAATGCCATCCAGAACCCTCAAATTTATTCAAGACATATATCAAAACCAAAAGTCGTGGTGATCGATACAACCGGTTCTTTTAGTCTTCCTCTCTTAGTCAAAGTATTGACATCAAGACTTCTTAAAATGAGAAATGAGATGAGAAATATGGACGATACAAATATGAATTTTGAGAATGGTCAAAATCCAGAAGCAGAAACCGAAATCGAGATACAAAAAGAAGTGAATGCAATGTTAGAGCTGGTTGCAATTAGTAGAGTATTTGATATTGAGGGATTATGGGAGGTATTAAGTGAGATAGGACGAACAGATGGCCAGCGCAGTAACGATAAGGACGATCAAGATATCTCTAAGAACAGTCCATCGCGAAAAGGCAAATCCATTGAAAAGCAAGCAGAGTCACTACACAAACTACCAGATGAAATCGGTGATAGCGAAGAAGAAGAAGACATCGAGATGACACCGCCACACGTCAAACCCACATGTAACACAAGCGAGGCAGAAACCAGTCCCAAAATACTAGTCATAGACAACATGCACTACCTAATATCCCATCTATTCACCCATTCCGAGAAATCCTCAGCTCACAATCTCCTTTCCCTATTATCACGAACCCTAAACACATTAACCCATACCCAAAATATCCTCACCATCCTCCACAACACCACCATTTCCACCAAAATCAACTACACAAAACCCGGTTCTGGTCAACCTCCTCCAACTATCCAATCTATAATAACTTCCACGGCCCAAAAACCCTCATTAGGAAGAATCTTTGACGATTTTCTAGATCTACATATCATGATCTCGAAAATACCAAAGAGGAGAGAAGATGCTGAGGTTCTTTATGGTCAGGATGAGAATCTTCTGGGTGAGGAACTTAATTATTGTTTTGTTTTTGAGGTTTTGAGGGATGAATGTCCTGTTTTGGGCGGAGATAGAGGTTTAGGGAGGAAGTTTGGAGATAGAGAACAGAGATGGGGACTCTTTGAGGTCGGGAATGAGGGGACGGAGTTAGTTGATGCTTTTAGAGGTGGTGAGGAGATGGTGACGGGATGACGTGAGACGTTGTTGCATGATCGGATGGTGGATGAAATGTATGTATTTGGAGGAAGATAGGATGTTACATACCATTGCATTATTTGAAAGAAGAAAGTAGGATCAAGGAGATATCTCCGTCATGAACTTCGCTGTAGCAGTACTCGCGAGATGCGACAAAATTGTGCCGCTGTGGAATCATACATTCAAGATGAATCAATAATATCCATCAAACCCATACATTATTCATTGCCTCATTCATACCAGCTCATATACTACAATATATCTTCACGATCTCTCTATTCTAACCCCCCACCCACCTTTTAAATCTACCTAAACTAACTCAAACACCCCAATCCATATTCCATAAACCCAACACATCACAATTACTGCCCCGAATCTCCATTTCAACCCTTCTTCCTCTCTCTTCCCCTCCCCTCCTCTCCCTGCCACCCATAACCCTTTCCACTTACCTTTCCCCCCCCCCCCAATCCCCACCCCTTCTCACCTTATCCGATTTGTCCGCTGTATATCCTCCTCTTTTCGCCACTTATACAAAATCCACGGATGGAGATTATAAAATTATGAAATCCTTTAATCTTCCTGGGAAGCTTATTTTGTTTAGACGTCAAATCAGTTTTGATGTTGGGATATGGGTGTGTGTGAGTTAAGTTAGGTTAAGTTTAGTTCATGTATTGGATTTGTATTTGGGATGGGATGGGATGGGATGGGATAGAATTTGTGTTCTGTATCCTCTTTACTTTGTGTTAGGTAGATCAGTTAGATCAGTTAGATCAGTTAGATCAGTTAGATCAGTTAGATCAGTTAGATCAGTTAGATCAGTTAGATCAGTTAGATCAGTTAGATCAGTTAGATCAGTTAGATCAGTTAGATCAGTCAGTCAGACAATCAGACAGAAAGTATCAAGCCATAAATTTAAGTAGTACTCATACTTCAGAACAATTAATCTGATTTTTGGCTTAAATAAAAAGGAAATCCTCTCATATAATCGTGCGTGGCCTGAGTATGAGATATCTTCTGAAAAGAACAGATGTTTTGTTGAGTATATCGTAACAAAAAGATGATTGTTAAAAAAGAGTATGGAACTTGAGAGGAAGATTATAAAAGTATAGAATTTAGAATTTAGAGTATGAGGATTTTGATTTACCAATTAGTTGATACCTACGACTAGGTACTATGTGATGATATGGGATGAAATGAAATGAATCTATATCCTTCAGGAGGGAGAGAAACCCGAATGGATTCATAACGTTTACTGACTCCATCCAACAGCGTCATTCATCATCAGATACAAAAGTATTCTCTATACCAAACCCCAAATCCTAGAACCCAAAACCCATTCTATTACATCCTTAAGAAAGCATCCTCCCCCGATGTTTCTACCCTCTTACAAGGAGCTGGCGCTGGTATTGCTACTTAGTGAGTTCTCCAGGTGGAACGGCGGGTTTATACGTACTATACGTTTTATTCTCTTCCCGCTCCCTACCAGTACTTAAAAACCATTATAATCCATTCCTTCACTTCTCGCGTCCGCGTCCGTGTTCTGGGTAGATAAGAGGAGCAAATACATAAGAAATTCAACTCAACTCTCATTTCATTACTATCAATCTCCTGGGGGTAGAAGTCTAGGAATGGAAGAGGGAGAATGGTAATATATCTGCAAAATGTGAACCAGGAAGATGGGAAGCGGGTGAGGTAGGAAAAAGGAAAAAGGGTACTATTATACGAAAACTCCAAATCCTATCCATTGGATATGACTAAACATATTGTGATGGAAATATGCATTGGAGAAAGGATCAAAACGGAAAATGGGATGAAAGAAGCGTGGTATTCATTGAGATTCCGAAATTTATCAATTGGGTATGTTTCACTGTGGTGGTGGACAGGCGGACATGGTGGAAAAGTTTCAAATCGAGTCCTGTGGGTGAAGAGGAATGCGCTTGGTCCTAGGAGGAACAAAGAAGCTAATTATGAGGCGGATTGTTAGAAGAAATAAAAAGAGATAGGCGCATAATCACAACCATTACCCCTGCTAAATCGATCTATATCCAGTGGTATTGGTAGTATTATAAAATTGCTAGGTCTTTCGTAGGCCCAGGAAACCAAATGACTCCATTTGTTCGTAAATTTCCAAATTCTGAAATTTAGCAGAATGCGATTACATATGCACACACACTTCGCATCGCATTGCACTGAGTTGCATATCCTTCCTAACCATCGTTTTTTGGTACCATTTTTGTCATTGTGAAGCTATCGACCAAGACCACGCAGAAAGCCCTATTTGCTCGTCCATGCTTGATTGAAAACCTCCCGAAATATTCGAAAATTATTCGTTCATTTCGTTAACAACAACCCAATCCCTTCCATTGCACCCCCACAACCACAAACAACAAATTTAACGGCTGGTGTTCATTGGCTTTGGCGCCTTACCCTTAGAACCTTGCTTGCTGACTTTCGATTGGGTGGAAACATTGGTCTTTGCCTTTGCGGCCTTCTTGACGGCTTGCTCTGCGGCACGCTTCTCCTTGGCTGCCTTGATAGCGGATTCACGAGCAGCGGATCTGGCTTCTGGTCTTTGACTTCTTCGCTCCTTGATGACTTCGAGGGAAGCACCGACGATACCTCTTTGGGATTTGATGGTCTTGCGGGAACGCTTCTTG
This sequence comes from Stromatinia cepivora, assembly GCA_014898415.1. Classification (NCBI taxonomy): domain Eukaryota; kingdom Fungi; phylum Ascomycota; class Leotiomycetes; order Helotiales; family Sclerotiniaceae; genus Stromatinia; species Stromatinia cepivora. Next base: position 62,089 of record RCTD01000038.1, on the reverse strand, counting down.
GCAACCTCCTATATGTTGAGAACCTCATTAGTATTTTTGGCCTTCCAAATATCCAATGATGTCATTTATTCCATCTTGACGTGAATTGAATCGCGAAAAAAAAATGATATCGTACCTCAGAGATACCCTTCTTGTGTTGTCTTCTGAAGAGAACGGTCCATGCAATTCGGCGAGGGTTCTTGCGTTGCAAGAACAATGATTCGGATTTGCCGTTTTGGAAACGGAAAATCTTGGAGTCTCCACGAATGTAGAGCTTGCCCTATAATTGACAAACATAATCAGCATGAAATTCCCCAATTCCCAATCCTTATGCGCTCTTGAAGTCATCCCCAAATCTGCACCGTCGTGATCGATCCATCTCCTCCCTTCCTCCTCAATTCCAACATCCATCACCACACCGTAATCATTGAGGAATAACACTCGTACCTTTCCAGGGTAGATCTTAGCTCCGGAGAAGGAATCTTCGTAAGTACGCATGATGTCGATGATGTAAGTTGTCGGTTTGTCGTGGTTTGTCGTGCGATGGTTGTTTCCTGTGGAGTCGTTGGCAGGTTCGAGATATTGCCAAACACCGAATTCATAGTTTTTTTGTTCTGCGTGCGAGCGCTAAAGTCTCGCTAAATTGGCCCTAGTTAAATTACTACTGTATGTACTACTCCGTACTACTACTACTACTACTACTTGTCAGCCTTGTCAGCCTTGCCAGCTTCTCGTATTGTTGAGATGATAATTGGCTTTGTGTAGAGTGATTACAACATGAAAAGAGCAAAGGTAGAAAGCTAAGACGGTTACAATGTTATATTTTTTGTTGAAATGTTTTATCGGCTTCAGAACGGGTGTAGCAATCTGAACCTTGAAGTTGTTATCACCACGTGATCTACCCCCATCGCTTCTCGTCTTGGGAAACATCTCTCAACACCTGCAAGTTCATTATAAGCAGTTAACCATGACGCCTGTCAAGATTCCATTCAGTCCAGAACTGTATCCTCTTGGATCTCCACAAATACTCGAAGATATCACTCATGATAATGGTCATATTTGGACACCTTTACTTCAGCATAAATGTTCATTTCCACCCGAGATCTTTTCGCAGGTTATGCTGAATTTAATACGAAATCCAAACATTAACTCTAACCATTTGTTTCGAGCCGATATATCTTTGGAACAACAATTTGATGAGAATTTTCAAAATGATCCCACGATTCCTGCGAGGATCAATCATTTTCGCAACTACAACTTACAGAAAGTTATGGTAAGAACCATGATACCTAGAAATATTCTAAAAGATAGGCCACTCGATCAAACATGTCTTTTCTATACGCAAACTACAGATACTGGAGAAGTTCAATCTTTAGTCATTTATCTTCCTCATATATCATCACCTGATGAATCACCATTTTATCATCCCAAGGTTCACGGAATTGCTTTTCAGCATACTTTCATTCCTGGGACGCAAGATGGAAAGATTTCAATACACTATTCATTCTTCGACTCCGAACCTCGCACTCAGAAACTTGAAAGAACCGCTGAACATCTATTAGCTGCTCTGTATAAGCATGGACAAGGGACTGCCGCAGGATATGTCAAGAAAGTTCATCATGATACTATCATGCCTCAAGCTACTGTTCAGAATACATATGCTCGTCTCAAGGTCAAATATGCAAAGACTCTAATTGATAATTGGGCTGAAGTCACAGACCCTGAAAAGCATGTTTTCGAGGATCTTAACATCGCAGCATTCCTCATTGAACTTTGGGCCGATACGTATAAAGATACAGAGTTCCCAGGTTATGTTGATATTGGCTGTGGGAACGGACTGCTTGTTCACATTTTATCAGAGGAAGGTTATAAAGGATGGGGATTTGATGCTAGAGAACGAAAATCTTGGAGTGTTTTCGGGCCAAAAACACGAGAGAAATTACAAGAACTTGTCTTAATACCCTCGATTCTATATTCAGCTTCAAATGAAAATCAAACCTCGGGGCCTGATATTCATGATGGGACGTTTCCTAAGGGAACATTTATTATTTCAAACCACGCCGATGAGCTAACTCCCTGGACACCTATCCTTGCGACCATCTCACAATGTCCATTTATGATGATTCCATGCTGTAGTCATGCCCTTAGCGGTGCAAGATATAGAGCACCGCCACCCAAAGGATCCGAAGGTACACCATCGGCTTACGCTTCTCTTGTCGCTTGGGTTGCGGGACTTGCTGAAGGATGTGGATGGGAAGTGGAGAAGGAATGGCTACGAATACCTAGTACGAGAAATGCAGCTTTGATTGGAAGAAGAAGAAAATTAGATTATGGAGAGATTGATGTACTAGAGTTTGTGGATGCAAATGGTGGAGCTGAAGGTTGGAAGGAGAATGCAATGAAGTTGGTGACGGGAAAAGCAAAAAATCATTGATGGATTCGGGTCCAAGGCTCATGCTGTCATCAACTCTACCAGTCAATACAACGTCACATGCGAAATTCTTTTCCCAATCTCAAAGTGCCAGAGATACCTTGTCTATCTGCGAAGCCGTTTCTACATGGCCCAAAATGTCATGTCCCGATCTCAGAAATGCTGAGAGATACGCCGTCTATCTGCGAAACCTTTCCACCAACCAGGAAATTCTATAGGAAGAGCTGCTTATATATGAAGTTACTTCCTCTTTCTCGGAAACGCCGTGAGGTGCACCATTTAAAGCCATTTCCACATACTCGAAAAGGCCGTGAGATATCGCTCTATATGCAACCCACCCAGAATCAGGAAATATCATGAGATACGCCGCCTCTGTCAGTGCAACCAAGCGGCTGTCGATGTTACCATTAAATTACCCGATCTAAGCCGCATATTCCAACCTTAAACTTCTTAGACCTCTCAGACCTCTCAGACCTCTCCTCCAATCTTTTCTAAATCTAATAATTTAATCAGCATTTGTTGCCGCAAATATATTTTGTATAAATACCTTCATATCTTTCATTTTACCAAAAAGTTGTTCACCATCTCTACCCAGATATCCAACATCCTTTCTCCCGAATCCAGAAATACATAAGACGCACCAACTACATACAAAAGCCCTTTCCCGAAGTCCGAGTATTTTATAAGAAACATACAAGGAACTACGAAAAGAGGTAACGGATTCAAGGCTTCATCCATCGCGTGTATCAATCCATACCACACGCTGAATCAAGAGCCAAACGAAACTACGATAGTAAGCTCTATCTTTACCACGTACACCTTTTTGCTGGTGAATTGAGGATGTTCAATATCCCGGACTGCAGGACGATTGAGAAGTTTCAATGCTCAAAGATTGTGTACTCTTGATGATTTGACTGCTTGGTGTATGTATTGTTTCGAATCACTTCAATACTTCATCTGACATCTTTGTTGAAATGGTTTGAGTCTTTGCATCACTTCAATATTTCCAATTAATCAAATGATTAAACATTTTTAAATCGCTTCAAATCCATCGAATTATTTTGGTCTTCAAAGCCTCCTTGTTCCTGAATGCTCGCTCTAGCTTCAACCTAAGTATAGCCTCAACCACTGTTGAAATAAACAGAGAACTCAAAACCTCTAACGCTGATAGGATTACTGATTACAATGTATGGAAACAGAGACTAGAAATTGGTCTGCTGCCGTCTTTTGAAATAAATATCATGTATGGTATTATAGCAACTGGATGATGACGACAGCGTTTATTTGTCCATCTATTTTGAGATATTGAAAACACTATTTAGATAAAAAACCGGCCCAATTATTGGTTGTCACCAAAACAATTGCTGTTTGATCCATTCGCGACAATAATGTTGATCTTTCCACTGGTATTCAATGTGGTGACTCGATCTGATTCGATTGCACATGCACATGCATGCACATGGCAAACTGCAAGTTCGAAAGAAATTCCGGCACCGCTGCATAAGATGTATCGGGTGATGTATGAGTAAGGAATGGAAAAGAGGATTCGAACGGAAGAATTTGGGAAGACGCTCGGAAGTGGATCGTATCGGACACTATGAAATAGAGCAATGGAGAATGGAGAGCCATATCAGACCGAGAAAGAAAATAATAATAAAAACTTGCATCATGCATCAGTACCCATTCATTTTTGTGTGTTTGGAAAGCTATAGCTAGGAGGAAGGCATAGAAAAGAAGAGTGTCTGTCATGTTTACTGGATATCACAAAGAGATATCAGGGTAGATAAACGGGAGCTAGTCTATTAAAAATAGCGAAGACAAGAAAGAGCAAGGTATAGCATGTATTATCTGCAAGTACAATGGTCCATTATAAGAGTAGAAAAGGATAGAGAGGAAGAGCAATACATTGCATATATCATCTGCACGTATCGCAATACTTACAAAGAGTCACAATGGAAATGATTGTATTGAACATCCTTACATTTTTCTCCTTCTTTATGATGAAGTAGTAGTCGCCATACCAATCTACAAGATGAGATGTGAATTGGGAGCTATGAGTCTGAGTAAACGGAACTAAAGAATATAAATAAAAGAAGAAAAAGGGATTTTGTGTTTGTGAAATGCACATATCCGATTCCTTGCTCAATGATGAGAATACTGAGGTGCATATTCTTTTCTTTGACCTTTTCTTATATATACCACTATAATATCCCATTATCACATCATCTCAACATTCATCCTGCACCCCCTCCCCCATCCTACTAAACCCCAAGACCCAAGACCCAAGACCAAAATGCCACCCCTTCCCCACCACCTATCTCACACTCTCATCCGTAACTCCCTCATCCGCCATTCCCCTAAGATCCACGTGCTGCTAACCTCCTTCTCTCTCCTCCTCGGTCTAAATGGTCTAAACAACACCTACCAACTACGTTCCATGGATACTCAGGTCAAGAAGTCACAGGACGATATAAATAAGATGAGCAAGATGATGGAGATGATAAAGGTATATGGACCTGTGATGGGATTGATGAAAGGGTATAAAGTTGAGCCGGGGTTGTATGAAGGAGGGGGAGTTGAGAGTATTATATTTTTTGGGATGAAGGGGGATCACCGAGCGGAAGGAGTGAGAGTGGAAGGTGGAGAATTGGGAGAGAAAGGAGACATGGGAAAGATAAGAAAGGGGAGAGATACGACTTGGCGCGAGAGGGTGGGAGAATTGAGAGATAGGGGGAGAGTGAGAAAGGGTGGAGAGAGGGCGGAAGGGAAGGAAAATGCAAAAGCGACAAGCACGGAAGAGGCACATGTGGAGAAGAAGGGCTCAGGAGACATGCAAGATGTCCAAGGTATGAGGGCAATTCATGAAAGCGATGGTCCTAGTCCAACAGAGTGGAAAATCACGGAACTTACGAGAAAGGTAGAGGCGTCGGATGGATCCGAGAATGTCGGAAAGGTAACTCGCAATCACGCGGATGCGAAAAGAAACAAGGAAAGCGGGGGCAGTGAAAAGAGTGAAGATGTTGACAATGTGGACTAGGCACTAGAGGATCAGTTAGGATGAGGTGGGTATCATTGAGCCAACGCTGGCGCATAATGGTTGTCTGAAAATGAAAATATGATTCCATCAATCGATGAAATGATATATCCAAATAATATTGTGAAGAATGGCTCAGCGCATACAATGTAACCAACCACACGTGCCTTTGCATTATTCTATTAGCATGAAATGCAGAAAGAAATGCTACTTTATTTGTGAAAACACGGTATGGTAGAGATAACGCAAATAATTTTTGGAAATACTGGAGGCTACCAAATTGTGAAGTATCACCTGTTCAGAATCACAAACTTATCTAAACCGTCGAACGATTGGCCGGAAGAAGAATTGAGATTCTTCCATCTCCCGATTGAACACATCGGAATCTGAACGCTTTTGATCAATACGAATGATATTGTCATATAGAAGGACTTAATGTGTAGTATGATTTTGTACAGATAAGCAACCTTCTGACCACCTGAAATTTTATATTCGAGCAGCAAATGCCGTAACATAGCCAGAAAGAAGAATATGATCGTTCTCGTATCAATGCCGTCACCGGTTCTCTAATATCATTCCTAATTGACTTTGCCTTGGGTACGGAATATTTATTCGACCTTATCCTCAAAGTTTTCTCCTTCGACCAAATCTGGGATATCATCATCATCCTCATCATCATCCTTCTTGTCCTCACCACCTTCTGCCTTTTGCATCGATTGGTAGCTCTCGGCAAGCTTGCGGAGGGAGGCAAGGGAATCTGGGCCGAGTTGGTTAAGGATACCTGGGACGAGCTCGGTGAGCTCTTTGTCTTCACCGTTACCGTAGATGGCGAAGGTGTTGGATGGAACAGCAGCGTGGACTATTGATTAGAAGGTTAGTGTAACGTCCAGTAGCTCGTAGTGTGAGGTCAAAGTACCCTTTGGTGCTGCGAAGTGGATAACGTTTCCGTCGGACTTGAACATGTTTACTTCTTCAATAGCTTGGATGGGTTGGACATTAAGCTTCTTGAGGGAGGTCTGTAACTTCTTGTCGTCCATTCCGGTGCTCTTGTGAACATTCTTGACCTTTCTTCTTGGTGTACCCTTTCCACTGTTGTATCGTTAGCATACCGATGCTACCCCGCTATGCGCTTCCCTCAAATCATAACCTTCGAAATCGTATTCGCAGATGATGAACTGCAGATGAAGATGAAGGATTCTGTCACATACCCTTGGGCCACATGTTAGCTTTTAATCGTTCAGATGTCGCAAAAAAAATGGTATGGCGCAGCCAGCAATCCAGCCCCTCCACCTTCCAAAACATCCCACCTCAAGCTCTTCAACTCTTCAACTCTTCAACTCTTCTGCCATTGGCATAATCTACGGTGTTCACTGGAATTTGACTCACCAGTTCTGACACCACCTCTGGCCTGCATTCTCTTCAACTTTTCCATATCCATGATTGCTGTAGTTTGACCTTCGTCGAGAAGTGAGGGGAGGTATTAAATGAGGAAGGATTGGAAATTGTTCTATAGGGTGCGAAAATCGTCAGTTAACAATTCCAGATATCTGTCCAGCAGGAAGTTCCGCAGCGCTTGTAGATATTTTGATATTATACGTACAGTTGTGAAGATTTGACTTTCCTATGTAATCAACTCGTCGTCGTGTGTTTGAAGGACCTCATCGCTCATTGTGTGTGCCAAGAATTTCCATTTTTAAGCGAGGATTTTCTGTGGGGAAAATCTACAGCCTCGTCAAGCGGCGTCAAAAAAGTGTCAAGTCATGATCAATATATAGCAACAACTAAACAACGATGACCATGTCAACTTTCATACGGTATGGCGAAGAGCTGGTGGATGGGTGAATAGTTGAGGTAAAAGACAAATTTGTCACCTTGAATCATCTCATAGAGTTATTAGGACTTCCTCATCCCCGCCACTTTAGTCCATGGTTAGTACTAGGCATACTATCATCTAGGTTTAATATGTAGGCGGTTTCTTATGTTGGGAGAAAAGAAAGAATAGGCATATGGCGGTCCTCGAAAGGATGAAATGTCGTTCCATTTTCTCAAAATTATTGGTGGAGATCAATGTCGGTGGTATGATTACTTAAAGGTAATTTTCCTTACTCAGTCCTTGCTCCCTCGGGATCTTTGATATATCTCGCATAAACCAGCCTACTCTGATAGAGCCTGCGGAAAGAGATACACTATACTGTTCTATCTTGGACCATGAAGACAGTTAGTATCTAGGGATACAATGTGTTATCACGTGAGCCTATTTCCAAAACATTCACGTGTGAGACTTTACCTATCACATCAAGTTTAATGGCCACGGCATTAACACCTTTGTTGATTCCCTTGATCCCTTCTTTGCGGTAGATGTTTATGAAGGTGATCGTGGTGCCATCGGGCTTGACACCGGCCTCCTAGGAGCTCTTGCTTACAGATGTGTACCATTGGCGTATCGAGAAGACTGTCTCAGCTAGATACGCTGTGTGACGACTAACTCTGGTGAGGACCAGAAAGCTCCCGAACTGGAAGTTCCCCCATGCTATCGCTTTCAGAGGTAATATTCTGGATCATGCTATCTCCTTATGTCTGCCTCAACTGAAAGAGGGCCTTTCGCAGCCGTTCATACATAATAAGCATTACACACTTTTAATGTCATTTTGGAAATCCTTTTCGATGAAGCCAATGCTGTTGCTGTTCTTCATGGGGTAATAGTTTTGTTGAATAATGAGATCCGTGCTGCTTTCGACCAGCCGAGCATGCTATGAAGATCAAAAAGGGCTTGTTGATTGAGGAAAAGGCATATCTTTGCCATGCATTAATGGATCGAAAGGGAAAATTATACCTTAATCCTCTTTACTCACGCTTCGCCAGGCTCGATATCGGGATGGCATATGGATAATATGGGCTACATAATTGTTGTCTTAATTCAAGGCAACCCGGGCGATTTCAAATTATGGTCAATTACAGAAACTAGACATCTAGACAAAGAAAGACAGAAGGAGATTCGGCTAGACCTTGGCCGGTCAGGAGCAGTATGGTGCACACCATTAGACGTGAAGACTACGGTATATGAGCTGCAGTCAGGCGATATTATGCCCATGATGCCAGGAGCTATCTATGCTCCGATGACTCCTACACCTTCCTTATTGTTCGAAATTACTCGTCCTTGAAAGCACAAAGTCCATTGTCGGGGTTCAGCAGCTCGAGAAGTTACTTACTGTACAGCTCCAGGCAAGATCTTACCTCTTGAATTACAGAAAGGAAGCTCAATCCTAAATATACCTCATCAAGTCTCATCATATTGTAGGTTATCTTAAATGAACTTGGTTGCTGCAACCGATTCACTGCCAACTAATTGAATGTTTCGCGTGTTTTGCAGCATCGGTAATCCATGCTGTGAAGTTTCCCCACACCACAGAACGAACGAAATAACCTTTGTTAGACTTTACATCCAACATCCAACACCCAACCACCTGATACCGAATTTCCTCGCATCTACAACCATGGAGACTGATCCAGAGAATGTTCAACAGATCAAGACACTGCATGCAGACCTTGCAAGAAAATATAAATTACATGGTTCCAAAATTGAACAGATCTGGCGAGGTTTTGACCAAAATCAACGAGCGGAGGCTTTCAAGGCTGGCGTCCTAGAAAATATATATTTAAAGCACTCAAAAGATCGGTCGCAGGGCAACCCTTGGAAGGTGTTTCCCGAGTTGAATCTCTATGACATGGCGACAGGGCCTGACTTTCTACTTGATCATTTAAAATACCGTGCGACAACATCACTTCTACACCAATACAGAGAGGGTGTTCACGATGGACCCGGAGATTGCATATTTATCTTGGAGAGTATGCGCAACAACAATCTTCGTCATGTACATGATTTCAAATATTGTTACACCCGTTTTTACGACGAGGATACTTATGGCGAATCAATCAGATCAACAACCGCTGCTCAACATCGCGACATTACAACCAAGCTCGCGTTTGCTTTTCAAACCAGAGCTATTGTTCCACAAGAAGTTGGAGAATTCGTTCTCACCAGACAGCTGTATATCCTATCACAGCTGAACATATTAGTCGCGGACATTCTAGACATTGGATCTACTACCAAATCTACGAAGCCCCGACCACGAAAGCCAGAAGAGGCAGTTGTTTCTGCTCTTTCAAACCTTTCTGTTGTTCACAACCAGGAGAATCTTTCGTTGGACGACATAATCAACAGCTCCCTCGATCAGAAAACCGCTATGAATGATTATTTGGTTTTGTGTTGCTCTGAATCAGTTGTTCTACAACACATGGTCAATGCTTGGTTCTTCAGTCGACCGGAACTTGTACCCGATGAGAAGGGACGGATCTTCCCCGTACTAGGCGATAAGTATATCAATATATCAATTTTCGAATTGATACACAATGCTGCTAATGGAGTCGCAAACTGGGATTACATACATCACCTCCTCCAACTTCTCGCAGAGAGGCCCAATGATAAAATTGCAAATGCTATTTTGCTTCAGGAGATATCAAACGTAGCTCATCTCGAATTCTCGCGAGTCCAAAAAATCTTTAAACGCTATGTAGCCTTAGGGACAGGTTCAAAGTACTTCAGACGTGTTTCGGGGAAATACGACAATGGATTCGCACGTGTATTACTCAAGCAAGATCCAGAGCTTCTAACTAGGGAGAACCCACAACTTTCTTATATCTTTCGCCTCTGTTCCTCTGAGATTGATGCCGCCAAATCAGTTACTTGGATCAAGAAATTAGACGACCTCTATCGTCTCCACCCCACCGAGCGACCTGAGGTGCACGACGGAGTTTTGGACGCATTCGATGACCTGGCAGTTATCGCCAGTTTTGTTCAAGCCCTTTCTGCTACCGTTACTCTGCCACCAAGGAACCCTAGGAGGGGACAGATATATGCGTCAAGACTCAACAGCTTGCTAGGCGAGCTTGAGCCACTAAAGCATGAGGTCGATCTTTCGAAGTTTGCAGTACCTATGGAAAACCTCCTTGAGCCAGGAATGACCGAAGGAGCTATTGATTCTCTGGATCAGCTTACGACAGAAAGAATGGGCACGAGTACTGGATTTCTGTACCAAGACCTTGTAGCAGACTGCGTCTCGCAGATCCAAACTCATTACGAACAGCAGAAGGACAGAGTTGCACAGATCGGGAAGAAGCCTCCTAAGACCTTCGAGGACCCGACTCATGAGGCCTCGGCACCAGATATACTCATACAACGACGAAAAGAAAAGGACAAGTCTCGTCCCGCAGATGCCTCTCTTTATGACATAACTTGAGATACAACTGAGTCTACACAAGTGGAAGCATCTGAATTGCCTCTGGTGTTCAAAGTCAACAAAAATACGGCACAGGTCTTCTCCACCTTGTTCGCCAAGTCTGAAGCTCGAGGTTCAGTTAGTTGGGCCGCGTTCGAAGCTGCAATGGTTGATTTGAAATTCTCTGTTATGCCAAAATTCGGATCGTTATACACCTTCTCTCCAGCAGAGAACGTGGGGGCTAAGAAGTCTATTACGTTCCATCGGCCCCATAAGTCGGATATTGAGGGATGGAAGTTGATTATGTTTGCTAGTCGACTAAAGAGGGTCTATGAATGGAACAAAGGATCTTTTGAGATGATTTGATGTGGGGGCATGGTTTTTATGGCGTTGCAAAGAGAAGCCCCGGAGGGGAGACCTTGGGCGAAGATCATGGTATCATTAACGGAGCTAAATGCGATTATAGTGTGTGGGAGCAACTAATGCAATGGCTGTTGCCAAAATTCCAATATATATCAAGCATTAGGCATGTGTGACTTCAAGGTGGGGAGATAGTAAGACTTACCACTTCATTGCGCAGGTGGGATACAAAGGAGCCATGAGAGTTATTTGAGTGATTAATAGAAGACCTGTCTGACCTGATGGAGGATATGAGATTTTCGAGGCTCGTATCCACCATTTTTTACCCCATAACTAATTACAAAGCGAATGACCAGGACTAAATGAAGTGATTAGTGTTAGCTACCAGTTCATTTAGATGCTTTCCAACTCAGGATCCTAATCTTTATCTTTTATCAGTCAAACAAAGAAATTTAGAAGTTCCATACAGGGCTCAAAATATTTCTGCTGGGCCTCGGTGTCTAATACTTTAGTTGGTTCAAGTAATACCCTCGCCCGGGATAGATTAGATACCAAAAAAATCCAGATTAGAGCATCTTATTTATTGTATTAGCATCAGAATATTGAAAGAACTGCAGGTACACAGAGCTCCACCAGATCTAACCGGGCTAGCTATTCTACTCTAACCCTTTCCCATCTCTAGAGCCTCAACCTTTTCTTCGACAAATATCATTCTCCTCTATCTGATCTATAACTATTCTCGTCTTGAGTGCTTAATTTACGTGTTGGTCAATTTCTTCGAGGCTACGCAGATGCTAGACCTGGTAGAGAAAAATGCATTAGCCTATTAGGAGCTTTCAAAGGTGATTGATTCATGTCCTGCTATTTGAATGTGGCAATAGAACGCGTGTGGATTAACACAGCTTACTGAACTGCTAGGATAGATAAGGATGTGAAGATCTTCTGAGTGTTGCTAAGCTATCAGATTGAATGATTGAAGTGAAATTACTCTGGATTTGATGGGCTTTGTTAGCGGCACAGAACAGCTAGTAAACTAATGCTGGTGGAGTACATTCATTAATATTAAGAAATAGCATGAAGCTTTGACACAATCCTTTGTGTATTTACAAGATTCTAAGTTTTAATGCATTGAGTTACCTTGGAATTGTTTCCATGAAAGAATTTCAGTGAATAAAATCTTGTCATGTTCAGTCAGGGGTCTCGGTTCCTGAAGCTAGCTCAGCCTACTAATTTTACTTATCCATTTTCACTAACTTGTCTTCAAGGGAAACAAATATCAGTATCCATTAGACTCCATCAGACTCTGTCAAACAGTTGAATTTTCAGTTTGTCTTTTTTCTCTTTAACTAAAGGACTTGGTGTGCTAACTTCGTTTTCTTGCAGCACCTTCTTGAACTTCGATTATTGACCTACCACAAAAAATACCTCGCAATGGGAAAACAAAGAAAGGGAGAAGTAGGTGATATTCCAGTAGATCTTGGTAAAAAGCCGCCACTTCTTAGCAAGCTACCCGCCGTCGTGATCATAAGGGTCATGAAGATTGTCTTAGGATTTGATATGTGCTTCCCGGATTTCCCCAACATCATCAAATCTTTGGAAGAAAAGTCAGAAGAAACAGCCCTCGATTACACACTTAAATACTACATCAAAAACGCCCGAAAAGCCAAACTGGACCACGATTCTGTTGATAAGTTCCTCATGTTAGTTTCCGAAAATGTTCTTAAGGGCACGGCTTTTGAGAATAAACCTCGACCACAATTTGCGTGCCAGCCCTGTGCACTTCCCCTCTTTGAACTCAATATCACGCATCTTCATTTGAGCTTCAGGTAAGCATCACCTGCGTTAACTTGATGGCTATGGGCTGCGCTACGAGGAATTAACAATTATTAATGAGACCAACACAAAGAAATTAGCAGAAAAATTGAAGGACTATATGACCTCGGGTAAAAACTACAAATTCAAACAATATTTCGTTCACCTTGCAGGTCAGCTAAGGGTCTTGGTTGTCACTCGAGGACGATTTACGCATCAAACTACGAAATTTCAATGCTCTCTAATTTTGCAATTTTAGGAATAGTAAGAGAACCAGTATCCTGAGAATCAACATTATGACAAAAACTAACCAGGGAACTCTCCACTTTTAGTGTTAAGGGACTCCAAAAGCTCACGATTATTGATATTCTCTCCAACGATAACGAGGCATTTTTGAGGGACTCCAATGACTCTTTGTGCAAATTGGTGGTCGGCATCGGTTCCGTTTATAGTATTCAGCGGCATAGAACGTATCCCAATGGCAACGGAGTACAGTCAGATCATGTTGTCACTCAAGCAAGATCTACGTGGGACGCCGTTGGAGGTTTGAAGGCGAATGCTACCAGAATTAGACAACTAAAGCGGACACTTACAAAGGAGAACAAACAAAAGCAGAAATACCACGGAAGCTTTCCAGATCTCTGGTATAAACACGCCCAAGTGTGCGTCAAACGAATCTGTGGAGTTAAGGGATGCATTCAATGCGAATTTGACGTTTGCTACGAATGCAGGGTTCAGGGAGGAGAATCATGCCATGATTTGATATCAACGGTCGTAATACTCTAAATATGCCATGGCTAGGTTGGTTTATTCAGTGTAGGGATTGGTTCTGCTGTCAGGCGCTTGTTTCATCCGTAATACCACTCTGGTTTGTCTGAAAGGAGATAAGTCAGCGCTAGAAGCATTTCTACTTCATAGCTTCATGTAGTTCCTTCTTTAGGTTGTGGGTAGCTCTTAGTTCTAAGCCCTACTTTCATGCCTGGCATCAATAAGAAATCTACATAACACTTATACTCCGAATCAGTTTCTGGTCAAATGTTTATACATTATATTTTAGCCATTTTGGAAGTCTGCAAGTCATCACCTTATCTGTTTCATCTATGTGCCCAATTGTATATTTTTCTGCATGGACAACTAATGTTAAGGGATTAGGACAATCAGAGTCTATTATTTTAATATAAGATTGCAGTCTGTGTATTTGATATCAAAAGACTATAGAGAATCGATCACAGTATGAAAATATGAAGCTGACTTCTCTAAATTTGGAGCATCTAGCAAAAAAAAAAGTATATCTAGTACTTTCTTGGGGTACCTAATGTGAAAGTCTCAAAGAGCCAGGCAATTTGCTTCAATATTCCTTCCAAACATGGGATTTGTGCAAAATTTACCCGTGATTCTTCTTCGGCGCAGGCTCTAACCCAACCATCAAATTTGTGATGCCAGTCTATACTATCACTATTACATGCGCAATTTTCTGATTTCTCTGTCACATTTGAAAGACAATATTTTGAGGTTCGAGTTCGGATTTTGCTGCTGAGCTTGAGCCTAGTATTACTTAGGTAAAGAGAGGTCATTACTAGGATATCACTTCATCATATTGTGCATGTTGTGCATATCAAAGGAGAGGTCAGTGTTAATTGTTCTTGAATAATAGCTATGTAAATAAAGTATTCAATATACAGAGTGATAGAATGTAAGTTGTTGAGACCGAGTCCGCACACCATTCAAACTTGTGCTCGTGGAATGCGGTGCGGACTTGAAATCAGAAATACTGGAACACCTTGATCTGAGGTTTGGTTTACAACCAATCTCTGATTTGACAAAGTAGGTCCCACCGATTTCGAAATTACAACAGCGATATTATATTCGCACTTTTTCTGGGTCAATCGATCTGTGATGGTTAAGACTTGAGGAAACTCCACATGAGAGTAGGTCTTACCGACCTTAAGATCATGACTGGAGCGAGAAATTCATGAATCGCCGCCATTTATTGATGATAATGACTGCAGTGAAGAACTAGGGGAAAGTTTCCATTGTAGCGGTTAGATGTGAAATCTAGCTTTGGAATGATGATTGAGGATCAGCACATAAAATGATTTCAAGCACAGTAACACCCACCAGTAAAGAAGCGTAAAGCTTGACTCTCGATGAGTAGGAGGATGATGAGATGATTGTGAAAGGTTTTTCATTGAAGTAGTAATGGCTCATTATCCAATGATCACTAAAAGGTTAGAAGAAACAATGATATAGAAGAAGGAGAGGAAGTACCCTGAGGTGAGGTTGGTTCAAATGTTGAAGCATTTTGAGGAGAGGAGAGAAGAGGGTTTTGTTTTGTTTTGTTTTGTTTTGTTTTGTTTTGTTTTGTTTTGTTTTGTTTTGTTTTGTTTTGTTTTGTTTTGTTTTGTTTTGTTTTGTTTTGTTTTGTTTTGTTTTGTTTTGTTTTGTTTTGGAGATGATTTAAATTGTGGAAAGAAGGAAATGGCGATCGATTTTTAAGCAAAGTAGAGGGAAACAAGCGAGCTACGACCCAAGGGCAAGACCTTTTCTCCAAGTCTAGCCCACATTCGGCTTGTAGTACCGTGACTTGATTCAATCTCCCTTCAGGTTAATCATCAAAGATCGGGTGAGGTACGTCTGCCTGAAGCTTTGCTATTCATAATCAATTCCATCAAATTTCGTTATGAGGCATACTTGATTCGCTCCAGTTCTTGTGCAAATCCCCCTTCATGCTTTGATGTTGAAGCTCTCAAGTTACTCCCTTCGAACTTCTTGTACAATGTTTCCCCCCATAAATTATCATCGACAACGAAGAAAAACACTTGGAAAGAGAATAATTCACCAAGACCTTCCTCTTGATTCATATATACCCGTTTCTTTATAACCAATTACTTCAAAGAACTATTACCCGTGGTCCAAAAGCAACAGGGCTCACATCAGCCTCTATAACACACATATTACAGCACAGCAAAGCAAGGTAGAGAAATAACCGGCAACTATCCACCCAACATACATTGCCTAACCCAACCCGGCACAAAACCAAGAAATCTTACGGCTCCATGCATAAAAGTCTCCGCAGATACTCTAAACCTTATGTCAACTATTGCAGGTCTTTCAAGCGGTGCGATGATCTCAACATCCTCAGTGAAAAGGAATTACACTCTCAAAAAAGAGAAGACTCTGTTTCAGAGTCATACCACAGGTTCCTCCTAGACACTACAATAATGTACCACTCCCACCAAAGTTCCCAAAGCAAAGCATGGGATTCCCATCGTCAATTCTTACCTGTAACCTCACACACGACAAATCCTAAGCTGCTACCTTCTGAAGACCAAAATTCCGTATCCGCAAATTATCTTGTTGCACACGCCCAAATCCCTCCAGATCCTCTCCAGAATTTCCTGCCGAGGAATTCCCTTTCCTCATTTTGATACTAGCACAAGTACTCCCACCGGCGCCTCACCGACAGCCCTAAGTCTATCTCAATAACAGCAAGTGCCGAAACCTTCTCAATAATGAAGTTCGCGCAAGCGACAACAAACCTTAAATCACCATCTAATAGCTCTCCAGTATAGCATCACTGAGGTTCTATCTCGCACAGCGCTTTGCTGGAAAAGAGAAGCACTTAAATAAAGATCCCTCTCCGTAGTACTAGTATTCCCTAGACTCCAATTCTAATTCTATACCTTTAATTCAGCCACCCACTCATAATTTGATCCTAACAAGAGCGTAACTTGCTACCAAAATTAGTTATCTCAAACCGACAGCCTTGAAGATCGTATATTAATAGCATCGATGATGTTCATAATCGCATGATGCTTCATCTCCTGGTTCTTTTCCCCCTTCCCACTATCCCCTTCCCCTCCTTCCACCATCTCTATCTCCCCCCTATAAGCATATACACTACCTCCCTCATTCCTCAATATTCCTCAATATTCCCCAACCCCTCCTTTCCCTTCATGAAAATTCGATTAGCGTAGATATAAAATCTCCATTTGTGATTTCAGCTCTCATTTGTTATCAGTGATGGTGATGAAATGCTGATGCAACCGCGTATCATTGGTCCTCCAGGAAGCCATTTGAATGACAACATAAAATTCGCTTGCAACCTCTACAGCCCACGAATCACAATGCGGTCTCAATCGATTGCTTCCCTAGCTGGCGCGCTGAATCGGCAAGACCTGTATAGTGCATTTCCTCGCACGTAAGTTACAATTTACAATCTAGATACTAGTAGCAATCCTTTCAACTTGATTTCTTACAAGTCAATTACCACATCACACACATCACATTCACATACACAGTCGAGAGACATCAAATATGGCAGACAAATCCATTCATATCAAGTCGGCGACTTCGCCTTTCTGACCTAGGTATTTATCTATCTATTTCCTTCAGTTTCGAGTAGTCGCTCAACTAAGCCAACTCACCGACGAAATAGCCATCATTCGAATCACTTGATTCCCATCTCTTCCTCCACCATCCCATATACCCAACCCCGGGCATGCCTTCTGCATATTTCCTCCTATGATGATGATGGTCAAAAGCTCACCACTAAGACAAAGGACCCAAATCGGTCGATCATTGTCAAAGCTTTACATGTTATAAAACTCCTCTTTCCTCCCCCCCCCCCCCCAATCATCCCGTTCGTTCATTGCGACCGGCATTCATCCATTCATTCCCTTTACCCATCAAACCACCCATCCTCCCACTCCAAATACAAGATTTTTGCGGCGAAAACAATTGATCCATCTACCAACCACCTCATATCTCTTCTTATCATCCATCCCATCGTCAATATCGTCATCCATCAGAACATCAAAGAAAATCGAAAACCCAGCATGCATTCTTCGCTCAAAACCAGCAGAAAAAGCGCGACAGAAACGTGATGGTGTAAGGGGTATTGGCGCGAGGTAAGGGGACAAAATTGCTGTGTTGGCGATAAGGGGATCTATTTGTACAAAGTAATGTGTTGATAGTGCTATGGTGATGTCGGTGCTGAACAAATGGGGTGTGGGAATCAAGAGTTCCTCCTCCATCATATCGGGTGACATGATTTACCGTTGTCGGTAGAGGTAAGTGTAATTGTGGAAGAGGGACCTTTCGATTATCAATAGACGAACGAATGGACAGACAGTCTCTGCGGATTCGATGCGATGTAAAAAAGGCTGATGGAACAAACAGACCAACGTTGGCCGAGGACAATACCCCTCTGTAATGACCAGACGTTGGTAAAAAAAAAAAAAGAAATCATAAGAAAAGAATAGGATAGATATTGGTTGAGCTCTATCAGGAATTCATGCGCCGGCCTAGGAATGGACATTAAAAGGTGTATAAGGACGCCTTTGATCGTTAAAAATTTCGATCAAGTTTGAATAGTTCCTGCGCTCCCACCGGTTTGACGCTTGACTTGCTCACGAGCCCATCGTGCGGTATCGATGGTTCTAGTTTGAAATTCTCTGTTCGACTTTGTTTCCTTGATCATCGACATAACCCAATCAGCACGGTAATATGAGGAATACTCTCCGTTAGGGAAAGCATCAGCAAGATCACTAGGTCGGTTAGTATACATGAGAGAAGAAGGCATATAGTGATGAGCACATACCCAATGACGCCCATAGCTGATCTCATCAGAGCATCACTTCGGTGTTGATCGACCCAGATGATGTTAAGAAGGCCAAAGATTGATTCAACGTAAGGGCGTAGCAGGTCATCTGCATTATATTAGTGCCGTCATTTCACGACATCGATCTAATGACTTACTCTTGTTATCCATCTTCATGGCACCAATGATACCACCCCAAGCGTCCATAATGCCTTCCCTCAGAGAGATGACATAATCAAACATCTCATAGGATCCATCGGGACTAGCTTGAACACCAGCTGCTTGCTGCAGAACTTGAGCGACGACGGATAAGTATGTCTCGAAATGGCCACCAATAGCACCTGCGATATCTCCGAAACATTGAAGAATGGCAGGCTTGAATTGGTTGGCAAGTGCTGTGCTCTGTTGATTTGTTAGATTTGACATTACTTTGACGGGGTTGGGGCATGGCGGTATTCTCCAATCCATGAAAGGCTGGATTAATATTCTTAGAAAACATACCCTCAAATTGTTCAATAAATAGTTCATAAATGTGTCACAATATGGTTGGCATGGTGGGCCCATCGAGCGGGTAATATCACTGACGAGACCAATGGCCATGGAGCACAAACTTGGCTCTTCCTGATTACCAAGAGCATTGTAAAGGAATGGGGCGAAAGCCTCCATGTAGTTCGCGAAACCTTCCTCGAGGGCA
The DNA here is from genome assembly GCA_014898415.1 of Stromatinia cepivora. NCBI lineage: Eukaryota > Fungi > Ascomycota > Leotiomycetes > Helotiales > Sclerotiniaceae > Stromatinia > Stromatinia cepivora. Next base: position 42,901 of record RCTD01000038.1, on the reverse strand, counting down.
TTCGCCAGACTGCTGACAGTAGCGAAGACTGCATCAGGAACGCTCGATTTAGGTCCACAAGCGCTGAGAATTTGAAGTAAGACAGTCATAATTCGGTCAGCTTGAGGAGTGACCTCTTTCTCAAGACGTTGAATAATAGCCAACAAGACAGTGGACAAGCTGACTTGGATCTCCTCAAGAGTGATTCTGTCTTCGACGCTGACAACCTGAGACTGAAGAGGCAGAGTACTTTCCAGTCTCTTAATGATAACCCCAGAGAGTTCACCAACAGAAGGAAGACTGTCATTGGCAGCATTCATGACAAAGGTATTGAGAACTTCATATGCGGCGGTTCTTAATGCGTTATCAGCATCGGGTCTCTCGGTAACTTGGAGAAGTCTCGAGATGCTCTCGTTGAAGTGGGGGGAGATAGGGTTTTCCTGACATCCAATATCTCCAGAGAAGCGCTCAGCAAGGTTCATTAAAGCCCAACAGCATGAACCTGCCATCTTAGGACTGCTGATAAGACCTTCGAACAAGGATGCGATCAACTTTGGCAAGTGAGTGGCTGGGTCGATAGCCTCTGAGCAAGCTTCGGTAATACGACCAAGAGCATAGGCTGCCGAATCCTTGACATGAATGGATTTATCATCCATCATGCTAATGATAACAGGAAGTGCTTGTTTGACGATTGGCTCAAGTGTTTTCTCGTCCGGTCCTTCCATAATGGCACCGAAAGCGGAGACAGCAGCATCACGATCATGCCAATCCTCTCCACGAAGCTTTTGTTCAACGAAGCTCAAAACAGGCTGGATAATCAAACCACCAACTGCTTGTGAGTAAAGTTGTAAGCATTGGTATGCGGCACGGGAGATGTTGTATTCGTCATCAGCAGGATCTTCATCCTGCTTTGTCAAAAGCATCAAAAGAACGGGCACAACCTCATTAGTTGCAACCTTGCTGAAATTGTAGAATGGCCGCATCAAGGAAACTTCTTCAACCTGTTGCACTGTCAGTTAAACTCCTTTAGGGGATCTGAGGTGTTAAAATTTTACCTGGGCATTGTCATCCTCAATGGCGATCTCCTCCTCACAGACTGTGCTCCAGAATTCAACGGCAAGCTTGGCCACATCTTCCTCTTCGCTCTTCATTCCCATAATCGTAAGTCCGAAAAGGGCTTTCTCCATATAAAAGCGCATCAAGTCATAATATAACGACATGATTCTGTTGAGACATCCAAAAGCGCCCTGTTGTATCCTTGAATCGGTAGCTTGTGTGGCCTCGCAGATAACCTGCATGATATAATTCCGCTCTCCCTCATTCTTGAAGTTGCTATCCACAAACTCCAACGAGTTTCCAAGAGCATCGATAGCTGCTAGTCGTACCTCCAGATTTGGTTCTTCCTTTCGGGCACCTTGGACGACTGCTGTCAAGATGGCGTTAGAATGTTGTACGAGGCTCTGTCTCAATTCCGCATCCTGAGTCTCGCAGATAAATCCCAGAGTAGTCAAGGAAGCTTGCTTGAGATGATCGGTACCCTCTCCCACATTTCGCACCAAAGCGGGCATAAGTTCTGGCCATTGATCCCTGGGCAGTTCGATGGTTGCTATCGAGGATATAACTTGCGCAGCTGTTTGACCGGCTTGATTATTGTTTGAGGATAAAGCTTGAAGAGTTAAGTCCTTCACACGCTTCCTAGTTTCTGGTTCGACCTGTAGCCATTTATCTTGTAACTCGCGTTGCAGAGCATATTCGCGGGCTGTGAAGGCGTTTTTGAGGGCGATACCAGCAGCAGCTCGAACGGAACCTTGTGCTTCTTCATTTGCTAGCTGTTCTACGAGTGTGACGAGATATCCTGACTATATTGAAAGAAGGAAATGTCAGTAAAGAAGGTCATGGAAACTCATCGATAGTGCGGTCAAGGCTGTGTGTGGGGGAACTCACAAAGTTGGCTTCAGCAGCTTGGGTGAGCTGTTGTTCAGCAGCAATACGAGTAGCATTGTCTATTAATAGTTAATATGATGAAATTTAAAAGTCTGTTCACCTTTTGAGACAAATGTGGTGAATGGAGGGGAAGTACCGACCTGCCGCCAAGGAATTGAGCAAGACAGAACCAACGTCCATCTTTGCAATTTCCCGAGAGTATAAAGGTATTTTTTAAATATTTGTATTATTGTGAAAGAGTTATTTCTATCTCTTCACAGTATAGCTGTTTTCTTGATGTGCGACAAGGTGGTTGAAGAAATTCAACTGGGGGTTTTGTTGATCGCAGGTGGAATTTGCGGTTGTTGAAGAAAGCAATGTTGACTTTGGTTGTGGTATTGACAAGGCCGATTTGATTTCTTTGCTAGGTAGAAGAGTTGTTGGACTACAGAACTTGTAGTCACTGGTAGTCTCTAATAAAGGAAGAAAGATTATTATTTTCTAAAGATCTTGATGATCTCTCTTGATCTTATAGGAATTTATTGAGTAAATGAATGTAAAAGAATCAACAGTTCTTGTCAGTAGAGAGAATTTTTAAAAGTCTCTGGATTGTTTAGAATTTGATGTCCAAAGTCAACAAGTCTAAATTTCCTCCTTGATCATTAATGGAGCGGTGTCCCCGCTATGGATCATTGTTATTGGATCGCTTAAGTCTATTATCAGTACTCCACGTGATTTGGCAAATCTCACATGGAAATCTCCGGTATATATGGATAAGACTATATCAATCAATACATTCACTAGATAACATTTTTTATTCATTTGCTCGCGACGCACATTGAGAAATACCTAGATATACACTCAGTATAGGTATGGTTTTTATGTAATATATTATTTTGACTAAGAAGAAACACTTTTATTTAACTAGGCAAGTATCTTTTGATCATCATGATTTTTTTAATTTCTTATAATTTCAAATGCACTTTTTGATCGCTTTTCCCATATATCATTTCCATCAACGCCAATCAAACCCCATCCATCCCTGAAAAGGTGCGCTAAAAAGCTACCCCTCATTTTTGCTACGAAAGCAGCCTTAGAACAACGAAAAAAAAAAGAAACCCAATTTATGCACCATTAACTTTTGCCTCCAAAACACTCACTGCATCCGGTCCACTCTTTGGTGCTGTAGTAGGTGTGGGAATTGCAAGACTGCCGTTTTCTTTTGCCGAGTTATCAAGGTCGAGGTCAGGGCTGGTGCTGATACCATGTTTACTCTTGAATAGTAATGGTGTTGAGGGTCTGCTTGCCATGAACTGCAATTTCGTTAGATATCTTCAAATGAAAGATTGGTATTAATAGACGACTTACGTTTGAAGCTGCACTCAAAAGAGCAATCAAAGAAGATTGAACCACATCCTCATGAATTCCAACACCCCATACCTTCTCCTTAGAACCTGAAGCTGTACATTCGATATAAGACGCAGCTTTGACATTTGTTCCAGCACCAACTGCATGCTCCTTATAATCTGCCACCTCAAGATCAATACCTAAACTCTTCAACGCATTTGCCAAACTAGAAATTGGTCCATTTCCTAATCCCTTCAATTCATGTTCTTTTCCATCAATTGAAATGACACCTTCAAATCGACGCTTCAAGTTCGTCGTATCTTGTGTCTTCCCTGGAGCGGGTGGCACGGGCGAGGCACTTCTATCGGTACTGATAGAGTAGTCAACAAGGCTGAATCTTGGATTGTGCTTGAGGTAGTAGGTTTGCTCGAATAAATCTTGGATTTCGCGAGAAAGAAGTTCGCGGCTAAGTTCATCAGCACGCTTCTGAACCACTTTGCTGAAAGCAACCTGTAATCCTCTTGGAAGATCAAGCTCAAGATTTCTTAAGATAATCCATGCAGCTCCACCCTTGCCACTCTGTGAATTGACACGAATGACTGCTTCGTAAGTACGACCAATATCTTGAGGATCGAGAGGAAGATATGGCACTTCCCAGCGATTCTCGTCTCCGTGACCTTCCTTCTTTCGAACTTGGAAACCCTTTTTGATTGCATCCTGGTGAGAACCACTGAATGCACATACGACCAATGAGCCCCCATAAGGTGCTCTTGGATGAACTGGAATCTTGTTGCTAATTTCTACAACATCAATGACTCGTTCGAGATCCGAGAAATCAATTTTAGGGTTAATGCCTTGAGTGTAAAGATTCAAAGCCAAAGTAACCAAATCTACATTTCCTGTTCTCTCTCCATTTCCGAATAGACATCCCTCGACTCTGTCTGCACCAGCCATCTGTGCCAACTCCGCAGCTGCAACGGCACAGCCTCGATCATTATGTGGATGCAAGCTGACGCAAATCTTTTTTCTTTCTGTGATATTCCTGCAGAAGTATTCGATCTGGTCGGCATAAACATTTGGGGTTGACATTTCGACTGTGGCAGGGAGGTTGAAAATGATTGGATTTTCTTCGGTAGGACCCCACGCTTCCTTGACTGCTTCGCACACCTTGATCACATATTCCGGTCTGCTGTCCGAAAAGGTTTCAGGACTGAACTCGAAAGCCCACTCTGTACCGGCGTGTTCGGGATCATCTTTTGTAATAGATCGAGCATACTTCGCACACCTGACTGCCAATGCCAAACCCTCTTCCTCATTCAAACCAAACACAATTCTCTGGAAGCACTCGCTAGTAGCAAGGTAGATATGTAAAATAGCCTTCTTGGCACCCTTAAGGGAGTCAACAGTTCGCTTCATGAATTCTTCACGACATGGTGAGAGAACTTGGATCCAGACATCATCCGGTACAGCACCAGGAGTTTCAACAAGGCGTCTGGTGAAGTCGAAATCTGTTTGTGAAGCAGATGGGAATGAGACTTCAATCTCCTTGTAACCAAGCTCCACCAACATCTTAAAGTACTTCCACTTTTGTTCACCATCCATAGGGTCGACTAAACTTTGGTTGCCATCTCGTAAATCTGTGCTGAGCCATCTTGGAGGTTTGTCGAGAGTTTTTGATGGCCATTGTCTATCAGGCAATTCAATAGGAGGAAATCGCTTGTATTTCGTCGAGGGATCTTGAAGCCTATGATCAATTCGAAATTAGCATTACATTTCGGAATTTGAGAAGTTCAATTTGACTCGTCCGTATTAATAACTTACATGGGCATTTTGACGAAATCGCGGGGTTGCGTTGATGGATAATTTTATGGTTTTGCTTTTAAGAATTTCCGCTTTGTAATTGATGGTTGTTTGTTCTTGTATTGTTTGAAAAGGCAATTAGAGAAGCAATTTAAATGATTCTAGATGAAGAATGAATCAGAGGAAATAAATGGGATTTTATAGTATGTTGTAGATCAGAAGATATTGAGTCACAATCAGAGAATATCAAGACCTGTGGAAACTTCAACAGGGAATGATTGATTGTGGGGCGAGGGGAAATTCTGAAATTTGACCAATTAAATTCATGCCCGGAATTGGACCTTGAATTTGGTCAATTCTCTTTGTAAAAATTAAACCCAACATTACACGAAAAACCTCCTTGGTCTTTGATTCGATATAAATATGCTCTCCATATTATTAATTGCGAATCTCCCAGGTGGGTACATAAATATAAATCAACATCTCAAAGCTCACTTCACTTAGAACATAAAAATACAAATTCCCCTTCCAAATATTCTGCCACCACGGCAGTGGCCCCCGGAGGGCCAGCGGAGCGCCATTCAATAAATATGACATACCTATCTATATATGAGGTCTGAAGATTCATCTAATGCGTCTCTAAAAACATATACATATATAGTAAAATAAATACTATATACTTGCTAGAGAATGAACGAGCCAAGACTCTTGTACAACATAATACAACATGATGTTAATATAGCGGTTATTTAGGTATCGCATTACAAGCATCACAACATATACAAATCACTGAATAAGGTAACACAAAACTTTAAGTAGTTTAAATAATTTAATTACAACAAAGACGCTTAACTATAGACAAACAACTATCCTATCCGCGGTAGTCCAATCCCTAAATACAATCCTGGATAGATATCCTAACTCCCCGCCAAAAGCGAATCTAGTCTTCCATCTCTCCTGTTCTAACTCTCTAAGAGTTCTTTCTCTCGTGTCATCATGATATGATTTATATACAACTGCAGCATTGTGGTCTGGTCTGGTCTGGTCTGGCCCGGTAGTATAATACAAAGCTCTCTATCCATAAAAAAGAGTTATGTTTGAGAATCGAAGAAGAAATTATCAATGACCATCCACTTGTTCTGCACTACTTGACTTGCCATCTCTTGGGTTCTGTGATCCTTCCTTCGGATTACTTCTGCTTGGTTTTTGAAACATATGTGGGAATGTGTCTCCAAGATGAATGCATTCTTTACATTACCAAGTAAAACTCTCCTCGATGAAATCCACAACCCCGTGTTCCTGGACTTCTCTCACCGCTTCTCGTATGCTGTCTTGCAAGGCTCCTGGTCCACAAACGGTAACGCACATGGCGCCCACTTGTTCCCTGACTTCAGCCTGTAACAACAAATTGATGTTTGGTCTACCAGGTAACATTTGCACCGTCGCACTTGGAGAATGAATCTCCTTTGGATTCTTAGGTTTCGTGACAAACAACTTGATGGTAAGAATGTCGCGACGTCCTTGCATGCGCAGGATTTCGTCCATCCACGGTCTTACCCATTCAAGATGTTCGACGTCACGGATGATCCAGACGAGGAGGACCTTCTTGGTGGCGATGGTACCATCGTTGAAGCCTTGGATAAGGTGTTGAACATAGGGGATTTGATGGGTGATTCCGGAAGAGCCAGCGAAAAGGACTACATGACCGTAGGAGTCGAGAGAGTGATGTCCAGCATATGGTCCTTCGAATGCAGCTCTCAGTATCAGAGCACGTGGACTGGCAACTTTAGCTGCATCGAAAAGACGACGAGTCAAACCAGTTTGCGCATGGATTACGAAACTGATATCGGTCGTTTGTCCTTCTCGAACAAGTTTCTTCTCGTTTAGTGGGAGTTCCGAAGTGAACATTGGGCGATGAGCGACCCAAGCGATTGAGAAAGGATGCGACTCCCATACATTTAGCTTGGCGAAACGAAGATAGGCGTGAGAGCCGGGCTTCACGTCGAGTTTCTTGGGTAGGTGCATGGTAACACGACAGGCATCTCCGGGCATGGCTTCGATTGAGGCGGTAGTCCAGCCCTTGGTACTGTAGTTGCACCAGATAAGACGAGCCATTCTGCAGACGCGATCAGCGACCCACAGAAAGGCGACGGCGCGGATGTAAGGTTTTTGGGGAAGACCTGGAATGTCACAATGAATCCAAACACCGGCGATGGCGACGGCCGCGAAGATAATATGGAGATTGAGGAAGGTTTCGTAAAAAGCGTGGCGAATTGGCGATGGAGATGTGAGTAGAAGAAGGACAAAAGCAATGGTACCCATCATTCCATAGGAGGAGAATGGATCGTGCATAAGCTTTTCCCAGACACCGGAGAAACCTGTATCCGCGTATTGGACGTATGCCCAACATGAGGTATGTACAAGAGCCTCCAATACGACTATTCTTCCCATCCATCGATGCAATAAGTTGTAGGTATCGAAACTGATTTGAAGCCATCCAATGAGGGGATTGTTGCGTCCGGCAAGTATGATGAGTGCAATCATGTTACACACCGCGAGAACACCCGATCTTCCTCGAAGCTCAGCTACGATAGAATACTTGTTCTCTCTGCTGTAATCAAGGACCAGCGTGTAGGCAACGTTCATCGACAGGTAAAGGATCAGGAGTAGTGCATGCCATCTTGATGGAAGGGTTCCCATATTAACAGCCGACGACAACTTAAACTCTCTGTTGTGACGTTTGCTCCATAACGGGGCATATAACAAATGCTTCTTGACTTTCCACCAACTTGATCTGTTTTCCTGGAAATATCTTTGTTGATTCGCGTTGCTACTCATCCCTGTCATATGTCGTATGTGTGACTGTGCCCTATGCATGATCCTGAAGACAAGGATGATCAATGCCATTATTCCTAAGCACCACCATAAAACATCTCGTAAAAGATCATTGACACCTTGGTTGACTCCATTCAATTCGGTGGCGTACATTCCTATAGTGTTGCTAGGTGTTGCAGCTGCTTCTGTTGTGGTTGCATACTGTAAACTTGTGGTGGTGCTGGTTGCACTGGCTGCTTCGGTTGCGACCCTGCGCAAAAGATCGAGGGAGCCCATCTCGATATAATTTAATTTTTTGTATTGTTTGTATCTGAAACGAATGTAAAAAATAAATAAAAAATGGTTTGGTTATTGTTTGAGATAATGTAGAAGTGCTTCTGTGTAAATCTATTTAGAAACTGTTGGTTCGTAAATAATTCGGTTTGGCATATGGTCGTTGGGTCTATGGGATTCGAAATTCGAATTTTGTCCGTCGAGGGAAAGGTGCTTACTTACAATAAAATCTTGAGGTCTATTGTCCGATTGTTCTAAGATTGATCTCTAATTGTGCTTGGCGCTTGTTGGTTGTTTGTCTATTGTTCTCGATCTGTGAACAAAGTGATGTGATTTTTAATAAAGGACATGCTGTGAAAGCTGTAATGGTGAGGGTGAGGTTCCTATGTTCTTGATATAAAAGAATGATTCAAGAATAGAAATGATATGATTGTCGAATGATGTTGCAATTGTTGTCCGAGTAATAATGAATGTGAATGGAGAAATGATTGGAAAATCAAATAATTAGTCTCCAGGACTTATGAAAGCAAAATCTCCAAATAAATTTTGAATGAAAGAGTGAATAAAAAAATTGAAGATCTCGAGGACCAAGACCAAGGACAAAGAAGATGGCGATAAAGAGTTGATGTATATTTTTGGTAGGTACTAGGTACCTTGTAGTTCTCTGCGGGGATCCCTTTTCGAAATACTTTGTGGGTCTAGACAGGACCAATTTGAGGTTTTGGTAGCGATAGTAAATTTTTATGGTGGATATGATACCGGTTGAGCGCGAAAGTTATGAATCAGGTATGGTACCGGTAACTCGATATAAAAATGTATCCAAATAGGAAACGAAGCCTGCTGGTAAATGATGTCGTTGCAGCCTGCAGGGTTTATCAGTACATTTTTGTGAATAGCTTCGAACTTCGAAACGAAAGCCCGGCTTTCCGTCGTATTGCACAGTTCAGGAAATAAGAATAAGAAAAGAACATTCATCCCCCTTCGTCGGCAAAAGTGGTAATTCTGGTGAAACAAAAGTTTAAAGTGGGTGAGGGGGTGAGCGAGTAATTGAGTTGTGGATGAAGAGAAGATGAGCACTCCGTACGGTACGAAGAAACAATCAATTCTATTGATTGATACACAAAAGAGAGAGGGGGAGACAATAGAGAAGACAGACGGTGGTACATGGTACATGCATTGCATTACCAAGTCTCTAATACCGTATCGTATCGATGATTGAATCTCCTCCTGCCTGCCGCCTGCTAAATTCCATTGATTAATCTCATTCCTGACGAGCCAAAGGGATTCAATTGTTTGAATGGTAGGACTAAGAAATGTTCCGCCCACGTCCAATCCCTTGGCCCATCACTTCTTGCAGCCGTCACACAGCAATTTGGGTTAATGAGATAGCCGCAGCATATCATGCCAATTTGAATCCATAATTGACCTTGAAAATAGTCTTGGGCGTTTGGAATGGGACCGAGTATGGGCCCGTCATTTAATGAAAAGAATAAGCATTATTTTCTTGTGCTTAGTGGAGATCATAAAGTAACTCGTATATGCAAATTTACAAGGAGAGGTAAAAAAGAGAAAAGGTTTTTGTTGCTTTGATCTCCAATAAAGTGTGGCTGATGACAAAGACAAGGAATCATTGGTGAATAGGAAAGGAGATCAAGGTAAGGAAGGTAACACAACCGAGAAGCAAACACCTTAATAATCCATTCCAATGTTTCGAAACTCACTCAGGGGTTTACATCAGGGGCAAAAAGAAGGATGGATAACAGTATAGACTCTAGAGATGAGATGATCAATTTTATCACGATAGATCTTTGGAAACCAGATTCACAAAGTCTGAGAAGAGACGAATATGAGATTAAAGGCCAAGACGAAACGCTTCAAGGGAAAGAGTTCAAAAGATGTTAAAGCTTGAGCTACTCCGTAGATAACATGCCTCCGCCGATGGGAAAGCGGCTGGTTATCAATGATCCATATGAGTTCCCTTTTCCATGGGGTCAGTGAGTTTTTATGTCTGTGAGTACCTTCGTCTAATACATTAACGGCAGCCATTTAAAGCTTCCACGAATTTAAGGCTGTTTTAGATACGCCATGGAATTTAATTAACAGTCGTATGTCATCAATTGTCATCGTATGTTAATACCATTCAACTTGTCATGGTTGCCATCAATTGGAATTCAGTTCAGGCATGCACCAGTCTGTCATCATAATCAAGAATATCATGCGAGACCCAAGCGTTCCCAAGACCAGGATAGTGAACGAGGTTCAAGTCGCTCCTTTGCTAACGACGGAGTACAGCAAGTATCCTTGGGTAAAGCTATTTCATTTGAACCATTCGTTTCGATGTACAGTATCGTATGAACTCTTAACCTTTTCTGTTCTATGAAACTCTGAAGTAGACTATGATATAATCCATGCAACCCCCAGAAGACAATAGTATAATCGATGGAACCTCCCAGGTAGAGGACATTACTATAATTCGATTGAACTTCTGGTAAACAGAAGCCCTTGAGAGTAATTCAATTTAATAGAACGTAAGTCCCTTATTCAAAGCTTTACTCCATATAGTCCGAGCAATGCGATGTAAATGTATCCCAATATTCCAACCCACTCCGAATTCCGCAGCCGTCGATTGTAAGTCTATCAAACAGAAACGCCCTTTAGTTTCAAACCACTAAAGTGGAAATAAAAGAATTTACGAAATCCCACGAAATCCCATGATATCCGGGTACTAATTTGAAAATATAGGAATATATGAAAAGAAGAGATGGACCTACTCTATGAAAGATCCATATCTCATGATTATGGTAGAAAGTATGGGTTTGATTATCAGATCATGTCAAGTCGTAAATATATACTGGAGGAAGATTTGATAACCCTTTGTGTCTGATCATACTCGAGTAGAGCTCAGGTCAGTAGAAGATGATGCACATGTAGATAAAGCTTGATTTGGGTGATCTTTTGAAATTGATCGTCGTGGTGTTGACGTCCCAATCCATTTTATACTTTAGAGTTGAGAGCTGAGATCCAATCAAAACGGGGGGTCGGTCATGGGTAAACATACATCCGATGCAAGGCCACAAGGCGTTAATTCTTCCGATTTTCAGCGAGCCTTAAGAAATTCCAAGCTCGTGAGGTCACAATTGTAAATTATATCATTCAAGCAATTGACTCTTCCTCCACCAGTCAATATGGGATCTGGCGCTTCAAAACCTGAGGAACCCCCCAAGGCACAAGTATGGTCCAGGTAATTCTTCCAATAACCTATACATGTTTCTTCCGGCAAGCTCTAATATATCTGGTAGTGAAACACCTGTACGATTCTCGGAACAACTTATAAATTCTTTGCAATCGAGTTCTGAGGTACACTCTCCTTCGATTTTTAGGTATTTGAGAATGTCAATCTAACACACCCCAAAGTCCGATTCTACACGCGCCAAAACCCTCGAACTCCACATACAAGCCCGTGTCGCCAGCGAACTCAAGAAACTCCAAGAGCGCGCCAGTAAAGACTTCGAAGAACTTACTGCCAAACTCTCCACTGAAGAATCTTCGCCCCCATCGGAAGAAAAATCCGCAGGCGATAGCTTGAGACAATTAGGCAGAAATGCGGTTCAGAAAGATGTAGAGGGGTTGAAGAAGAAGTTGGAACAGAGGAAGAAGTTGCAGGAGTTGGATGAGGGGGTTGAAAAGGCAAAAAGTGAGGTGGTCAGGTGCTTGAGGGAGAATGACAGGAGGCCGTTGGATTGTTATAAGGAAGTGGAGGCTTTCAGACGGGAGGTGAGGAGGTTGGAGGCTAAGTGGGTGGAGGGGATTGTGAGATAAGCCGGGGAAATGTTCACATGAGAAGGGAGAGGTAGAGGGGAGGAATAAGGATTGTCAAACGGGGGGCTAAATGATGGGAAGAGATCAATGAAGGTGTCTACGGATCCACCGTGTACAGAATACGTGTAACCGAAATAATCCATGGCGTAGAAGTTTATTTACAAGATCGAGATGATGTAGAGTGTTGAATGCATCAGGTTTTGATTTCACTATAATCTACAGGAGCTGTATCTATTGGAAACTCCTCCGAGTCCTGGTTCTCCATTTCTCCATTCCTCTCTTTCGCTTCCTTCAACTCTTGAGCTCTCCTCAAACCTTCCGCACGTTTTCGCTCCTTCCTAGCTTGAGGATCCTCCCAATCCTCCCCATTCTCTCCCATCCTCTTCTTCTCCACGGGATTCATTGCCTCTTTGAGTAATAATCTAAACCTCTCAATCCTTTTCGTATTCTCTTCGAATCTCTCATTCGAAATCCTCATCAATGTGCCAAGCTGTCCATTATCGACAAGGCAAACTCCCTGATCAATTGTCTCATGAAACACACCAACTAATGATTCCAAAGTCAATCCCATACATCTTATTCCTACCATGGGAGTTGCTGGTTCTGAGGTGATGGATATTAGATTCAATGCACCACTTTCCCGAAAACCGGCTTGTAATGCAGCTGATAGTACCTTTTGCGCTTGCTCTAATGATGCTGTGAGAACGTGTAGAATCTACTCAAACATCAGTATTAAAAATTTGTGAAACAGAACACTTTGCATAACATACCATCGGCTCAAATTTAAAATGTATATGTCGTACATCCCTCTTCTTGTTCTCAGGAATGGAATTCATGAGGTTCCCCTCATTAATCTTCATCCCCAGCAACTCACAAAGTGTCCCTTCATCTTCTAGCCTGCTTAGTTCCCCATCATTCATTGGATCATGAGAAACATATAGCCATCTCCCACCCCCTCCTTTTCCCCCAAATCCAGCAACCTTCTCAGCTTTCACGTCCGGAATACCATCCATACCAGCTTCATCCTGCGCCGAACTTCGGAACTCATCAGAGCTCTTCTTCCCTTCTAGGAACACGCTCACTCGCCCAGCGCAACTACTAGTCGTGACACAACCATTGAGAGAATTAATCTCCTCGATTAATTCTCGGATGCCTTCATCTACGGAACCTTTGGGTGATAGGTCATCGTATTCTTCTGTAGGAACAGCAAGTTTGCTTAATATCAGCTTTTTCTTGCTGATGAAAGATTGGGGTAAAGACATTTTGTGCATTCATTTATCTCTCATGTGATGGAGGGGTGAAGATATTGGTGGGGGATTGTATGGATCAAAAATCATTGGGTGGTGAAGCGAAGGACTTGTGAAGTTTAGTGGCCGAGGATGTTCCGAGACATTGGACTTCAACTTCACACTTTCATTTCTTCTTCCCTTTCTTTACCTTCCTCCAATGTCATAAATATGATGATGCCTCTCATCCATAATCTCTCAAATCACCTACCATTTGAAATTAATTTTGTACTCAAGCTTACTATTCTTCAAGTTAAATCTTTAAATATATCCTCTTCACATGCAGACATCACATTCATCATCGATAATTGCAACCTCATTAAAACTTATGGTGCTGGATTTGTACTATCTGAATGGACAACTACAAAAGCTGCAAACATCAAGGTGTCATTAAAATGACCTCAAGAATCAAAGCAACCAAAGAAGAAACTTGACCCAAATCATCATAATCTCAAATCGAGTATCCCAATCAAATAACCTTAAAAAATCAAATTCGTTCAAATGAATACGCAAGTCCGTCAGGTATCAGAATCTATCATCATGAGAAAGTTTGCAAGATCAAGTCATGCAAGAATTGACAATGCAGGTAAGACCTACGTGCCGAATTTCTCTCGATAGTAAGACCCCTTCAGAGTGCAAATAGAAGAATATTAACAATGCTGTTCCTTCAATGATATGACGGTACTTCAATGATTCCGAGAATGGCTTCATGAATCATCAAATTGGTGGTAGACAGATGTAATGTGAGAAAATCGAAATATGAACAATCGAGGACAACCGAGGATTACGAGGAAATCCAAGTTGAGCTTTCATGATTATTGGAAGGTTTCGAGAACGAGACCAACCAAACATCAATGATTGCAAGACGAGGATATCGTGAAACGCCTAATGAATCATGTCCGAGAAATGAAAACAGCTGCGAGGTCGTATCGGAAATCAGAAAGGGGGTATGTACAGCTGCTAGTCGGCCATGGATCTATCAATTAGATGGACCCGCCTCTAAAGCGGGAGTGAGTGCTCGTCGAATGGCTGTCTCGAATGCCGCCCACTCCTTCTCAGCAAGCTCGGCAAGAGTCAAGCTCAAGGCATCAGTGTAATCAACGAGCTTATCCAAATTGCCAAAGAGATTGGGTGTCCGGAGAGTCTCTTCAGCCCTAGCTGCAGCCTTCTCAGCTAAAGTAAGTTGCTTCTTATCTGCAGTAGCTTCTTGGATAAGCTTAATATAGTACTATTGTTACTTAGTCAGTGTTCTTACTCAATCAAGGTTTATCCAGCTGGATACTAACTTGAACAAGATCATACGCAACGTCCTTTCTTGGTCCAATGGTCCAAACATAGCTCCAGAGATCAGCTTGTGGAGGGACACCAAGCTCAAGAGCGATTTGGGGGTCGATCTTCATCTGGAACACGATGTTATCCTTCATGGTTGGACTGAAACCTTCGCACTTTAAAGCAGTACGCCAAACTCGCTTCAACAACTGGGAGTTGAGATTAAGTGGATCATCATTACTATCGACACGCTCGACAAGCAACGCAAGCAATTGAGTCGTGGCCTTGTACAACAGCACACGATCTTGGCAAGTAATGTAATTGACCATAGCCCAAGGGAACTTGATCAATGTGCTAACAAGGCACTCAAATGGTCGCTGGGGACAATCCTTTGAGAATGGAGACTAGAAAGCTTCAGTATTATTTCATGCCAGTAAGGAAAACCTGGAAAACTTACGCGCTGTGGAGACTCAACATGCTTGACCAACATGACCAACTCCTCACGGCTGACGAAACCCTGGAAACCAGAGTTGTACTTGTCATTCTCGTCACGAGCAATGATCTTTGGCTTACAACCGTGCCACTCAACATTCTTTGCCTTGGGGAAGAGCTGCTTCATCAACTCCTCCTGCGAAGACAACTCAACTTCTACATGACGCTGACCAAGGCGGCCACCTCGCCCACCGATGCGGTTCGTATCAAAACGTTGAACTGCGTTCGCGGCCTCAGAGAAGCTGACGAATTCAACGTAGGCATCTAGCGTCTTGCTAGTAACACGCTCCATGATGATGTGGATAGGCTCATGGTCATCTGCCGCTGCGATTCTTGCATTGCGACCCAGAAATGCGAGGATTTCTTGACGAGTGACGCCGTAGGGAATCTAGGAATGGATTAGCATAGCATGCAAATTTTAAGATCCGCGACATGAACTTACATTTTTGATTCTCATGACACCCCATTGGACTGGCTTTGATTGACGGCAGTACTCCTCAAAGGGCATGAATCTCATTTCAAGAGCCTCATCGGCAGTTGGCACAGTGGTACCATTTCGGGTCAACTCGCGAAGCAAGGGACTCATACCACCGGCAGCTCCAAAACGGGAGTTGGGGCTGAATGGAGTAAGGGTAGTAATGGGATTAAATGGATTAACGGTGAGGGGGCGTGGAGTAAAGGTGGAAGCACCTGGCATGCCATCATGGGAGCCATTGATTGAGCGCTCAGCTCTCCCACCATTGTAATGCAACATCTTGGGAGTATCGTCAATAACAATTTCACTCGTGATAGAGTTTTCGCGCGAACAACTTCCACGAGTCGGTGTATTTTGGACCCAATCGTTGACGTGCTGGGCACGATCTACCGAAGCGGCAATAGACTTGCCGCAATTGGGTCGAAGCAAAGGTGTAAGACTAGGTCTGGGCTCGGAAGCAGTGGCAGAGGCTGGGAGGTCGTTGGATGATACGGGTGATTGGATGCTGTTGCTGCTTTCTTGACTTGGCTGGCTTTGCTCACTTTGCAAACTTAGCTTTTGCGGTTGAGGGGTATGGACAACTGGTGGAGGATTGCTGTTGATAGCTGCGTGAACGTGGTGACTAAGATCGGGGTTGGACACATGGGGTTTTCGCGCATGAAATTGCGGCTTTGGTGGAAGCGGGTGGTAAATATTGCCAACAGATGGAAGGGATGAATATTGTGCGTTGCGAGCACTAGCAGCAGTATTGTTATTGTTCCCAGCGGCCTGCAAATTTCCATTGGAGTGATTTTGCACTAGACCATTATGGCCAATGTTATTCATACCGTTACCATGGCCGTAACCGCCGATTGGATTGCCGTCAGTGCCGTTGCTATTTGGACCCGTGCCGAGACTGAGGCTACCAAAGTTCAAGTTTGAAGCCATATTTGAAGCTGAACCTGGTGTAGAATTCGTACCACGATAATAGTTATTTCGAAATTGTGGCGGATTCGGTGGAGCAGAACATGTCTGGTTGTACTGTGGACTGTATGGGTTGGTAGGGAATTGAGTAGCAATTGGTGGCAATTGTGGTCGCATGCCCATATTACGTTGTTGGAAGTTGCGTTGATCGGGAGCACCGTGGCCGCTGTTGAAACCGAGCTGATTTTGATGCTGATGCTGCTGATCTCCAATATGACCATTGCTAATCTGAGGGTTTTGAGGGACTCCGATCTGACCGTTGTAAGGAGGTGATTGATATGCATTATTAGCTACATTGAATCCATTCATTCCATGCATACCATGCATACCGTTCATGCCGTTCATAACGTTCATGTTCATACCGTTCATGCCCATACCAAAGTTATCCTGTTGATATCCTTGCTGTTGTTGTTGACCTAGCATCTGATATCCATTCTCATGACCAAAAGCTCCAGCAGAAGCACCATTCATGGTGGAATTTTGATTAGCAAATGGTTGAAACTGAGCTCGAGCATCGTGGCCATTATTAAAGTCAGGTGTAGCAAAAGGTATTGGAGGTTCAGCAAAGGGACTTGGATCTGGAATCGCAACTACACCATTATTCTCATACTCGGATGGTAGATTCCATGGAAGTGGTACTTGTGTTCTGAAAGAATCATTTGAGTTTGCGGAATCCTGACTGGTGTTTTGAAGACTTGAAAGAGATGGTGGAAAGCCATGGATATTGTTGTTAAATTGAAAGGCATTTGGAGCTGGTTGGCCAGTGGGCAAATTGAAAGGGGCCATGGCTGGAGTTGGAGGCGGGTTCCAGATGTTTATCGAGGTAAGGATTTGTTGTTGACGATCTATCACCTGTTGTTGATAAATAAAAGGTGATGTATCAACAAATGCAGGTGGAGGAGGTAATAAGCAAGATTGAGGTAGAGGTGGAGGTGGAGGTGGAGGTTGTTGTTGTTGTTGTTGTTGTTGTTGTTGGAAGAATGATAAACCTCCTTGAACAAAATTGAAAGATGGTGCAAGAGGGTTCAAAGAAAGCAAACTTATTTGCACTGTTGGGTACAAAGGACGAGCCGTAGAAGAAGAGGTAGAGGAAGATGATGGTGAATAATATGGTGTATATTGCTCACTCCGCTCACTTTGTAGTGGGTTCGAGCTGTCGCTAGGGAGACCAATTCCCAATCGAGGGTTGCCGCTTTTTTGAAGAGCTGGAGAAATCATCTCTTGACTATCCAAGTTCAGCCGAGAATGACAAGTACCAGAGTTATCAGAGTAGTGAAGCAACCAGTATCGTATAGAATGAAAGGATGATAATGGTAATGATTTGGCAATGGTTGATGGTGTCTTTGGTGAAAGACAATAGATGCTCTTGAAATGTTATTTGAGGTAGATAAAAGTGGAAAAAGATAAACGGGAAAGAAAATTATACAGTTATGATGAGCATTAAGTCTAAGTTAAGTAGACAAACCAGATGATTGAGCTAAGAACCGTACTTGGGAATATATCTATACATTTGGTATTTGGTGCGGCGGTGTCGTCCAGGGTGAGAGAATGGAATCTTAAACAGAAATGGGGCTAAATTTCTGCTCATTTATACCAATAGCTCCTATTAGACTCTATCACTCCTTTTCCTTTGTTTGGAATTGTAATGCTCAAAACTTTAATGGGCAGCACTTTCAATTATCTGTTTATTGCTGTTAATTCTCATCCACCCATCCAAAATGAGGAACTACCATCAATCTCCACGACAGGATCTTAGAAACTTCCTCATTCAACCTTGCTTCGAATTGCGTGGATCAAGAAATATCCACTATTGTGAGATTATTAGTCTATTTCATTTCTCTGCATGCCCTTCAGTTTCTTCAGTTCCTTCTGTTGTTCTATCGCTCATACTCTGCAGAATCTTGTAGAGCTAGATCTAGCGCTCTCTCTCCGTAGAAAATCTTCGACGATTGGCATTGTCCAATCTCGTAAGCCGGCGGCAACTATGATCAGTGTAGAAAACAGTATTTCCCGTATTCCAATTATGCCTTACTTCGGTAGTGAATATAGGACCAGGTTATAAGGTACCTGCATGGAGAAAGTTAAGTCCTATGTCCATTTGATACTTGCCTCCCGTGCAACGGCCAGCTTCTCCCAGAACACCAGCGCTAGAGACACGGGTCAAGGCTTCCTAATCGCGAACAAAGAGACTTAGTGGCCATAATAGGATCTATACCACAGCTATTCTAGTTCTGATTCCTCTTTAGGAGACCCACGCACTTTTACCAGCTAACAGCGGCGGTTGAGTTTTCTCCCATAGCTTGGACCAATAATTCGAAGGTGTAATGACGGTGAAATTGATTCCAGCATTTAATAGAAAGGCCCCGAACAATTGTGTATGTGTGAAAGGAAGCCAATATGATATCAAATACGGATACAAGCAAACATATATGAACATTACTGTGTAGACGGAAAAAATTAAGTGTCCACCCTTCCTCATGTCTTCAAGCCACAAAAGCTTCATAACGCGATTTTCAAGAGACCCAAAATTTCAGATAACAAAGCCTAAGATGCTGTGGTAGCCTATAAAAGCCATATACACTCACTCACTCCTCTTTTTCACCACCCCAGACTGTCCACTTATCATGTCTAATGGAACTCCTTCCGGCTACCAACCTGCTCAGTGTTTCCAATGTTGACATACCCTGGGTCTCAAATACCGCGATTTCAGCCACAAATTCCTTAACTAGCCAATTCCTCAGCTCAATGGCTAGTAGCGAATCAACACCATACATCTGCAATGGCTTGCTCCTATCAATTGATGTGTCATCTTGCATGATTGAAAGCGATTTGGCTAGTTTCTTGACTGTGGCTTGCGTAACAATCTCGGCAGCTTCGTCAAGTGATGCTGAAGCCTGAAGCTGCTATCATCTCGCGGTACTCGGCCTGATTTGTAACTCCGGGTGGCACAGCTTGTCTCGTGTTCTGTAAGACAAGAGGGTACAAAATGGGGGATCGAGAAAAGTCGATACTCTCCAACCCGCATCCGCCTCCAGCTCCAAGTCCCATGGCAGCCTGGCTTTGAATCGGCGAAAGAAGTGGTAACGATGGGTTACAGTAGTACTCAAGCAGGGTAAAATATGTTTCGCGATTTATGGGCTCTAAAGCGCCATATGTGAGGACACGATCCAGAAGCCATGTGTTCTCGGCTAAAATACCATCGTCGACCATAGCACCAAGGTCAAGAGATATAGCTTTCTCGCCTTTAGAGACGCGGTACCGTGCTAAAGCATCCTCATAAGTATTTCCTGCGTTGTAATTGGCTTATCCTCGCAGTCCTGCCAGACCAGATGCGGAGGCAAGTATAATAAAGAAGTCCATCCCAGAAGGTAGCGGAATGTAAGTTCCAAGACCCAATGGCTTTACAGTCCACCGTATGTTTCCAGCTATCGTATTCCATATCTCTGAACAACCCATCCTAAGAAGAAGAAATCAGTAAGTGCTGTAATAGTCAAGGTCACGTTGAAACCAACCTTTGCGATAAGCGAAGCCTGGAGACATCCTTTGATGGGCGGCATGATCGATGACAAAGACTTGATGGTTTTACGCATCAATTCGGTTTTTGTGATGTCGGAAGCCGGTGTTTCGACTCGAATTCCTTGACTTTGGATTTCTTCAAGTAACTTATAGGCGGCATTTGTTCGCGGACCTGATCTTGAAAGCAGAATCAAGTTTTGACTCGCATGAAGGCCCTGTTGGCAGTATTCCCAAATCTCCCTTTCACTCAAAAGCCACGGATCTGGTCGGTACTGAAAGTTATAGGGTCGCTGGTGGGATTGAGATATCATGGAGCTTTTGGCATATTCCAATAGTTCCCCAATCCTTGTCAATTTGAGATTTTCAAACTGTACTAGAATCTTATCCCTCGAGGGATTAAGGACAAATCCATCAAAATGAACAGCAAGACTGTCCTCTTGGATAGTCCATGCACATTCATGTACATCACTATCGTCTGAGAATTGGAGTCCATGTTTGGAGACAGATAACTTTTGCAGAAATGTTGGGACCATGGTAGGTATCCCTTTTGCTCCGCCTTCGCAGTGACCAGCTATGGCGAGGTGAAAGATTGCATCAAGGGAAGTAGGATGAATGATATGAGCCTGGGGGTGCTCTTTTCCCGGCCATTTAAACAATTTAATGGTTCCCATGACTTGAATTTGACTTCCATAGGATCCACTCGTTACGCGGTGAAACGAAGGGCCAAATCCAAGACCGTTCTGCCCTAGCATCCGATAAAAGGCTTTGGGGTCCAATGGGGTTAGTCAGGACCGGGTCATTGATTCGTACATTTCTTGGTGATCCTTGAGGTCATGAGCATCTTCTCGTCCCAGACTGACTTCCTTGACGTCTGACTCATACTGAACTCGGATAAACCCGTGGCAACATTCATAAGTGAATAATCTTATAAGAATTTCTAATAAGTTTATTAAATCACTTAATAATATTAACCGAACCGATGGTTATATGATCACGTGATATATTAATAATATAATTTAATATTATTAAATTTTATTATTATATGAAATTTCGATCATATATCATACTAGAATGATTTATAATGGAATAGAATGTGATGGAAGCGTATAGAACTTTCTTATTTCTAAGGTTAAATATTATTGGTTACTATTTCATTTCATTATATAAAATGATTCTATAAGATTCGATTTAAATCGATCTTATTTATAATCATAGAATATTATAGAATTTCATAGAATCTTATCAAATACTATAAATAAGAAGATTTTCTTCAAAGAATTCTTTTGAAAAACAAGCAAAATAAACTCAATATTCAATATACTTATATTTTGACTTCAACCATTATATATTCGATCACTCTTTTAAGCTATATAACTAAGTCTTCCATTATAATAATAGTGAATAGTATTATTATTATATTATTCATTATTATTAATTTATCAACCTCCTTCAAGAGGTTATGAGCCCGGCTAGTTAAATAACTAGCTTAAAAAGGGTATTGGCTTGATTTAAAGCTATAATATTATAGCTATTAAGCTGTCGAATATAATTATATCAATATAATATCGATATTATATTGAAATACCATCGAAAATAAACCCTGAGGCCTGCGTCCCTGAAGCTAAACCTAATTGAGCGAATAAAATTAGGTCCCTAGACGATATATTTAAGCTATACGTTACCCATAGCGGGTGATATATCAATTCCTTTATACCAAGGTGCCCTAGCTTGATTAGGCTTTATTTTATACAGTTTAAAATAAAGATCTAATTTAAGAGGTGGCTGGTTTATAATTTTTAATTGAATTAATTTCGATATCAATTCGAATCATAATCGAAATTCATTCAAAATTTTAATACTAAATTCATCAAAATTAGTATTAATTTTATATCAGATTAAAAGTCCATATAGCTTATATATAAAGGCTTAAAAATGGCTTCCGGTATAAATTTTAAAGGAGAACCCTTGAAAGGGAGGTCCAATTATATTGAATGGATAAATAAGGCTAAATTATACCTTGAAATTAATGGTTTTATGCCTTATATCGATGGTTCCGAAACTCCTCCAAATAAATCATTATATATTAATGAAAAAGGAGAACCTTATAGCCCTGAATTAGCTATTAGATTTAATGAAAGAACCTCTGAATATCTTCGAAATGAAAAAAGGGCTTTAGGAGCTATTAAATCTATAATTAGCTTCGAATTAGTCGAAAGATTTAAAGATAAAAATTCGGCTAAAACCCTTTGGGAATCTATTAATAAAATATTTGGAGAATCATCCTTAGAATTAATGGGGAGATATCTAAATAAATTAATAGAATCTAATTATAATAGTTCTGATGGAATGGATGAATATACTAATTCTATCCAATCATCATATAACTATTTAAAATCGATGAAATACGAAATTCCGAAGGCCTTTATTGCATGGTTCCTTTTTAGAGGCCTACCTAGTTCATTCGATGGTTTTGCCTCTCGAAAATACGAAGAATTAGCTAAAGAATTAGCTAATAATAATAATATTGATTTAGATAATTTATTTTCTGAATTAATATCCGAAGAGGCTAGAATGAAATCTAATATAGACCTCAACGCAAATAAGGCTAGTTTTAAAAATAATAAAACTCCTTATTGTAGTCATTGCCGGAAGAAGGGTCATTTAGAATCTAAATGCTTTATTAAATACCCTGAATTAAAGAATAATAAGGGTAATAATAATAAGCAATCCAATTCTGATTCGAATAATAATTCGAATAAAAAGAACCCTCTTTCAAACAAGCAATTAATGACTGTAAATCATAATATTCGACTAGCTAATTCAGTCAATATTTCGAAATACAAATTCATATTAGATTCAGGAGCTACAGAACATTATTGCCCTAATAAGGAATGGTTTATTAATTATAAACCATTGAAAAATCAATATATCACTATAGCCAATGGTGAAAATACTTCAATCGAAGGAATAGGTGATATTCCAATTATTATTAATAATAATTCAGAAGTTATTATTCAAGGGGTATATTATATACCAAAATTAGCTACAACTATAATTAGCTCAAATAAAATAGCTACTAAGGGCTGGGCTAGTCATATTATACCATCAGGAAATAAAATCAATCTAATCCATAAAAGGTATAATATTAAAATTACAGCTCCCTGGGTCAATAATGCTTATTATTTAGATTTTAAAATAAATTCTAAATATATCAAAAGCATTGAAAATAACTCTGAATCTGAAAAAACAGAGCTATTAGCCAATAAAATCGATTTAAACCTAATGTACAAAAGATTAGATCACATTAATAAGGATCGTTTAATTAAATCCTTGAATATTAAATCAGAAAATAATATATCTGATTTAAATATATGCGAATCAGGCAAATTCGGCAAATTCCATCAAATAATAAGTCGAAAACCCTCTGATATTCCCGATATATCGAATAAATTCGAAAAATTCAGTCTAGATATTCAAGGGAATTTAAAATATTCCGATGAATATAAAAATCAGGATTTAAATATTTTAGAAGAAGAAAGCCCTGATTTCGAACTTATTAATACTATAAATAAAGAAGAAGAAAATTCAACTTCAATTATAGTACAAAACCCAATTCCCGAAGAGAGAATAGTCGAATCAGAACGCTCAAATAATGAAATCGAGGAAGGAACCCCTAAAAAACCTGAAATTCGAACCTCTAAACGAATTAGAGGGCTAAAACCTGAAAATAAAGGACTTTCATATGATCATAATGGAGTATCATATTATGGCCTAGCTCTTTCTGGGTATTTTAATTCGATTAATAAGGGGGTACAATTCGAAATCGACGATGAAAATTCGAAAAACCTTCAATTAACTTTCGATACTCAGCTTAAAAATAATAATAAAATTATTATTAAAAAGCCTGATCATATATTAATCGAACCAAAATCCTATAAAGAAGCAATTAGCTCACCGGATAAAGAATATTGGCTAAAAGCTATGAATTATGAAATAAATACCCTTGAATTGAATAAAACCTGGGATATTATTAATAATCCTAATCATAGTAAAACCCTTAAAACTAGATGGGTTTATAAAATAAAGGATTTAGGTGATTTTATTGAATTCAAAGCTAGATTCGTTGCTAAAGGTTTTGAGCAATTATATGGCCTAGATTACATTGATACTCATGCATCAGTGGTTAAATCAATGGTCTGGAAATTATTATTCGTATTAGCCCTTCAAAATGATTGGCTAATTCATAAAATCGATATGGTATTAGCCTTTGCTCAGGGTGATATCGATACACCTCTAATATTAAAACCCCCTGAAGGTTTTAATGAATTAAATAATAAAGCTTTAAAATTAAATAAAGCATTATACGGTTTAAAACAATCGGCCCGAATTTGGTATTATACCTTAAAAACCGTTCTAAACAAATTAGATTTTTATAATCTAATTACTGAAGAATGTATTTTTATTAATAAAAATAAAAATATCATTCTCAGTATATATGTCGATGATATAGCTATTATAGCTCCAAATCAAAAGGTTATTAATGAATTTATTAATAATCTTAAAAAGCATTTCGATTTAAAAGATCTAGGGCCTATAAAAGATTATCTAGGCATTCAAATCGAAAGAAATACAAATAATTTAAAACTACATCAATCAGAATATACCAAAAAGGTATTAGCTAGATTTGGAATGTTAGAATCACACCCTGTTTCCACTCCAATGGATCCAAAAATAAAACTTTATTATAATAAAGAAAAAGCTAATAATAATGATATAAAATTATATCAAGAAATTATTGGTTCTTTATTATATTTGTCACTTGGAACTAGATTAGATATAGCTTTTCACGTCAGTAGATTAGCCAGTTTTTCGTCTAATCCTAGCCCTATACATATTCAAGCCGCTAAAAGAATACTAAGATATTTAAAGGGCACTATTAATAAAGGGGTTAATTATAAACGCAATAATAATGACCCTTATATTAAAGGTTATTGTGATTCAGATTATGGGGGTGAAATTAATACGTATAAATCAACTAATGGATACGTATTTATATTAGCCGAAGGACCTATTAGCTGGAAATCTAAGCTACAATCGGTTGTAGCCCAATCAACTTCAGAAGCTGAATTTATAGCTATTAATATAGCAGCTAAAGAGGCTATATATATTAAAAAGCTATTAATAGAACTAAATCTGTATAAACAAGATAAATTTCCATTATATACAGATAACCAAGCTGCATTAGCTCTTGCTAAAAACCCTATTTTTCACGAAAGAAGCAAGCATATTGCAATACGGTTTTATTATATTAGAGATATTATAAATTCAGGCGATCTAGATCTGATTTATATATCAACTAATGACCAAAAAGCCGATGGCCTTACTAAGCCATTAGCTCGAATTAAATTAATCGAATTTTTAAAACAGATTAATTTATATTGATATTATTAAAATATTTAATATACTTATTAAGGGGGTGTATAAGAATTTCTAATAAGTTTATTAAATCACTTAATAATATTAACCGAACCGATGGTTATATGATCACGTGATATATTAATAATATAATTTAATATTATTAAATTTTATTATTATATGAAATTTCGATCATATATCATACTAGAATGATTTATAATGGAATAGAATGTGATGGAAGCGTATAGAACTTTCTTATTTCTAAGGTTAAATATTATTGGTTACTATTTCATTTCATTATATAAAATGATTCTATAAGATTCGATTTAAATCGATCTTATTTATAATCATAGAATATTATAGAATTTCATAGAATCTTATCAAATACTATAAATAAGAAGATTTTCTTCAAAGAATTCTTCTGAAAAACAAGCAAAATAAACTCAATATTCAATACACTTATATTTTGACTTCAACCATTATATATTCGATCACTCTTTTAAGCTATATAACTAAGTCTTCCACTATAATAATAGTGAATAGTATTATTATTATATTATTCATTATTATTAACCTATCAACCTCCTCCAAGAAATCTAAACTCGGTCCAACTAGATAATGGCTTAGATGTGGCTTAGACCATTCGTAAGGACAATTGAGTCTCAGTACCACCAGAAGCATCAGAAATATTGAGAGACTTGATGAACGAAATATCCTTGAGCTCAAACCCGACGATGTTTCCATGGACAGTTGATTTGCTGCCTCAATCGCCATAACAATCATACCGGCTCCTGGATAGATAAGTGAGCCATTGATGACATGATTCTCCATCCAAGGCATCTCGGAAATACGCAATATGTTGCGCCATTTTGGTTCCATGGAATTCCAATCCGGAACCGGTTTGCCCAAAAGGTCTAGCTTTCCCTAATGATGAAGACGATACCTAGTACTTAGTCTAGACTCAAACCAGTACTTCTTTGAGTGGTCAAATACATATCCTGGTAGACCGGGCAATGATACTGGCTGTCTTTGATGGTTCGGATCCGAGTAGGTTTTCATATAAATAACATGGGTTTGAAAAGCTGAAAAATCATCAATTTTGGTATGATTTCGCTTAGTGTGCAGTGAGTCCGGACCAGAACTCTTACTTTATAGATAAGAATCAATATCGAAAGTATATTTATAATATTGTTCAAAAATTATAAAATATTGATTTATAGATAAATATCAACAAATATAAATTCGAAACTATTTTGAAAAAATATTTAGATTTCATAATTACAATTGATAATATAAGAATAGATAAAGATAAAATCGAAATTATTACTTTTTGAGAGTAATTATTATTAATCAATGATTTATAATGATTTCTTGATTTCGCAAATTTTTATTAATGGTTTATAAAGGATTTCTTTAAGATCTATTAATTATTCAATAATTTATTATAAAAGGATATTATATAATAATAAAAAGAAAAGTATAAATTTATATTTAAAAGATTTAAAAAAGCTTTTATAAATACTTTGATATTAGTATACTTTGATTATAATAAGAAAACAATATTGGAGATAAATATTTTGAATTGAATTTCGAAAAAGATTTTTTTTATTATAATAATAATAATATTTTATAATTAATAATCTATTTTTCTTTTAAATATTCAATAGTTGAATATAATTATAAACAAATCGATAAAAGAATAATAATTAGAATTACAAAAATCTCAATAAAAATTCAAAATCCTTATAGATTATAAAAATATGAAATATTTTATAATAACAAAAGTTTTGAATCAATAATAAATGAAATAATCAGAATTTCTTTTTTAATACAATTTCTGAATTATTTATCGATCAAAATCCAAAGTGGTTCCATCAAATATATTAAACTGTTATTATAAAAATTAATCAGATATTTTTGATTTGAATAATAAATATTTGAAAAATAAGAAATATATTATTTTATTTATTAATAGATTTGATATAAAGTTATATGAGAAATTTATAAACAAAATCTCTTTAATAGTAATTAATCGAATATTCTTTTTGAAGAATAAATCTATCAACGAATTTATCGATATTATATATTCTATATTAGATATAGTAAAATAATTGATTTTAATAATTAAAGATCTCTTTATTATTAAATAATCAAAAGAATTTTATAAACTTTTATAAATAACTATATAGGATTATTAAATCTATAATAATAAAGTTTTTTAAAAGAAATAGCTATAAATATTGTTTGATAATAAATTAAAAATATAAATTATATATAAAATATATTTATTCAAATTAATTGATTATCTAAAATATATTAAAATCATTGATTTAGTTTCTCGAAGCTATTGATAATTATAAATATATTAAAAGATAGATATCTATATTCAAATATATAAATAAAATCATTGAAAGCTTCCCTTTTTGGATTTCTGAAACTATTATTTGTTTTATTCAAAGTTTAATCAAATATCTCGATTAATTATATTATATCTTTATTTGATTATAAATATTATGATTCTGTATACAAATATTGTCACGGAAAGCCCTGTGATCCCCTATATCTTATGAAAAATCAAAGCATATACTTTCCAATCGAAATGAAGGATCTTCTAGCCCTTACCAATCTATTAATTGATAAAGTGATCCTAATATATTAATAAATAAAGATCTAATTTAATTAAAGTATATATCAATTAAATAATCATTTATTTGTTCTATATATATAACTCTTGATTTATATAATTAAAAATAAATTATTCAATTTTTTTATTTTATCAATTATATATATCATTTATTTTTTGATCCCTAAAAATGCTTTATAATTATATTATTCTATAATAATTATGAATCTAATAATTTTTAAATCTATATAACTTTTTATCCGATAATTACTAAATACTTAAAGAATCATTTTTAAAATATTATTTCTATTTTATCTATAATTCAATATTTATATTAATTCAATTATTTTTATTCAATATAACAAAAAATCAAAACGATCTTCTTTTTACAATCTATATTTAATAATCGGAATAATATCTATACTTGAAAAATAAATATCAAATTCAAGGAATCTGGGATTCAATTAATCCAAAGAACAATTTATTTATTTCTATATTAGTTATATTCATTTCAAATTTCGATCTAACAAATAAATCTATTTATATTCAAATCAATTGATTTTCAATTAAATCATTTGTTTTATTTTTTATTATCAATCTTCAAATCAAATATAATCAAAAGAAATAAATTTAATACCAAAAGGAATTCTCGGAATATCTTATGATGATTTAATCCAGAAAAGATATTAATAAAGATATAAAGATGAAAGATTCTGATAATAATATATCGGGATTCATTCTTAATAGATTTATTATTTCATTTTTAATTATTTTTTAAGAAATTTTCTTTGAATTTGTTTTTCTTTAATTGAAATATCGATATCGATAATAAGAATATATATAGAATCATAAAGTCTTTTATAATATTTATAAATAAATCGAATCATTAATTGATTAAATATATTTTATAGAATTATTTATTCTTAATCAAGGTATTATAACTTTTTTATTCAAGATAATCATTAATATATTTAAAAGGAAATTTGTATTTATAGTAATTATTATCAAGTTTGTAGTATTACAAGAATATCAATCTGTTCTAATATAAACCTTATTCAATAGAATTGATTTTGTTAAATGGTATAGAGATTGGATTATAGTTTATATTAAAGCTTTTGTATATAAAATTATTAAAATATAGAATAAAATTATTATCAATACTTTTCTATAAACTATTAATATCAAAATATTTTTAATTTAAGTAAATATTATAATTATATAAATCGAAATAAATAATCAATTCGGATTATTTAACCTTTTATTTAAACAATTCGGAGATATTTTTGAAGGATTAATCTTTCAGGATTTTATTTCTTTAAAAACTAAATAAGGAATATATTCTATATTTATTTTTTTTTAAAATAATAAAAAGTTTAAAAAGAATAAAAAGAATATTAATTTTGAAAACAATTAAGGGATTAAGAAAATCTAGGAATATCTTTACAAAATCGAATCTGAATAAAACAATAGAATTAATTATAATTATATTATTTATAATTGTAAAACTATAAAATTAGTATTTATTAGAAAAATCAATCTATTATTCAAAAGAGTATTTAATAAAAATGAATTATAAATAATTAAGGATCGAATAAGATTATATTTATAAAAACAATTTCATTTTGATTGGATTAAAAAAAAATGGATGAAAAGTTTTATTGATTCTTTAGGATTTTCAATCAATATTATTATTTTGGATATTCGATACAATCAATTAGGAATATACTTTATAATAATAAGAATATATCATCTATCTAATAATATCTTACTCGATAATTATAATACTATATATATTATGAATGATATATTTCTATTGAATAATCATCGATATCGATTATCCGATTCTAATAATTTTGTAGAAATAAACATTTCCAATTTCCAAATTCTAAAATATAGGATTTATATTATCAAAGGAATTATTAAAAAAGAAAATTATCCTAATAATAATCTAATCTTAAATAACATAATATTTATCTCTAGTTTTCATATCAATATCATTTCGAAAACTCGATTGGAAAAAACCGATCTATAGTTTTCAAAATATAATTATACTTTTCATAAAGGAGATCATATAAATAATATAATAATTATTCAATATATTCATATTGAAAATCTTATATTCTTAAAATACAAATCACTTTCTATTTATTCAAATATTCTTTTATCTATTTCTATAAACAACCTTTTTATAATATATTTAATAATAAATAAAAAAATAAACAAAATATTCTATTATTCTTATAATCCATCTTTTTCAAAAGAAGATATAAATAAAATATAATATAAATGTTTTGAGTATTTGAATAAAGAAACTTTTGAATATTTAATATTTATAATACAAAATATCAAAATAAAAGGTATCATTTATTCCAATTGTATCGATTATACTTGTGTTTATACAAAATAAATCATTTCTTATATTTCAAATAATCATTAATCATCTTAACCCTTCTACAAAATCTAATAAAATCTTTTTGATTTCAATAAAGAATATAATAATATATTATAGTTTTTATTAATCAAAGAAATATATTATAATAAGATCTTTTTATATTCAATTTATTATAAAATATATAATAAAATATTTGCAATTATTCAAAACTTTGTAGCCTAAATTCATTATAAATATAATCTAACGATTATAATAATCAAATAAAATAATGATATATTTGTTATTGAAATTATAAAAGCAATATTATTTGAGAAATAAATCAAACAAAAAGATATTGAATTCGAATTATTCTTATTTTATATATATAAATCCAATAAAGGATTAAAATATACAAAATAAGAAATAATTACAAAACAAATAAAAATATAAATTATAATAGATTTATCAAATAAATTATAAATGAAAATAGTATAAGAATTTCTAATAAGTTTATTAAATCACTTAATAATATTAACCGAACCGATGGTTATATGATCACGTGATATATTAATAATATAATTTAATATTATTAAATTTTATTATTATATGAAATTTCGATCATATATCATACTAGAATGATTTATAATGGAATAGAATGTGATGGAAGCGTATAGAACTTTCTTATTTCTAAGGTTAAATATTATTGGTTACTATTTCATTTCATTATATAAAATGATTCTATAAGATTCGATTTAAATCGATCTTATTTATAATCATAGAATATTATAGAATTTCATAGAATCTTATCAAATACTATAAATAAGAAGATTTTCTTCAAAGAATTCTTCTGAAAAACAAGCAAAATAAACTCAATATTCAATACACTTATATTTTGACTTCAACCATTATATATTCGATTACCCTTTTAAGCTATATAACTAAGTCTTCCACTATAATAATAGTGAATAGTATTATTATTATATTATTCATTATTATTAACCTATCAACCTCCTCCAAGAGGTTATGAGCCCGGCTAGTTAAATAACTAGCTTAAAAAGGGTATTGGCTTGATTTAAAGCTATAATATTATAGCTATTAAGCCGTCGAATATAATTATATCAATATAATATCGATATTATATTGAAATACCATCGAAAATAAACCCTGAGGCCTGCGTCCCTGAAGCTAAACCTAATTGAGCGAATAAAATTAGGTCCCTAGACGATATATTTAAGCTATACGCTACCCATAGCGGGTGATATATCAATTCCTTCATACCAAGGTGCCCTAGCTTGATTAGGCTTTATTTTATACAGTTTAAAATAAAGATCTAATTTAAGAGGTGGCTGGTTTATAATTTTTAATCGAATTAATTTCGATATCAATTCGAATCATAATCGAAATTCATTCAAAATTTTAATACTAAATTCATCAAAAATTAGTATTAATTTTATATCAGATTAAAAGTCCATATAGCTTACATATAAAGGCTTAAAAATGGCTTCCGGTATAAATTTTAAAGGAGAACCCTTGAAAGGGAGGTCCAATTATATTGAATGGATAAATAAGGCTAAATTATACCTTGAAATTAATGGTTTTATGCCTTATATCGATGGTTCCGAAACTCCTCCAAATAAATCATTATATATTAATGAAAAAGGAGAACCTTATAGCCCTGAATTAGCTATTAGATTTAATGAAAGAACCTCTGAATATCTTCGAAATGAAAAGAGGGCTTTAGGAGCTATTAAATCTATAATTAGCTTCGAATTAGTCGAAAGATTTAAAGATAAAAATTCGGCTAAAACCCTTTGGGAATCTATTAATAAAATATTTGGAGAATCATCCTTAGAATTAATGGGGAGATATCTAAATAAATTAATAGAATCTAATTATAATAGTTCTGATGGAATGGATGAATATACTAATTCTATCCAATCGTCATATAACTATTTAAAATCGATGAAATACAAAAAGCCGAAGGACCTATTAGCTGGAAATCTAAGCTACAATCGGTTGTAGCCCAATCAACTTCAGAAGCTGAATTTATAGCTATTAATATAGCAGCTAAAGAGGCTATATATATTAAAAAGCTATTAATAGAACTAAATCTGTATAAACAAGATAAATTTCCATTATATACAGATAACCAAGCTGCATTAGCTCTTGCTAAAAACCCTATTTTTCACGAAAGAAGCAAGCATATTGCAATACGGTTTTATTATATTAGAGATATTATAAATTCAGGCGATCTAGATCTGATTTATATATCAACTAATGACCAAAAAGCCGATGGCCTTACTAAGCCATTAGCTCGAATTAAATTAATCGAATTTTTAAAACAGATTAATTTATATTGATATTATTAAAATATTTAATATACTTATTAAGGGGGTGTATAAGAATTTCTAATAAGTTTATTAAATCACTTAATAATATTAACCGAACCGATGGTTATATGATCACGTGATATATTAATAATATAATTTAATATTATTAAATTTTATTATTATATGAAATTTCGATCATATATCATACTAGAATGATTTATAATGGAATAGAATGTGATGGAAGCGTATAGAACTTTCTTATTTCTAAGGTTAAATATTATTGGTTACTATTTCATTTCATTATATAAAATGATTCTATAAGATTCGATTTAAATCGATCTTATTTATAATCATAGAATATTATAGAATTTCATAGAATCTTATCAAATACTATAAATAAGAAGATTTTCTTCAAAGAATTCTTCTGAAAAACAAGCAAAATAAACTCAATATTCAATACACTTATATTTTGACTTCAACCATTATATATTCGATTACCCTTTTAAGCTATATAACTAAGTCTTCCACTATAATAATAGTGAATAGTATTATTATTATATTATTCATTATTATTAACCTATCAACCTCCTCCAAGAAATAGTATAAATTATTATTTATTTATATAATATAAATCTTTTAAAGATCAAATCTTTTAAATCGTTTAATAAAATATTCAATATATAATTTCATAATTATTTTTGTAAAGATAATCCTTTATTTATAAAGAAAATATTTAATAATCTCTATCTTAATTAAAACAGAATTTATTGATATAAATATTGAACTTATTTTTTAGATAAGAATAAAGAAATTGGAATTAATAGAAAATAGTATAAAACCAATCCTCAAATATATATTGGATATTTAATAGATTATATCCTAAATATATTAATTTATTATATATAGATATTCAAATTTGATAAAATTATTATTATTCGAAATATAATGTTCAATAAGGAATTTATTTATTATATAGATTCTATTAATCGAATGATTGATATTTATATTATAAAAGAATTTAAATAATTTACTAGAATTTTTAATCTATAAGATTATATCGAAATAGATAGGACGATTATTCAAAATAAAGATAATTATAAAAACTTTATTTATTTATTTATTTTTATAAATCAAAAAATCCTTGATTTATTTATTAAATATATTTCAGATCTATTATTTACAAATGAATTGGTTTCGGGGGTAGATATAAATCTGGGGGGTAATAATGGAAATAAAGAAATCGATTTAGGATTATTCAATTCATTTAATCCTTTAGATGGTAAGGATAAAATATGTAATGAAGATATATGAGTATCGATCAATTTTTCTATTAGAGAAATTGGAGAAATTGATTCTTTTATTAAGGAACAATTATATTTTGTGGGTAAAGATATTAATATTATTTAAAAAGATGTTTGTAATAATAATATAGATCCCGATTTTATTGAATATATTAATATAAGGAATATAAAATATAAGTCTATTAATTGTATTATTAATATTCTTTATAGTATATATAAAAATGATTTAAAGATTACTTTAATCGATTAATCTTAATATTCCAAAAAGAAATATATATATTGGAATAATCAATCAAAGTATTCTATAGAAAAAATCTAATTATTATAAAGATTGTTATATTTTATATATTCATTTAATTGATTTGTAAAGGATTTGCGGATTTATAATTTCGAATAAATATTTAAAAAAGTTTATATTATAAGGATTGAAATATTCAGGGCTTAGATTAATCTGTTTAAGTTTCAATTATATAATTACTATTCGGAGTTATCTTTTTTTTAAGAATCATTTGGTTTTTGTATTTTAGAGTAATCAATATATATATAAAGGCAATTATATATATAATAATATTATCAAAAAAGCGATTCCAATATTGGATTTTATATAAGAATTATTATATTTCAAAGAACAAATTCAATAGAATTATTTTATTTAAATAATTTTTATTCTATATTTTAATTTAATTAATAAAGAATAAATAATATAAAGGAATATTCTCAATTTGTAATAATTTATAGTATAATCATTACTGAAATTGAAGCAAAACCATTATTGCTTTTTATTTGATCTATAATCAATAGATTATAGATAATATTATTTCCTCGAATTTATATATTTATAATTCCAAAATTATTTTGTTTTTATTATTAATTAGAAAATCATCAAATAGGATATTGGTTCAAATAGAATTGTAATTTTGAGGTTAATAATCTTAAAATTAGGAAAACCTAATATGAAATCGATTCTAAATCGGAATCTATAAAACCGATTCTTTTTCAATGAATATTTATATATAAATATAATAATCAAAGTTTAATCATTTGTTATTGCTTATATTTAATAATATAAAGAGATTTTTAGATTAAAAGTATTATTGAAATTATTTATATTGTTATATTAGTAGATCGATTATTTAGAATTGTAATAGTAATTATTGCTAAATACAATCTTGAAACAAAGTAATATAATATAATTAATACTTTCGTTAATATTTTGTATGATCTTTTCGATATTTCAATTATATATTATTTATTAGATATGTTGGAAATGAGGCCATCATAGGATTAGAATTGAGATCACAAGACCACAATAGTGTACAGATTATATTTGGGGATAACCTCAATTCTATTTCTATTAGAATTATAGATCCTTAGTTCAATCTATATAATCAATAATATTACTATTTCCTGTATCAAAAGTTAATAGGTTATGAGATCCGGTTGTATAATAATGATTAGAAAGCAAAGCAAATCGAGAAAGGATTAGTATAACTAGTAGGGGTGGAACAGAATAAAAATCAGAGTTTTCATATAATGTTACCGAAGCAGAATTGAAATACAACAATATAATTTATAATTTATAACATTATAGGTTAGAGTGGAGAGCAGTCTGTATAATACCGATATAGAATTATAGTAAAGGCGAAGAGCAAATTCGCATAGTTATAAGAAAATATATTATAATACAATCTTATGAATTCTTTTATTGTTTTATTTCTATATTTCTTTATTATTTTGAATTTATTTGCTATACATCTTTTTTTTAAAATCGTCTTAAAAATCTGAAGATTATCTTCGATATTTATCAAACAGTAAGAAACTTTCATAATATCGGAATTAAACAATCTTTCGAAGTTCGATCAAAATAATCATAAGCGATGGTTCAGATAAACAAAGATACAATTGAAAGGGAAAGGATGGTTTTATATAATTGATCAAACATTAAACGAATATATATAGATTATAGGATCTAATATAGTATCTGCCTACAAAATCAATAATCGTATATATTACAATATCGAATTGAAATCAGAATACTTAAAGGATGAAGCGAATATATTATCATATATTTATATAATACTTAATAATAACGATAAAGCCTTCACCAACGAATATTCAACAGTATATACACTTTGGAGATATTTTAAATCAAAATATATTAGAATCAGTATAATTACAATTAATATATATATAATGATAATCTAGAACTTCAAATTCCAACTCAATACCCATCCCGATATAACCATTATCAAAGTTTGAAACAAATTGAAAAAGTATAAAAGGAAATTAAGAATTATAGATGAAAATTATCGATCAATATATCAAGATACTATTTTGTTCTTAATTTTAATATATAATCTTTTAATCGATTATCAAAAAGTAGTAGATATATTGGATATCCAAACCAGCTTTAATATCAACGATAAAATCAAGCATTTACAGACTAAAGAATTTCGTTTTAAGAATAAATCAGAGCTAATACAAATTACAAAAGGATCTAGATACATTTCTCGATATTAAGAATCAGATTTCAAGACCCTAAACAATACTTGTGATCTATATCAAAGAAAAGATTATTATATACAAAATTGCCCGTATTTAATATGAATTAGCAAACTACTTTGTAATTACCTTTATTATTAAAGGAGAAAAAGATCATCGAATCCAAAGAAGATCCATTTCAACAAAAAAGACTAAGTATACTCTACTAATAATATCTCTGAATCAGATTCCGATATTGAGGATATAATAAAGGAAGATTACAATTTGACAAAAGAAATCATTAATAAAGCTTCCCCTAATAAATAATATATCAATATAAGCGCTTCTTTATATATATCTGATCAATCTTCATTATTCAGATCAATAGAATCTATTATTAAATAAAGGATAAAGATTGATAGGAAAATGATATATTATCGTTATTAAGATTTAATGGATATAATATACAAAGATAATTCTAAAATATTATTTTCAAATGTATTATATATATTAGGGTTAGAAGTAAACTTGCTATCAGGAAAAAGGATCTGCGAAATAGAATTGTAAGGGGAATTCAATTCTTATCATATATATTTCAAGAATAACAATAAGAAAATCATCTATATTAGAATACAAGATAGAATATATATAGTTTTATATATAACTAAAGAATATAAGGATACAGTTTTCTATTTTAGTATATATCAAAATGATCAGGAAAAAGACTTCTCTTCAGAGATAATCGATAGTACCAAAAATATCGATAATAAATTAATATTCAAAAAGAAAGAGAGATACCTATTATAATATCGAAGATTCAATTATCTAGATCCAAACAAGATCAAGAATCTATACAAGGTATCCAATATAATCAAGCCAATAAAGATTCTAATTGAATTAGATATCTACGAAATATATATACTCATCAAAATAACCAATCATATTCCGAAGTAATTAAATCTGTATAAATCAAAGAGATTCGAATTTATATATTTCGATATTGTAGGATCATTCCCAAAATCGATTCGAGGGAATCATTATTTTATATTGATCATTGATAGTTATACAAAAGTAAATTGGATTATATTATTTAAACAAAAAGATAATACAATTCAAATATTGAAAACTTGGAAAAAGAAAATAGAATTAATTATTGAAGAAAAGATCATTACAGTTAGGATTGATAATATATCGGAACTCTTATAAACTATTTATAAATAATCATCGGGTATACAATCCGAAATTATAATAATTGTTTTTTCATATCAAAACAAACCTGCAAAATAGAATATAAGGATTGTAGAAACAGATATAAAAGTAATATTAAAAGAAGCTGGATTATTATTAGAATTTTGAGATGAAATTGTAAAATACAATATTTATATTAGGAATCGCATTAGTATTGATCCTGATATAAACAAAATAGATTGATTCTTTACAGAAACTTTTATAGATATAATATCAGATATAGAGATATACAAAATCTGGGGGAGCAAATGTTACGTTTATATCAATTCCAAGATTATTTCGAAAGGACAGAGATACGATAAATTGTAGGACACTTCGAAAATCGATATATTCCTAGGGTACTCAAAAGTTATGAATAAATATATCAAAATGTATTCTCCAGAATTAGATTATATATTTCGATCAAATAGAATAATCATAAATGAATCTCACCAAAAAGGAGATTTAGATCTTAAATTAAGAAATTGTGAATCAAGCCTATAAAGAACAAAGAATATAAAATCAGATCGAAAACCTTGTGGTAGATCGGCAGCAAACAAAGTATCTTTTCCATCCTTAACATTAAATGCAATATCTGTATCACCTTCATTCCAAATGTTTTCTTCAGTAGATATTATATCGAGTTTAATGATTGTACTAAGCATTTCAATTGTCGAATTAAAACCAAATAAATTAGATACATTAATATCAATATACAATAAAGATAAAGATGATAATATCCAGAAAATAAATCAAGAATCTTTTTCTAAGGATACTTTAGTTATCGAATCTATCATTTTAGAGAATCCAGTCTAAAAATCAACTTTTGCAAACCCTGAATCTATATCAAAAACAAAATTTAAGATTGTCTTAAATTTTGTTGACAAACCTATTTCAATAGGATCAAAAAGCAAAGTAAATCCATAATTATTTGAGATCGAATAAAAAGATAAAATGGATCTTGAAAACAAATCTCTAAGATATTTAATACAAAAACGGAAAAAAGATATAGAACAAGATCCTGAAGAAGAATAGGAAAGCAAGATTATAAGGACATTGATTACAATATCTATACAGGCCAAAACTCAAGAAAATATAGAATATATTATAATTACAATTCCAATTATTTACAAAATAGATCTTTATATCAAAGATAAGATTATTTCAGATTTCATAATTTCATTGATAGATATAAACAATACAGAAAGTGTAGTATATCCGGCTAAAAAAGTTTTGGAAATCAAAATACCAAGAACTTATAAAAAAGCAATATCGAATCGAAAATACTCTGAAAAATGAAAGGAAGCTATTCAAAAGGAAATCATATCTTTAATTCAAAATAGTATTTAAGAAGAATATATATTTCTTAAAAGAAGTAATCTGATTTCGATGAAATAGGTATTTATAATTAAGATCAAGGATAACAAAATAGAATGATTCAAAGCAAGATTAGTAGTTCGAGGGTTCAATCAAGTATTAGGAAAGGATTACAACGAAACATTTGTATCAATAATAAGGCTAGATATATTCAGATTATTCCTAATTATTATTGCAAAGGAAAACTTGGAATGCTTATATTTCGATATCAAAAATGCTTTTACTGAATCATATTTGAAGGAAGAAATCTACTTCGAATTATTTTAAGGTATCAAAATCAAAAAGGGATATATATATATTACAAGTTTTACAAAATCTATATAAATTGAAGTAAACTAAAAAGGATTAAAGTTTACTATTGAAGAAAAAGCTTTTAGATATAGATTTTGTATAAAATTTAGCAGATTTATATCTATATATATCCAAAGATTGTAATATAATATTATTGGTATATATCAATGATATCGTTATTGTATCGTATATATCATTACAAATCATTTGGTTCAATGAAAAGCTATCGGTTTATTTTAATATCAAAAATCTAGAGAAGATTAATAAGATCTTAAATATTAAAATCATTCACAATAGAAAAGTATATATATTAATTATAAATCAAGAAAAATATCTCGATATTATATTAATCAAATATAATATTATATATAGACAATATTAAACCAAGAAACTACCAATAATGGATTATACCCATCTCCGATTAACAATTGATAACAATGAATTAATAGATATAAATGAATATCAATAACGAATAGAAAATGTAATTCATTTAATAGTATATATTCGACCAGATATAGTATTCTTAGTTGGAAGACTTTCACAATTTATGGCAAAATCAGCAAAACATTATATTATAGCTTTAAAGAATCTGATGCGATATCTACGATCAATAATCAAATAGAAGTTATGATTCGGGTCAAAGAGAATACAATCTAATATCTGCAAAGAATATAATATGCTTGATAATATAATAAAGGTATATATAGATGTAAATTAAATTAATAATAAATATGATTGAAAAAATGTTTCAGAAGGAGTTGTAATATTCTATGGAGGTTTTATATCATAGGCTAACAAGAAACAAATGTTTGTGGCTACCTTTAGTACAAAATCGGAATATATTGCAATAACAATATTTATTAAATAAGAAAGATAGATTGTATAAATGCTTAAAGATTTATTCAAATCAAATTACATTGGAAAAAACGAAGATACAATTCAGATGTTTGATAACAATTAAAATGCTTTAGCTTTAACCAAGAATCCATATTTATATAAACGATCTAAATATATAGATATCAGTTATCATTTTATTAAGGATTTAACAGAAAAGGAGAAAATCGCTATTAATTATATCAATACATATAATATAATTACCAACAGAATGACGAAGCCTTATACAAGGATTGCTTTCGAAAGATTCAAGAAAATATTAGGATTAGTAGTCTAAAAGGATCGAATAGGATATCTTCAATAAAGGAGTATTGGAAATAAGGCCATTATAGGATTAGAATTGAGATTACAAAACTACAATGGTGTATAGACCATATTTGGGGATAACCTCAATTCTATTCCTATTAGAATTATAGATCCTTAGTTCAACCTACATAGTCAACAATACTACTATTTCCTGCACCAAAAGTTAACAAGATAGATATAAAATCCCAAATAAAAATATTATAATCGATCGAGTTTTATATAATTTATAAAATTCCTTAATTATATAATTTAAGGATTTTATTTGGATATTCGAAAAATTAAGATTGGTATAATACAAAAAGGAATTGTATTTATATATTAATCCAAAGTATATTATTATAATTCTTTTTTTTGTAGATGATATTCAGATTATTTATTATAAAAAAAACGAATCAATTATTATAAAGATTATTAAAGGAATCAAAGTTATATATAAATTATAAGATTTAGAAAATACTAAATGGTTTTTAAATATATATATATTCTATAATCGATTTAAAAAAAACTGTGATTAATTTATAATATATATATTGAGAAGATTATTAAGAAATTTAAAGTAATAAATAGGATAATAAATATATCGTTCTTGATAATAATATTTCAAAAAAATCAAGGTCAAGTTTCTATATATATTATAAAAATATATTAAAAGAAAATAGGTTTAATATTATATATTATAATCATTATAAAAATGAATATATTATTCATTGTTTTATAATTGAATTATTATCTAATTAATCTATTAAATGATTATATAAAAACTATTGATTATTATTTATAATATCTATAGAATATAAAGTATCTTATAATTCAATATAATAATGATTAAATACTATAATTTCTTATCTTTTCAGATACTTTCTTTATAGATAATCCAGATATTTGTCAATCATTTTAAGGGTATGTTTTATTCCTTTTCGATAGTTTAATTATATAAAAAGTATCTAAATAAGATATTGTAATTATTTCGATTATCGAAATAAAGCTTTTTGG
The DNA here is from genome assembly GCA_014898415.1 of Stromatinia cepivora. Taxonomy (NCBI): domain Eukaryota; kingdom Fungi; phylum Ascomycota; class Leotiomycetes; order Helotiales; family Sclerotiniaceae; genus Stromatinia; species Stromatinia cepivora. The sequence goes on along the minus strand of RCTD01000038.1, from coordinate 1,315 downwards.
AATTGAATATATATTAAAAGAAATTATAATAATTAGTAAACGATTAGATTGGTGATTAATAAAAACAAATGGATCATTACAAAATTATATTATATCAATATTCAAAATATATGATTATATCAAAAATATTCAAAAGAGAATTTTTATATAATTTATTTATCGATTATCAATATAATTATTAATAAACTTATTAAAAATTTTATAAAACAAAAATTTGAATATTTCTGATTCCTTTTCAATTTATAAGATATAAATAATAGAATTATAAAGTTTAAATAATGATAATTTAAAATTTGAATAATAATAATCTGGATTATAGTGTTTGAGTAATGATAATCTGGAGCTTATATTTTTTCTCTTTGATATAGATGAAAAGAATTTTATTTAGTATCCTAAATTATTATATTTTTCTATAATATATTCTAATTTATATATTCTATATCTATTAGGAAATAAAGAACAATCAAAATTAATCATTTTTCTATTCTTTATTTTTCTATTTTCGAAAAAAAAAAAATTTCTTTTTAAATTCAATAACTTGAAATTCAAATAAAAAAGTTTTTAGATTATCTATAATAATTAAGAAATAAAGAATAATTAGAACAATTGGAGTTATTAATATTATTGATATTATAAAAGCTAAAAAACTATTCCTTCTTTTCTTTTTCTTTGGATATATTATTCGCTCCTTTCTTTTTTTTTTTTTTTTTTTTTCTTTTTCTTTTTCTTTTTTATTATTGTTTTCCGAAATCATAATGTATTTCTTTTGTTTAGTTTTTCAAGGATTTCGATAAATAATATAACAAGAAGAGGGGGAATAATGATATAAAGATAAAGGAATAATTTCTTTTTTCCTTTCGATCTTCAATATTATTTTTATTATAATTCTATATTTTTATTTGGATTATATAATTAATGATCAGTATATTATAAAGATGGGGAATAAATAAAGAATTTATTTTCGAATTTTATTGATGAATAATAATATAATAATCTATTAAAGAATAAAGAAAAACTAATAAAAGAATATATAAATAAGTATTACAATTTCAATATCGATGATTATTTGGTTTAAAAGAATCAATAAAATATTTATTATAAAAATTATATTTTTCAGTAATCAATGATTTTATATATCGAATATATAAATAATTGTTTTTTTCTTTATAATTCCTTTTATCTTTTGTTTTAATTAAAAAGCCAATAATTTTTGATAATCTTTTTTCTTTCTTTTCTTTATTTAATTCATTATCCGAAAAATCTAATATCGAAGAATCGAATGGATTATTATTATTAAATAAAGAAATCTTTCTTT